>CM060897.1:85027500-85616166 GCA_030762935.1 Hymenopus coronatus | reverse complement strand
CTCTAGACACACACATATAAAGAAAATACTTATCCGGGTAACCACCTGACATTCAAACCACCTGACAATTATTGAATGTGCGGCGGACACACCTCAGAGCTGGGTAGGGGTTTATAGATACGAAAAGTTCAATGGGAACGAAAAGGTGTTCATTTACTCTAAAAGAAAATGCTACATATAGTTGCTGTTCGTCATTTCAATATGTAATATGATTTACTATTATTTTTTTATGATGTTTAACGCCCACTTTTACTACCATGGCACCGCAGGCGATGACATATGTAATGAGATGGACTGGTGGAATAAGATGGCGGGGGAAACCGGTGAACCTGGAGAAAACCCGCCCCTGCGCAGCTTTGTCCACCGCAAATCTCACAAGCGGTTACTTGGGATCGAACCCGGGCCGTCTAGGTGAGAGGCGAGTGGTCTAACCACACAGCCACGGCGCGGCCTTATTATTATTTAAAAACAAAATAAGAAGAATGCAGACTTAAGAGTTGGAGCAGGAATCAGAAGAGAAAACACCCGGACATCATGTTAACAGATTACTGCAGTAACGGAAAGAAAATATCTATTTATCTGAATAAGAAACAAAAGAATTAAATTATGCACATGTTTCATGTTATGCGTTTTAACATTTTTAGGAATCTGGAATTTTATTCCGCCTTTTTTTTTTTTACGAGGTTCGGTTGATAAGTCACAAGCATCACACAGATATGGCGCCACTAGGCTAGTTAGACGGTAGCATCGTATAATTTAACTCTAGACTAGCTTGTATCCATACTGGCACCGCCTGCGATGCCATTAGTAGTTAAAGCGGGCGTTAAACACTACCAAAAAAAAAAAAAAATCCATACTGGTCAATAGCTCGTTTAGTTTTCGAATGACAGCATTTTAAACAAGACAACTTAAGAGTTTTCACGAAAATGGAGGATTTGGAAAAACCAACAGTGATTAAATACTTACATTTGAAAGGCTTAACGCCTAAATAAATCAAGGAGGAAAGGGACAGTACATTGAAACACTCTGCCCCTTCATATTCAATAATTAAAAGGTGGGTTGCAGAGTTTTAAATGGGACGAACGAGCACTAGTGATGAGCCTCGCTCTGGACACCCTGTAGAAGTGACAACTCCAGAGATCATTGAAAAAATTCATCTTTTAGTACTGAAAGACCGCAGATTAAAGTTGTCTGAGATATCAGAAGAACGTGCAGGTAATATTTTAAGTAATGTTTTGGGCTTTCACAAGGTCTGTGAAAGATGGGTGCCACGTTTGTTGATACCTGATCAAAAGTTGCAAAGAAAAACTGTTTCTTTTAAGAATGTGGAGCTCTACCGTAAAAATCCCAGTGAATTTTTGAAACGGCGTGTTACCATGGATGAAATATAGATACATCACTACACTCCAGAAAGTGAATCACAGTCAAAACAGTGGATTGCGCCAGGTGAACCAACACCAAAAAAGGCAAAGTAAATTTTGTCAACTAACAAGGTTATGGCGAGTGTTTTCGGGATGCACAGGGAATTATTTTTATTGATTACTTGGAAAAGGGTAAAAGTATCACTGGTGACTACTACGCAAGCTTACTGCAACGTTTGAGTGATAAGGTAAAAAGAAAAGCAAGCTTACTGCAACGTTTGAGTGATAAGGTAAAAAGAAAAAGACCTCATTTGAAAAAAAAAAAAAAAAAAAAAAAAAAAACTTCTTACATCACAATACTCCGGCCCATCGTTCAGATCATTGCAGTGAGAAAAATATGCGAATTAAAGTTGGAATTGCTTGAACATCTACCCTATTCGCCAAATCTAGCACCCAGTGACTAAGACCTGCCCTCAAACCTCAAAAAAAATTCACAGCATCGAGGTCATTGATACGGTAAACAGCTATTTTGAGGACCTTGATAAATCGCACTACAGAGATTATTTAATTAAATTAGAACACCGATATGACAAACGTATTAGCCTTTCTAGAGACTATGTTGTGAAATAAAACAAAAATAAATTAAATGCTGTTTTCATTGAGAGACCCGGGGCTTATCAGCCGACCCTAGTATGTGGGATATCTCCATAAACAACTTTTATGCATTTAGAATACCAAATTGATTTTTAAAATACTTGAAAGTTTGTCAAAGTCGGTTTTTATCTGTTAGAAGAAAAACAAATTTGAAGTCATGAATGTGTGAGATTTTTGTTACACTTTTTCATAAAAGCTTCGATTTTCATGGCTTCAAGAATCTTCTTCGTCAATCTGATTGTATTTCTATAACATTGTCACATATCACAATAGATATTTAGAAATGATTTAAAATTAAGCAATGTCTCAGGCTAATTGTGAATTCAGTGTTTTTACAAAATGCCGGCAAAT
Source organism: Hymenopus coronatus (assembly GCA_030762935.1). Taxonomy (NCBI): domain Eukaryota; kingdom Metazoa; phylum Arthropoda; class Insecta; order Mantodea; family Hymenopodidae; genus Hymenopus; species Hymenopus coronatus. Next base: position 85,613,800 of record CM060897.1, on the reverse strand, counting down.
TGTTTATGAAACATTCGTTTGAAATTTGACTGACTACCTTTTCAGCCATAGAATCAAAACGTCTGCTGTGTCCATTTGCATGACTTCCTCTATCTTTCTGCAGCAAACTATTCTTCATGCAATCAAGATACACAATAGCAGAAATCGTCTATTATCGTCTACAAGGAAAATAAAACGTACACTAGGTAAAGCGTTATAAACTCTTTTAAGAGCTGGTCGCTATTCGACGACTTTGAAATTCATTTTGTCCAGGAATTTTGTATGTGTGAGTGTGAGTGTGTGTGTGTGTTTGTGTTTGTGTGTGAAAGTACGTTGTCTGTGGTACATTATTAACAATAACAACAAGGAATATCTCGGAAATGGTACAAAGGATATTTTTGACATAAATTGTGTTTTAACCAGATCTACATTTTTGGTGTAGATGTAGGCTTTTTTGTGTAGATGGTAATTTTTTTTCTATAGCTTACGGTTTATCAGTTATGGCAAAATCACCCAGAATGATGAGAACTTTATAGGCTATTCCCAGAAAATTTAAGAAATGCATTTTATTTGCCTAAAACGTTTTAGATATATGGTATTTTAATAAAACTTGTTAGTCATTTTTGAGAAAAATAAAATAACCTAAACTTTTTCCAAGCAAATGATAGTTTAGGTGTTGGGTTACTTCCAAATCTTCGTGTCGTATATTTGAAAATTGATGAGCTTAATTATCAAGTTTAGTATTACACAAAGTTTTCGTTTTTAAGTTAATTTGTTCATAGAATCATATAAGCGTTTTTCTAAAACTACTCTTTTTTATCCAGGGGAACCCAAAAGCGTGCGCTCCCAGTGAAACCCCGATATCGAATATTTGGATGGAATGCAATACCTTCTCTCTCCGTAGTGTAAGAGAAAGTAAAAGACTGGAATGTAGTTAGATTGTAACAAACAAATCAACAATAAAATCATTAGCTCTATAATTTGATTGATTACCACATTAAAAATATATATTAAAAAATTGGAATGTTCCATATACATTACTTTCTCCACCTATTCTGCAACAAATTATTCCTACAAAAGCTTATTTTTCTAAATACGTTATGCTAATCGAGTTAAACATTATAGTAATCTTATTACTTATTTACTTGTAGGTAAAAGGGAAATATTGGAATTCATTAGGCTACAGATACTGTACATTTTTTAAGAGCTGGCCGTTATGCGATGACCATTCTCCTTACATGACCAGGATGAAAAAGCAAATCGAATTACGACTTCTCGTTTGAGAAATGTATAAGTATTAATACACCTAACACCAAAAACTAGGAATATACCGAAAATGTTACTTAACTTCATAAATTATATATTTTACATAAAGTGTGTGTTTTCAAGAGATCTACTTTTTTTTTCTTACAGTAAAATGTTGCCTATTTCTTAAGGTTTACCAATTAAGTAAAAGTTAACCAGAATGAAGAGGGCTTCAGAGACTATTCCCAAAAAATTCAAGTTATATATTTTGTAATGTAAATATCTTTAATACATTTTAATCAACATCGTTAGAGCCATTTTTGAGAAAAAAGAAAAATTTGAAGAAAAAATAAAAAGGGTCCATATAAAGGATAGCTTGTGGTAAGAGGATTTTCCTAAAAATCTTGTGTTGTATCCTTAGAAGATATTGTTATTCACTGACATTTCTTTTTTGAGTTATGTTGTACATAAACACACGGGCACGCACTAGAAAAAGTTTTATAATAATGATAATGACGATAATTACTATTATTTATTTATCCAGGGAGCCTCAAAATGCTTATGTGGTGAAATCTCGGATTCGTATTTTGGGCAGAATGCAATATTTTCTTTACTTACTGTGTGAATTGTACGTGGTAGAGAAAGTAAAAACGGAATGAAGAAAGTCAATTTGCAGCTATTTCATAGGGAAATACGGTAACATGCATATAATCAAATGAAAGCAAAATGCATTCTATATTTCAATTTATTTGCAAATGTTACACCTAAAGGACCTTGCAATTTTGTTTTGTTTTTGTTGTTTAACTCCTTTAACCTGGTGGGTCATATCGGACGGTGAATGAAATTGGTGTTATGTTGCTCAATTGAGTCCGGGGTCCATAGAACCTAGAGTTACTTGACATTCGTCTTCTCAGGATATCTAAGAAACAAAAAACTTATCCGGATAACTCATCCTGACCGAGATTCGAGCTCGAAACCTCTTGAATTCGAGGGCGGACATGCTACCACCACACTACAGAGCCGAACTATGCATCGTTATTCGTTTAGACATTTACTTCTTTTGTTAGACATTTACGTCTTTATGCAAATGACATTTGAAATTACATTGTTGTCCACTTTTAAAACATGCATAATACTTTTCTCCATTGCAGTTTTACCGTCTTGCATGAATACTTTCGAAAGCCTTGTTTTCCTTTAGGACCCTTCTAGCAATGTAAGACACTTCCCAACCACATCTCCAGTGTATGGATGGAGTGGTGCAAATGTGTAAATATGTGCGTGTAAACCAGCAATACCGACAGAAGCACCCATTGGGCACTTTCCCCCCCCCCCATTTATATAGCCCCCTTTAACATCTAAGAAACAACTCGTCTGTAGATTCTTTACGTTGGGTTTAAACGTTTTATTTTCCTTACATACAAGTACTTCCAGACTCTGTGGGGCATAGGGAATAATTCTGGTAAATAAGAACTTCCCATCCCAGCCGGGAATCGAACGCGGGACCTCGGGGTGAGAAAGCTCGCTGACCATTCGACCACGGAGGCAATCCCACTGGTACTCCCCATTTCTGCAACCCAAAACTTTTCCGAAAATGTGTGAAATCTCGGTATCTAATTTTTTGGTGCAATACAATACTCCTCTACACACAATATACGTAATACATACAGAGAAAGTAAAAATGTGTGTTATATTCATATAACTTTCTCATCTGTTCTACACCAAATTACTCTTATAAAAGCTTCATTTTCTATATTCTGATACTGATCGAAATAAACATTAGTAGAAAAAGCTTTTATTAAGCATTTCTTTGTAGGTACATGGGGAATAAGGGAAAACACAGGCCAAACCGATACTCATATATTCTAAGAGCGGGTCCCTTTGTAATAAACATTGAATAGAAATGTTATTCCCTTTGCATGGACGGGGAATACTGTTACATATATGTCTTTCTCTGTCCCCTATCGTTGGTTTACTAATCTTATTAAAGTTTATTTTTACATCTATTTCATTCTAATTAAGATCAAGCTTTGCAGAAATAACTACATTAAATATTTTATTATGGATGCAAATGGAATATCGATAGTCAAATGTTCAAGAACTGACAGCTATATGCTAGGCTTAAATCGCCATTAATATTTTCACGCAATCACAATATATATATAAAAGACTTAAAGGAATTAAAAAGTGTTGAAGAATATAAAGTTCCTTTAAAGATAAAATGAATAAAATAATAAATAAAACAATGAATCCTAAAATATCTTTAAACAATTAATAACGGATATCTCGGAAATGCCCAATAACAAAAAAAAATGTAAAAAAAATTAATTGTAATAAACTGTGTTTTAAAGATATCTACATTTTTATGTAACAAGTTTTCATCATTGCTTAGCATTTACTATAGTACAAGATCACACAAAATGGCTTCCAACTGAAGAGGATTTTTACAAGCTACTCCTAGAAAATTCAAGATATACATTTTGTCATATAAATATATTTCATATATGGTATTTTAATCAAAATTGTTAATGCCATTTTTGAGAAATGTGCCATTTAAAGCGAAGTTGGGGTGGGGAAATGTTATTGAAAATCTTCGTTTCGCGTCTTTGGGGGATACTGAACTTAAATACGAAATTTGATATTTAACCCATTTTCATTTTACACACACACACAAAGGGCGCTTTCTAAGAATGATTCACCTTTTTGTTTTTTGTTGTTTTTTTGTTTATTCGAGGGTCTCAAAAGGTGTATTTCCATTAAAATCTTGGTATGGAATTTTTGGGTGGAATAGAGTACATCCACTAGTTATTATTCATAGTAGCGAAACAGGAATCTGGCACTTTCAATCATCTTCCGGCAGATAACCCCCTTACGGTTGGAATAATAAAAAGAAAGGGGGAAAAAAGCATTCAATATTTCGATATTGGCTAATGCTACGAAAAAAGTTCTTAAAGAGCATGTTTTAATGACCCCTAAAGTTTTGCTATACATGTTTGTCCATCTCATTTGGTTTCCTAGTTATACAAAATGCATACAGAAAGAAACTGTACACAGAAACTTCAACTAATGTATTTTATTAGTCATGTAAATCTCTTAAAAACCAGTAATGTTATCAAAACGGTTATAACAATTTTTGAGAAAATGAAATTATATATATTAAAATATATATATTATATATATTTTAACGATTTTTTGTTCTTTATATTGTTCATAAACACAAACGAGCCTGCATGAAAATGTTTCTAAACGTGTTTTGGAGGATTCAGTTGACCCCAAAGCATGCATTTTTGGTGAAATTTCCATTTCGAATTTTGGGTACAATACTTTCTCTATGTTGTCTTTCGTGGTTTAAGGGTAACATGACTTGGTTTCCAAGATCGCGGGTTAAAATCCGGCGGAGGGCAAATTTTTTTCGGGCGTAAAAATCCTTAGCATACCTTCCTTCGGAAGGGAAGTAAAGCCATTAGTCCCGTGTAGTAGATTTACGGCACGTCAAAGAACCTCAAGCCTAATAAAGAGGCCTCTGAGCAAAATTAAACGGTCTTTCACTCCCAAAATAGAATGGTAGCCCACCTGGATAGTGTGGTGGTAGCGTGTCTGCCTCACATTCAAAAGGTCGTGAGTTCGAATCTCGCTTAGGGTAAGTTACCCGGATAAGGTTTTTTTCGGGGTTTTCCCTTTTCCTGAGAAGACGAATGTCGAGTAACGTTAAGCTCAATGGACCCTGAGATCATTTGAGCATCATTTCACCAGTTTCATTCATCGTCCGATATGACCAACCAGGTTAAAGGACGTTAAAAAAATAAATAAATAAAAAAAAATAGAATGGACGCTGAGAACATAGGAGTTAAAGAGCGTACACAAACAACAATCATTTAATTTACCTTCTCTGCCTATTAATTTTAAACAATAGTTAATAAATAATGCCACCTTCGGAGGTACCTCATTCCACCAAACGGTGATTGGACACATTTTGGAAGTAAAGGCATCTAGAAGGTGTTGTCCGTTAACTTCGATCTTGGTGGTGTTGACGACGATGGTGGCAGAATAAGTGGAACCAGCATTTTTTACAATGGACTCCGAACCACGTTGCCTTGGGAAAACTCCACATGAGCTAGTGGATAGGGCCGATTTAAACTCGCCAACCAGAATCGGGAATGTAGTCACGGACCCTCAGCAGAGAGGCGCTAGCGAAACCACTGACTACGCTACACCGGCGCCCATTTTTTAAATTCATGAGTAAATTGTAAAATGAAACTTAAATAAACTCACCATATCATATACACTGCATTATGGTTGTTCTTGGTAAATAAATACTAAATATGATAATTTTCTTTGTATTAATTTTGCTGATAGACCTTTCTAAGTGATGTACAAATATTTTTTGTTCTGACTGTACACGTATTCAGTTCTCAAATACCTGCACTCTCTGAGTTTTATTTTATATTTTGGTCATTGACAACAGGAGAATTGCGCAATTAGTTTCTCACCTGTACACTATCTTCTTGTTCCCAATTCCAAAGTTTACGCTCTGACAGTACTTGCATTAAGAATGTCACATGTCCAGTTAGTGACCTATGAAGAAAGCAAGATGACCCGGCTATCTCTACAGATTGCGTTGCACGTGTTCGTTATGTCATTAACACAACACGCATCAGTACTGGTTCGATGTTGTAAACAGTTTATCTCACGTGAAATTGCATCCACTTCAGTAGCGTGAACTGTAAAACTGTAATTATCCTTGCAAATTACCTTTTTTTAACGATTTAATCCAGATAGGAAGCCACTTTATCTACATATGTGGTTCTCAACCTTTTCCAATGACGTAATTCCATTCAGCGCAGGATGAGATGTACCAGTAAACAAATTTTACGAAGGAGGAGTCAAAAGTTTGTCTACATTTATCGCAAACAAGTCGTGGCTTTTGGTAGAGTGGATTTATTAGCCCCGCTTATATTCATTTCTCCCATTGAGCTTTTTGGGTAGAGTAATTTAATTAACCACTTATTCGTGCTCTGGCTAGCTTTTTCTGAAGCTGACACACATCATATATAACTCTAACAATTTGACAAATAGCATTTTAAAGTCAAAATTTATTTACTCCGCTTAGTCATTTCTCTCATAAAGCTTTGTGAGTAGTCGTTTAATTAACCATTTATTCATGTTCTGGCTTTCTTTTTCTGAAGTTGGCATAAATTATATATAAATATATTTGTTTTATACTTAACGATTTTTAATCTGGTTAGTAATATCGGACGATGAATGAATGATACACTACCGAGGCGGGCTAAATATTATAATTGCAATAATTTGGCAAATTTCACAGTCAACACTCTCCCTATTAATAAACATTCATTTGTAATTAATACCCAAAAAGTGTAAGTGAAGTCTTTGAGTATTAATCAAGCTCGGCTCAAATTACAAATTTCCCCCATTGTTTTCTCATCTCTAGTTGAGTTCGCAGGGTTCAATTTAACTTCCATATTACTTTCCTACCACGTACAGTGCACATAGTAGGAAGAGAAGGTATTGTATTCCACCCAAAAAGTTAATGTCGGTATTTCACCAGAAATATGTTTCGAGGTCCCCTGAATAAAAAAAAAGCATTCTTACTTTTTCGACACGTACTCTGTAATTAGTAGGTATAGAAAGTACTATATTCCACACAATATTACCTTATTTACACTGCTATATACACAGTAGGTAGAGAGGGTTTCATATTCCACTCAAATATTCGATGTCGAAAATTCACCGAAAATATAAGTTTTGAGGTCTCTGAATTGAAAAAAAAAATAATAGAAAAATGGCCGTGTGTATGTGAGTGTGTGCGTGTCTGTGAACAGCATAGTTCAACATCGAAAAGTCTGTTAATTAACAAACTTGATGTTTAAGTTCAGCACGCCTCCCCCCACCCCCAACAAACAACCCTTTAATGGCTCTAACAATTTTGATTAAAATAACATCTGTTTAAGATATTTTCAGGAAAATTAAATATATATCTTGAATTTTCTGGGAATAGCCTTTAAAGACCTCTTCATCCTGGATGTCTTTTGTATAACTGGTAAACCGTAAGAGATAAACAACACTTACTACACAAAATTGTAAATCTCAGCACAGTTATAGCACAGAATTGTCTTTTTTGTTTGTTTGTTGTCTTTTTAAGTTAGCCTTTTCCGAAGTGTCCTTGACATTTGTTTCAATTTTAAAGTGCTTATACTTTTCTCAAAAGGAATGTTCTTCTCTTTCATTTCAGTTTCATCTTTATTTTTGTTTTACTCTTAGAGAACTAAATTTCAATTATATCACATAGCGAGCAGCTTTTAAAAGATTTGAATATCGCTTTAGCCTTATGTGTTCCCTATTTTTCTCCTACTTACAAGGAAGCAAGTAATAAGACCGTTTCTGCTAATGTTTATGTCGATTGGCATCATGTAGATAAAAGACTAATCTTTTGCAGGATACTTTGCTTGCAGAACAGGTAGAGAAAGTCATGTGAATGTAACACATAATTTTACGATAAATAAAATGTATATATATATATATATATATATATATTTTTTTTTTTTTTTTTTTTTTTGGAATAGCTTCAGAGGTTTTCATCATTCTGAGTGGCTTTGCATCACTGGTAAACCCTAAGAGATAGACAAAATCTTACTATATGAAAATGTAATGTTGTTAAAGCACACACTTTTCCGAAATATTCCTGGTAATTATCGATGCAGATTTCCCAATACTCAAAACTTTTTCTTAAATGGGAAGTATTCATTCGCTTTTCTTTTGCTTTATTCCCAGCCATGCAAATTCAACCGAATTTCAGAGCCATAACATAGCGACCAGCTTTAAAAAGTTTAATATCGTTTAGGCTAGTGTATTTCCGTATTTTCTTTCTGCTTACAAGGAAGTAAGTAATAATATAATTTCTGACAATGTTAGTTTGATTAGCATGAAGTAGAAGAATAGTTTGTTGCAGAATAGATAGTGAAAATCTTGTGAATTGAACATTAGATGTTTGTATTGCATCGCACATGCAAAATTTGTTTTCGTTTCGTCATAATGACAGTGATGATTATTCAACCCGAAGCTTGATCAAATGTCGGGACGGAACTATGGGAGAGACACAATCGACGTCGGGTACAGGAAATGGATAATACTGAGGGATGGTCGCCCTCCGTAGTGTAATGGTTACCATGCTAGCTTCATATACCCAAGCTCGCGGGTTCAAACCCGGCGGAGGACGATGGATTTTTTCGGGCGTAAAAATCCTTAGCATGGCTTCCTTCGGAAGGGAAGTAAAGCCATTGGTCCCGTGTCGTAGATTAACGGCTCGTAAAAGAACCTCAAGCCTTATAAAGAGGCCTCTGAGCAAAATTAAGCTGTCTTTCACGCCCAGTATACGTAGAATGGGACGCTGAGAACCGCAGCAGTTAAAGAGCGTCCATAAATAAAATGCCATTTCATTCCATTTTCTGAGGAATGGTAATGAAATAGCATACACACGCCCAGTCCCCAAATCGGGTGAGAAAATCTCCATGCTGGTACCGGGAATCGAACCGGTTCCCCCAGGGCTAACTGGGCGGGCATACTTATTATACAACCGTTAAATATTTTTGTTTGTATTAAAGTGTTAATTGAACTTGTTTGTTAAAACATTTACGTACCACCCGACAGTAGCTCAGTAATCAATTGAGAACCCCTGGTCTAGAGATTTACGTCTTCATTGCGTATTCAATACCTAGATATTGTGAACTCAGTTAGGATAAACCTACCTACAAAAAAAAATAAGAGGGCTTTATATCCAAGCTCCCGGATTCGATCCTAGGACCATGTGAGATTTGTGGCAGAAAAAGCTGTGTCGGATTTTCTTCAGGTTCTGCGGTTTCCTCGCCTTTTATTCCACCACCTGCTTAACATACACCTTTACTTTCATCCACTTCACTGATACTTCACATCTTCCTCATTTTCATACCAGGCATCGGAGTGACCACCCATTCTGGCTACTCTCTGTGATCCAGAGTCCATTTGTTCCTAGACAGGCATTTGACCTTAGGCGCTGGCTTGCAAGTCCTGGGGAGAGTAAGTCTTCCCCAGTAAGAGGCTTAATAGCGAAAGAAGAAAAAGTATTTAAGCTCAGCATCCTCAAGGAAGCCATAAGAAGATTTCTAAGAAACCTCCCAACCTCATACTACCCTTTACATGAAAAACAATGTTCATTATGTTTTATTTTATCAAAAATTGCTATAACAATTTAAGATACCCTTTATTTAAGATATTTACAAAACTGGCTATTAGCCCGCCTGGGTAGTGTGGTGGTGACGTGAGGTCAAAAGGTCGTGAGTTCGAATCTCGCTTAGGGTGAGTTACCCGGATAAGGTTTTTTACGGGGTTTTCCCTTATCCTGAGAAGACGAATGTCGAGTAACTTTAAGCTCCGTGGACCCCGAATTCTTTGAGCATCATTTCTCCAATTTCATTCATCGTCCAATTTGACCAACCAGGTTAAAGGACGTTAAACTACCAATAAAAAAAATTAAAAAAAACAAAACTGGTTACACATAATTATTGAATTTTCTGCGAAACCTAGAAGTTCTCTTCGTGCGAAAGGTTTTTGTAGAATTTTATTCAACTGGTAATTTATAAGAGATATGCAAAAAGTTTCAATATGTTAATATATATATATTTTTTTTATTTTATAACTTTTTCTTTATAAGCTTCTACATCTTGCACCGATTTCAACCAAACTTGGCACAAACAACCTTTGACATAAGGATAAAATGACTGTTCGAAATTCCGTCTCATTTCACAGGATTAATTATTATGTTTCTGTAATGTATCTATATTTTCCTCAATAGTTGTCGTAATAGCTCAAACATTGCCAAAATAAGAAAAAAATAATTACCTATTTAGGATTTCATAGCCCCACAAAGTAACAGCAAGTTCACATGTTATTCGTTCATCTAAATACTATCTGACATTGACCATGCAGTAATAAAACAGTCAGATAATTACAAACAACTATTATACTTGCTCTACTGTAAAGGCGATATAACCGCAGGGCCGAAAAATTAAATAATTTCGAACTGCGTTAAATTAAACTGTAATAAGAGCAACATTAAACCGGACAAAATATTTCTCATTCATTATCATTCTATTGTCTTCATATGAATATTTATTGTTTATTGATATAAAATAACACAAAAGAATTGTATAATTAAATCAATCACAAAATGTTTATGGTGCTCAAGAATTACTAACACACAGTAATCAAAAATTCGATGTTAACATTCACACATGTGATACTGTGCGGACCGCCTATCATAATGTGCAATTTCTCAACTTTTGAAACCAGTGGGTTTCTTACTCAATGGGAAGTTTGTGATGACATAAAAATTACAATGGGCATAGATAACAGCAATAGCATCAAATCAGATGATGAATCTTCTTCTTCCAATTCTCTTTTTTATATGTTCATTTTGTTGTGTTTTCTTTCTTGCTTTCTTTCTTGCATTCTCTTAGTAGTTTTGTTGGTAGCATGTTGGTCACGGAGAACAAAAGGATATCTTGACGTTACTTAAACTGGTATTACTTCTTCACAACTGAGATAGCTCTGTAAACATCGACGAGTTATCCCAAATGTGACAACGCGAGTCAGAGCTGCATTCACAAGAAACCATCATTGTGATTTTGGAGTTGTTCAGCCGTGCTTTTGCACATTGTTTTCTTAGTTACTTGTCTTTTCTTTCTTTGTAGTGTTCCTGAGCTTTAAGTAACTTAATTGTGTTGTTTAGTAATTCCTAAATACATCCGAAGAAACACGCGGCTATTAGACAAATGTAGTATGCACAAACCGTCAAAACATGGGTAAGGCCTTCTATTTCAGCCAGTAATTTTATATATATAATTATGCAATACACTAAGATTCGAAAGTTCAACGTTGGTGTTTCAGTAAAAATTGTGCAGGTGGTCATGACTGGGAAAAAGAGTAGATATAATTATTTTACCAGTCGATATTTGTTTCGAACTTCCCTCGAGACCAATGAATTGCTAGCAAACAACAATGAATGGCATTCTCTTGAGTTATTCGCGCAACTACATGTGTAAACTACAGAACGTGTCGAAACTGGAATTTGGGGTGGATAAGCTAAACATTGTCAAAGTAACAACATTCCCATTGTGTTGTTTCAGAAATTGTTCATGCTGTGAAAAGCCTTGTCCGTTTTCACACAGTCCACTTTCATCACCTCACTAAGCACTGATTAATAGCATCGTAAATTCCCTCTACCATTGGAGAAATCTGGAAGGCCACTGTCTTAAACTGATGTAACATCCATCAGTACATACAAGGAGAGAAGTTACATTCCAAGTGTCCTGCTTCAAATCCTTGTATGGGTTTCGCTCTTCTTACGACATTTCTTCTGGGAACAATCCGAAATTAGGTCAAGTCATTCTAATGTCCTTCTAAACATTCTTTTGGAAACTAGATTACCTAGTCCTGGATTCTGATAAGTAGCGTAGTCAGAAAAAAAAACATTTAGGCGGGATTATGAATAGATTTTCTCTACACGTACTATGTCCATAGTGAATAGAGAAGGTGTTGCACTCCACCCAAAAATTCGATACCGAGATCTCACCGGAAATATGTGTTTTAGAGTCTTGTATCCAAACAAAGAATTTTCAGAAAAAGGTCCGTGTGTGTCCGTATGTATGTGAACACGATAACTCAAAAATGAAAAGTCGATAAAATACCAAACTTGGTATTTAAGTTTAGTATCTTCCAGGGATGCGACACGAAGCTTTTGAGAAAAATTCCCCCACCCCGAATTAGCCTTTACATGGAACTTTTTTCGAAAATTTTGATTTTCTCAAAAATGGCTGAAATGATTTTGAATAAAATATCATATATTAAAGACATTTACCTGACAAATAAAATGTACATCTTGAATTTTTTGGGAATAGCCTCTGAAGACTATTTTATTCTAGATGAATTTTACGGAATTTTGCATTAACTGCTAAACCTTTAAGAGATGGACAAAGACTTACCACAAAAACACACAATTTATGTTATATATATTTTTTATGTGTGGAATTGATCGTTTTTGAGATATTCCTTGTTTTTGGTTTCACCTTTAAAAAACTTACGCTTTTCTCATACAGGAATTTGTCAACTCCTCTCCATACAAACAAAGGAACTTCAGTCACATAGCAATCAGCTTTTGACTATCACTTTAACCTATGCTACTCCTTTATTTCGCTTCTACTTACAAGGAAGCAAGTAATAAGAATCATCTGCTAACTTTTTCTCGATTAGCATGAAGTAAATAGAAGCATAAGCTTTTTAATAATAATGTGTTGCAGAGATGTAGAGAAAGTCATGTGAATGGATCACATCAGATTTTTTTGATTAACAATCTGTATAAAACCAAACGATAAATATGAATTATTACTGAGTATTTAAAATAGATAAAAAATAGATTTCAATTAAAATTAGATTTTGCTATTACTTATTTCTTACATTTTTTTAGCAAGGGAGTTCCAAACCACAACCCCCTTGGCTATGCTTCTGATTATGATGGCATGCCAATTTTTACTTTCTCTACCGAGTACTATATACAATGTACATAGTAAGTAGGGAAGATATTGTACTCTACTAAAAAATTCGATACCGATATTTCACCGGAAATATGTGTTTTGAGGACCCCTAAATAAAAAAAAACATTTTAGGAGAGAAAAAAGGTCTATGTAATACAAAGCAGTTTAAGATAGAAAACTAAATATCATTAAAACTCGGAATAAAAATTAAAATACTTATGGTGAACGTTTTATATAAGTATTTTTAAGTCAGAATACTCGTGATCATCCAGTTTTGTTTAATCTAAATAATGGAATGCAAAGATGATTAATGCTCCTGTTGGGGACCAATGATCCACTTGGCTACAGTGTAGTTGGCACACTGTTAATAATCTGGCAACAATACGATTTTGTGCACAAACACTTAAGAGGGTTTGTCATCTATCTAACTGCCAAGTGTTTATTGTATATGAAACTGTACTCACTGCTCATTGTCTGTGAACTTTTGTACTCCCTCAGTACTGCAAGTAAATATATTTCCTTATGAAAAATTGAATATTTGCCACACCCTGTTTTAAGAAATACAGTACAGACCCGGTAATTCAAGCTAACTGGGGTTCAGACTACCTCGAATAACAACAAATTTGGATTATACGGAAATATAACTAAATCAATGGATAAAGCATGAATAAATGTTGAATGAGCACAATAAGGTTAAAAATAAATGAGAATAATATACTACAACCTGTGTTATATGGTGAACTCACTACAGTACAAGTACAGGAAGGTACATACCATCTATAACAACGGTCAGTCTGTTACTGCTGCAAAATGTGTACCTTTACCTAAGCGTATTTTAATAATCACTGTAGCTGATTAGGGATTACTGTACCAATACAGTATTTTTTTTTTTTTTTTCCAGAAAGGATGATATGTACTATACAAATGATTAATACGCGCCCCCAATTAGTGAAGGGTCGACAAAGAAAGAACAAGTGTGCTCCTCTAAATCTAACGGTACCTGTCAATCTACGAAGGGCAATCAATAACTAATGCCTCCTAATTTTTCTCACTCTCTTTTAATTTGTAAGAAAATTAAACGTTGATTACACAGCATGAAAGCCACAACATTGAGGATTAAATTGCCACTTTTCAATATAATCCCCGTACTTTTCCACACTTTTGGTCCACCTTTTAACAAGGGCATGTATTCCAGTGTGGTAAAATGCACGGTCTTAACTTCCAAAGCCATTGACTCACGGATGTTTTCACGGCCTCTGCATCTTCAAAGTGAATCCCCCGATTGGCTTTCTTTAGCGGCCCAAACAGATGGTAATCTGATGGTACTAGGTCAGGGCTGTAAGGGGGATGAGGCAAGACTTCCCATCCAATTTTCACAATCGCTTCAGTGATGACTGCAGTGTGATGCCTGGTGTGTGGTTTTGTATAGCCATGCAAAAGAACATCCGCTATGGTTTTTGTTGGGCGAACTCGCCGAAGACGTGCTTTGCGTTTTTTGAGGATGCTGACGTATTCAACCAGAATTACACTCTGTGAATCCCAGAACACTGTCACTGTCATTTTCCCTGTCGATGGCACAGTTTTGATGTTTTTTTTTTTCTTTCTTTCTTTTCCTTCGGCGAGGTTGTGCGATGCCATTCCATTGACTGTTTTTTTGATTCAGGTTAAAAAAAAAAAAAAAAAAAAATGTTTCGTCCCTAGTCACAATGTTTTCCGGAAACTACTCTCCCTTCAAATTGAAACGCTGCAAGACTTCGGCGGCTATTGTTTTTCTTGTCTCCTTATTCTCGTCGGTTAACATTCTTGGTACCCACCGTGAACAAACTTTTGAGTACGCCAGTTGTTGAATAATCGGCATCACATTGCCTTTACTGAGGGACATAATGCAACACAATTCATCCGTTGTTACCCGGCGATCAGTACGAATGATCTCACCCACTCGCTCAATGTTGCGTGGAGTCACTGCAGTCAGTGCTCCAATTTTTATCAGCCAACGTGTTGCCTTTCTGCTTCATTACAGCAACGGACCCATCTTCTAACAGTGCTGACATCCATTGCTGCAGCACCATACACATTTTTCATTCTTTCATAAATGCGAATGGGCGTTTCACCTTCCGCATGCAAGAATTTAATTACAGAGCGCTGTCTAATACGCACATCGAAGTCAAGTCATTTTGCAAAAGGCAACAGCACTGCCACCTGTTGGCTTAGGAAGTTGCTACTGCAGTGGATTAGAGAAAACGGTTTGAGGAGTTGCGCCAAATTCAAATTGTTCACATCGCTAACTTAGTTAAGGAGAAGAAAAAATAGGGGCCATTGGTTATTGACTCACCCTCGTATAATAGAAATGCATTAGCAAACTGAGGCCAAGGTTATTTCTGTGCATTATGAACGAAAACCATACGTTTACCTGTATTGTACATGGATAAGTGAAAGAAAGTTCAAAATGTAACATACTCGGGAGTAAAATGTACATGCGGACAAGGCATAGAACGGGATTTCATTCTAGTTTTATGTAAACTTTTAATTTTCTTAAGGCAAGCTGAAGTTTATAGAACCTTGAAACACCGGAGCTCGAATTGCCGGGGCTCTACTGTATTTACTTTTGTGTGGAGTAAAGATCTGTAACTACATGTCTGAGGAGCTTAAGCTTTATACTGGTGTTTTATAACATAAAATAGAACCTTCTTTGCTACAAAATATTTTGGGATAAGTTGGACATGTTTTATGGGCTACATCGACTCACTGGGACAACTGGCTTCTCTGTATTATGTCCGGATTTTAGCAGCAGCAAATATGCTAGCAAATATATCACAGAAAAATCTGATGTGTACCATTCACAAGACTTTCTCTATATTTCTACAACAAATTATTGTTAAAAAGCTTAGGCTTCTATTTACTTCGTGTTAATTGAGAAGACGTCACAAATAGTCTTATTACTTGCTTCCTTATAAGTCGTAGCGAAATAAGGGAGTAACATAGGTTAAAGTGATAATCAAAAGCTAGTTGCTATGTGAGTGAATTTCCTTTGTTTGTATGGACAGGAGTTGACAAATTTCTATATGAGAAAAGTACAAGTTTTTCAAAGCTGAATTTAAAAACAAGGAATATCTTAAAAACAAATCAACTCCACTAAAAAAATGTATATAACATAAATTGTGTACTTTAATGTGCTCTACATTTTCTGTGTGGAAAGGTTTTGTCCATCTCTTAAGGTTTAGCAGTAATGCAAAATTCCGTAAAATTCATCCAGAGTAAAGTAATCTTCAGAGACTATTCTCAAAAAAGTCAATATATACATTTTATTTGGCAAGTAAATATCTTAAATATACGAGATTTTTATCAAAATCGTTAGAGCCATTTTTAAGAAAATTAAAATTTTTCCATGTAAAGGGTAGTTTGAGGTGAGGGGACTTTCTTGAAAATCTTCGTCTTGCATCCTTGGAAGATACCAAACAAAAATAACAAGTTTGGGTTTTAACGGTCCTTTCATTTTTGAGCTGTGCTGCCCATGGACACATACAGACTAACACACACGGCCATTTTATAAAAAAAAATGCTTTTTTTGGATTCAGGGGGTTTCAAAACATATATTTCCGGTGAAATCGGTATCGAATTTTTATATACTATGTACATAATATGCAATATGTAAAAATGTTCGTTTTTGACACAATTTTTTTTCTAAAATTATTTTCGCAGGTCATATCAAAACACTAATTTCCGGTGAAATCTCGACATATATCATTTATGTATGTACTTTTTATACATTGATATTTTGCATAAAAGGGAAGTCCTAGTTACCATTAGGGTGCGGCAAGGTTTGAAGTTGACACTCGTCGAGCAATGCGTGATGGTAGTGATGTGCGAGATGTGATTGGCGGACAGGGAAGATGGTGTCAGAGAGGTTGATGTCAGAGAGGATATGTGATTCGGCGCTAATGCTCGCTGGTGCCCCTCATTGGTTACGCCTTTTTTTTTTTTTTTTTGAATACGGCACTTTTTACCCTACTTTTTTTTTTTTACCTTGTTTTTCTGTATTATTACTGGATTGCTGTTTTCTTACTTTTACAATACACACATAAACACAAACATATAACACCCATGCCCAAGGCGGAACTCGAACCCACGATCCCCAGCGCTACGAAGCACCAAAGAGGGACGCCTTGGCGAGCGCGGCCATGGGGACCGGCAGTTTATATCTTCTCCACTAGCTAGCTACTCGAGCCTGAGAAAAACAATTTGTACCGCGAGAGTTTACAATTTTCAGTTCCTGCAAATTTACATGTTACTGTATCTTTGTTGTCTTAGTATAGTTATGAAAAACATTGAGTTTTGAACAGTTTGAAAAGAATCCTTTTTGCATTTGTACTGTTCACTGTATTTTACGTGTAAAATACAGTGGGTCTGAAAAAGACAGTGATGCTCTATGCCTACTGCTGAAGCACATCTCTGAGTAATCTACTCATTTCTTCCTCCTCGCTAGTTACAAATCGCAGCATTTCTTTATCTATATTTATGGAATGTGTAAATATCGACATCGGCTGGAAGTCATGGCCTGAGAAATTAAGCCATTACTATCCATGTAAGCAATATGGTAGAAGAAAATACAGATGTTAGATTTCCATTGGATATGTACGGGAGAATATGAATTAGTTTTTATTTAATTAATCTTTCAAGAAGGAAAGTTTATACATTTGTGATAGACAGGTGTAAATATGACCTAGGTATGCTATAAAAGTGGTATGCTGTTAATTGTGTGAAATTACAATCGGTAGAAATGTGTGTTCATATTTCCAAAGACGAAGTTGAGATAACGAATTGAAGCAGGGCCATCAGAAGAGCGAACTTCAGTCGAACAAGAATTCTCTGATTAGCCAGAATATTAAAATTCATACTTATGTAGTAATAATTTGGGGTTCTGTGAACTGTTTGTGTTTGTTACTTTGACAAATACGCAAGCGAACGCAAGGTATAACCTTAATACATCTATAATCTTCTAAATTGTTGTGTAACTTTATATAGAGTCTCTTGTTTAATGCGCAAATGTCGTTATCGAGAGGTATTTCATATAAAACTGCTTTGTGCGCCTTTTGGAAAGCTCCGTAACGTAATTACATAAACTCTACATAGCTATTTAGATTAAGTGAGTACTGCCCTAGCAACTCATGGATAGTTGCAGAGTGCGCTCGGTTATCTCTAGTTTTGTGTGTGTGTAAATAAACTGATTTTCGTGTAATATTATTTTAGTAATTTCCACTGTTTTCATCAAAGCATGCTCGGTTAGCTCTAAGTGAGTGGTTGTGTGTGTGCAAGTAAATTTGATTTTCGGGTAATTTGCTTGTATTAATTTCTAGGTCAGCTCTAGATTAGTGTGTGTGTAAATAAACTGATTTTCGTATAATATTATTTTAGTAATTTCCACTGTTTTCACCAAAGCATGCTCACTTCGCTCGCATGCGCTCAGTTAACTCTAAGTAAGTGTTTGTGTGTGTGCAATTAATTTGATTTTCGGGTCATTTGTTTTTATTAATTTCTAGGTTAGCTCTAGATTAGTGTCTGTTAATAAATTAATTTTCACAGTGAATTTGCTTTTCGTAACTTCCACTGCTATCACTAAAGTAGGCAAACGAAAGCAGCATTCTCTTTATTGCGTTAGGTTTAGTTTAGTGTGTAAATTAATTCATTATTAATTTTTGAGTTTATTTTTAGGCATTTTCATGGAAAACTGCTTTGTTTCATAATAGCATTGAGAAATATCCTTAGCAGCCCTGTAACCTATAGTATTTTAACTCTGTTACCCCATTTTGTATAACTATTACTGGCTCTTAGGGTAAATGATACACTAACAGATACTGCATAGTTCACAGGATTATATCGATTACATTTATTAAGTGATAGGCGTTATTATTATCAATTACCCAGTGTGAAGGTCACCATATCATTTGTAATGAAATAATTTTAAAGGTGCTAGGAAATGACAGTTTTGCACATGAAAGGAATGCACTTGAATGTATTTATTTCAAAGCAGTGGTGCAAGTAAAGGAATAGTTGCTAATATAGGTGTTATTGGGAAGTAAAACAAACGTTATTACCCAATATCGAGTGTCTAGAACGTTTTAGAATGTTAATACATGTTCTAGAATAAACTAATTTGGTCTGTATTCCCTTGGGAATCCAGATCTCGTAGAATATTATTCAACCTTAGAGGTATTCATGTAATTGTTTATAAGGTTTTTATTTGCTTCCGTTTCCATTATTCATTATGGCCAACATTAATAAAAATAATAGCGCGACATGACAAGCCTCGTATACACTGACGTCTAAGGGTTTTGAGACTATTGTAAATGTTGAATCACAGAGAAAGAAATGCGATTCTATAGCAATACTGTGGGTTGCGGGTGTGGGCTTTAAGCAATAATGCTTTACTTTAATAATTGCTTGTAGAAGTTCTCTGGTGTTTGTTTTAATTTTGAGATTTTTAAATGAGCTGATTATAGTAGTATGATGTGTAAATAGAGACATTTTCTTGTAAGTTTTGTAAATTTCACTGTTTCGTTGAGTATAGGTTTGTGTGTGTGGGTGTGTGCGTGTATAAGGATGTTTTTAATTTGTTTAATTTCTAGCATTTTAAAAAACGTATGCGAGCGAAGGGAGCCTGCTCTTTGTTAGCTCTAGGTTAGTTAGTGTGTGTGTGTGTGTGTAAATAAACTTATTTTTGTGTAATTTTATTTTAGTAATTACCACTGTTTTCTTCAAAGTATGCGAACGAAGCGAGCCTGTGCTTGGTTAGCTCTAAGTTAGTGTTTGTGTGTGTGCAAATAAATTGTATTTTCGGGTAATTTGTTTTTATTAATTTCTGGGTTAGCTCTAGCTTTGTGTGTGTATGTAAATAAACTGGTTTTTGTGAATTTGCTGTAAGTAACTTCCACTGCCTTCACTAAAGCATAGTGAAAGCAGCATTCTTTCTATTGCGTTAGGTTTAGGTTAGTGTGTGAATTAACTTATTATTATTTTTTGTAGTTAATTTTTAGGCATTTTCTGTGGTTTCGCCAAAGCATACGAGCAACATATGCTTAATAGAACAGAAGACTCGCGGATTTCGTGAAAAAATAGGTTGGCAGTATAGTTGTGCGTTCGTAAAAATTACAAAATGGAGTATGTTGTTTACATTCTGCCACGAGTTTTGTATATAAGAAAATATCTTAATTAGGGCGAGTGAGTGGGACACACCAACTCAAAGTGATCACATTTATTACAAGACACGTTCAATGTCAATTTTTATTGCTCAGGTTAGTATTTTCAACATTTTCAATCTGGATGTCCTGCGGAACCTTTACCATTAGTTGTATAGGAGCAAGAAAATACATTTTTCAGTCCAAAAATAGAACTAAAAATCTGATGTGTACCATTCACACGGCTTTCTCTATATCCCTGCAACAAATTATTCTTAAAAAGCTTATACTTCTATTTACTTTATGCTAATCAAAAAAATTAGCAGAAATAGCCTTATTACTTGCTTCCTTGTAAGTAGAAGCGAAATAAGGGACTACCATAGGTTAAAGTGATAGTCAAAAGCTGGTTGCTATGTCAATGAAGTTCCTTTGTTTATATGGATCGGAAATGTCAAGTTCCTGTATGAGAAAACTATGTTTTTCATAGCAGAAACCAAAAATAAGGAATGTCTCAAAAACGGCGAACTCCACGAAAAAAATGTATATAACATAAATTGTATGTTTTAACGTGCTCTACATTTCTTGTGTAGTAAGTTTTTGTCCATCTCTTACGGTTTAGCAGTTATTCAAAATTCCGTAAAATTCATCCAGAATAAACTACTCTTTAGAGGCTATTCCTAGAAAATTCAAGATATACATTTTATTTGTCAAGTAAATATGTTTAATATACGAAATTTTAATCAAAATCGTTAGTCATTTTTGAGAAAATCAAAATTTTCGTAAAAAGTTCCATGTAAAGGGTAGTTGGGGATGGGAGGATTTTTCTCAAAATCTTCGTGTCGCATCCCTGGAAGATACTAAACTTAAATACCAAGTTTGGTATTTTACCGACTTTTCGTTTTTGAGTTATCGTGTTCACACACACACGGACACACACACACACACGGGCCTTTTTGTGAAAATGCTGTTTTTGGATATTAGGGACCCTAAAACATATATTTCCGGTGAAATCTCGGTATCGAATTTTTGGAGGGAGTGCAATACCTTCTCTATACACTATGTACATAGTGCGTATAGAGAAAGTAAAAATCTGATGTGTTCCATTCACATGACTTTCTCTATGTCTCTGCAATAAATTATTGTTAAAAAGTTTATGCTTCTATTGCATTCTAATCGAGAAAAAATTAGCAGAAATAGTCCTATTACTTACTTCTTTGTAAGTATAGCGGAATAAGGGAGTACCATAGGTTAAAATGATAGTCAAAGGCTTATTGCCATGTGACAGAAGTTTTTTGTTTGTATGGACAAGAGTTGACAAATTCCTGCATGAGTTTTTCAAAGCTGAAACAAAAAATCTGATGCGTACCATTCACATGACTTTCTCTATATCCCTGCAACAAATTATTCTTAAAAAGCTTATACTTCTATTTACTTTATGCTAATCAGAAAAAATTAGCAGAATAGTCTTATTACTCGCTTCCTTGTAAGTAGAAGCGAAATAAGGGACAACCATAGGTTAAAGTGATAGTCAAAAGCTGGTTGCTATGTCAATGAAATTTCTTTGTTTATATGGATAGGAGTTGACAATTTCCTGTATGAGAAAAATAGACGTTTTTCATAGCAAAAACCAAAAATAAGGAATGTCACAAAAACGACGAACTCCACGAAAAAAATGTATATAACATAAATTGTGTGTTTTAGTGTGCTCTACGTTTTTTGTTCAGTAAGTTTTTATCCATCTCTTACGGTTTAGCAGTTATTCAAAATTTAGTAAAATTCATCCAGAATAAACTACTCTTCAGAGACTATTCACAGAAAATTCAACATATACATTTTATTTGTCAGGTAAATATTTTTACTATACGAAATTTTAATCAAAACCGTTAGAGCCATTTTTGAGAAAATAAAAATTTTCGAAAAAAGTTCCATGTAAAGGGTAGTTGGGGGTGGGGAGATTTTTCTCAAAATCTTCGTGTCGCATCCCTGGAAGATACTAAACTTAAATACCAAGTTTGGTATTTTACCGACTTTTCGTTTTTGAGTTATCGTGTTCACAGACACACACACACACGGACCTTTTTGTGAAAATGCTTTTTTTTGATATTGGGGACCCTAAAACATATATTTCCGGTGAAATCTCGGTATCGAATTTTTTGGTGGAGTGCAATACTTTCTCTATACATTATGTACATAGGTTTTTTTTTTTTTTTTTTTTTTTTTTTTTTTTCTTTTGTTAAAGAGGGGAAAATCCTCATGGCAAAGTGGAAATTTTACTAATTTGATTTCATTGGCTTTTAACTGACCAATGATATTTTTTCAACTTATGGAGAAAGTAAAAACTGATGAAGATATGCACCACATTATGTCACTCGTAGACCTAACCCATCAGTTGTCATTCTTAAGCCTAGATCCTCCAGAGCACAAAAGTCGCGTTAAAACACGTCTCCCGTAGCTGACGATTTATTATTTCTATCTAAAAACTGAAAGCCAAAAATATAAATACGACCAAAATAAGAGGAACCAGAAGACAGCTTTTTGAGAATCCACGAAAAAGGAATCAAGTTAAGAAATTTGCAGAGGAAAGCATCATCAAAATACAAGATATATTTCACCCAAAAATTCTATACCGAGATTTCACCAGAAATACACGTTTTAGAGTACCATGTATCCAATAGCATTTTTAGAAAAAGGTCCATGTATGTGTGTGTGCCAAACTTGGTGTTTAAGTTTAGTATCTTCCAATGATGCGACGAAGATTTTGAGGAAAATTCCCACACCCCAAACTACCTTTTACATGGAAAACATTTCCAAATGTGTGATTTTCTCAAAAATGACTATAACAATTTTGATTAAAATACGTATATTAAATATATTTATAGGACGAATAAAATGTATATTTTTAATTTTCTGGGAATAGCCTCTGAAGACCTCTTTATTTTGGATGAATTTTTGCTTAATTTTGCATAACTGGTAAACCTTAGGAGATAATACAAAAACTTACTATTCAAAGCGTGTAGATTTCGTTAAAACATACAACTTACGTCATATACATTTTTTCGTGGAGTTAATTTTTAAATATTTCTAATTATTGGTTTCAGTTTTATAATAAATTGTTCTCATACGTTAATTTGGCAACTCCTGTCAATGCAAAGAAACTGATTTCAATCACACAGCAACCAGCTTTTAAAAGATTTGACTATCGCTTTAGGCTAGTGTTTTCCCTTATTTCCCTTCTACTTACAAGAAAGCAAGTAGTAACACTATTTCTACTAATGTTTATCTCGATCAGCATGAAGTAGCTAGAAGAATAAGCGTTTTAACAATAATTTGTTACAGAGATCTAGAGAAAGTATCGTCCAAAAAGTAACGTCCTTTAACCTGGTTGGTCATTGCGGCCGATGTATGAAATTGGTGAAATGGTGCTCAAATGATCTCTGGGTCCAGTTACTCGACATTCGTCTACTCAGGATAAGGGAAAATCCCGAAAAAAAAAGTATCCGGGTAACTCACCCTGAGATTCGAACTCACGACCTTTTGAATGTGAGGCAGACACGCTACCACCACACTTCCCAGGCGGGCTATGTAAATTTTTATTCGTATTAAATACTTACAGGCATAGTTGTACAAATTAGTACGGATCTATAAACAGAGAACAACTGAGTCATGATGATAGAAATACTCCTCTCGCCTAGTGCAACGAAATGTTGTCGATAGATTAGATAACGGGGGGACTAAGTGGAGTTTGTCATCTAAGACTTAATGTACTGAAATATTGACGAAATGTTGTATTCATTGTTACTTAAAAATAAATCTTACACGAGTTAAAACCGGTATGAGCAACTTTAGCTGTAATACAACTTAATATCACTGTGTAAAGTTAGTCCGTGATTAAAAATACATGAGCTTCATTTTTGCTTTTTGTGTATTTTGTCATTAGTCTAAAGTAACAAAAATGTTTTTATACGTCATGTATTTTAATTGGTATATCCCAATGGCCACTTAACACATAAATACTTCCAAATCCGGGCTTTATAGTCATTCAAATGTATGGGATTTCCTAGTAGTTTACCGGACAAAATGGAAGTCAGTTGGGAAATTTAATGTTGTACCGGTATGTTGACAAGGTAGCTCAGTTTATGGAGCGACCAGATGGAAACCGAAACATTTACGATTTACACAGACACCTTCACTCCGTAAAAATCGTATGTGTTACATCTATTCTGGAACTATTCTTACAAAAGCTTATTTTTCTATATCTTCACGTATATTCACTTAAACATTTGCAGAAATACGTCTATTACATACTGCCTCTTAGATATACGGGAATAAGGGCAGAACTAGGCTTAAGCGCTAGTTGTCGCCCGCCGTGGTGTAATGGTTACCATGCTAACTTCATACATCCAAGGTCGCGGGTTCAAACCCGGCGGAAGACTATGGATTTTTTCGGGTGTAAAAATCCTCTGCATGGCTTCCTTTGGATGGGAAGTAAAGCCGTGGGTCCCGTGTCATAGATTTACGGCACGTAAAAGAACCTCAAGCCTGATAGAGAGACCTCTGAGCAAAATTAAGCGGTCTTTCACGCCCAATTTAGAATGGGGACGCTGAGAACCTCAGTAGTTAAAGAGCGTCCATAAATAACACGCCATTTCCATTTCACTTTAAGCGGTAGTTAAATCTTCCAAGAGCTGATCCTTATGTGATGCATTGATATTGCATTATCTTTGTTTGACCAAGAGAAAGAAAAATGAATAACCATTTTCCATTTGAAAAATGATAAATATTTTAAAGTTGAAACTAATAGAAATACCTCGGAATCGCATAACTCCACAAAACATGTATTTGACATAAAGTGTGCGTTTTAAAGAGATCTTCATCTGTGCAGTAAGATTTTCTTATCTCTTATGGTTTACCAGTTATGGAAAAATCATCTAGAATGAAAAGAACTTCAGAGGCTACCCCCAGACAATTCAAGATATACATTTAATTTAGTATTAACATATTTTAAACATATGGTCATTCAATCAAAATCGTTAAAGATCGTTTTTTAGAAAATAAAAATTTTCGAAAAATGTTCCATTTAAAAGGTAGTTTAGGGTGAAGAGGATTTTCTTGAAAATCTTTGCATAGTATACCTATCCTTGGAAAATGATGAACTTAAAATCAAGTTTGGTATTTTTTGTTTCATTTCATTTTATTTAGTTATTTCGCCTTTCTTTGTTGTTCCTATTTCAGTTTTGGGAAATGTTGTACTTTTCTTTTGTTGTGTCTTTAATTTTGTAGAAGTTATCCTCACAGCAGCGGAAAGCTTAAGCCAACATTTTCCTTCGTTTTCTTAGTTTAAGGGATAGTCAACAGAGGGGCCAAACAATATTAGATGGTAACCTCAAACCGGGAGATAAAGGCCTGCATATAGTCAATAAATCTGGACTTCCTCAACTTCCATCTTTCTTGCCTCAGGAAGCCGAACCAGTCCTCCTTCTTTGCCACAGTTCCGATATACTTTTTCAAGATCCAGTGGAACGTTCCCAATACCAACCAAATCACACAGCTGTAGGTAGGTATTCTAGAAACGGAATTCCAGGTGCCGGAGTTTTTCCAGGCACGGTGAGGTCCCCTGCCACCATTTGGATAGATAGCTTCTTAGCACCAACCAACCTGACGACAAAAAATAATGCGATGTTCCAAAGTATCAATTTCGGAGCAAAGGTACAGAGGTTAGATTGTGCTCGACTGCTCGCCCATGTCGCCAGTTTCTGTCAGTATGGTCTCGTTTAACACTTAATAATGGTATTCAAACGAATTTTCATATTTTTTTTTTCCACAGACACGAACATACACACGGACTTCCACCTGTATTTCGGTGAAATCTTAGTGTCGACTTTTTTAATGGAATACAATATCTTTTGTACCTACTATGTACATCATATGTACCTGGCAGAGAAAGTAAAAATGAATTCCCTAGAATTGAGTAAAAGTGTCTATCAAGCGGGTGTACCTAGTTCCAGTTGTATTACCCTCCCCCCTACCCCCGCCCGTCTAAAGAGCGAAAGTCAGCAAGTTTGCTTCTTCTGGACTGTTATAAACTATTATTGATATGTATGAATGTACCAGAGAGTATCAAGAAGAGAAGTTACAAACCCTACACATATATTAGAAATTGAGAACGGAATGGTCCGCTTCCTATATATGCACTATGAAGAAAGTCTTTATGTAACCTAAGATCAGGATTCTTAATGTGAGAACTTGATGTTTCCTCAATAAGTCAACTTTTACTGACTACGGATTACTTCCCGCTCGCGGTCACATAAAAAAGAATCCTCATGTTAACCAGTGTATACAAACGTCAACGAAATGTTTTAATACATATTTTGCATGATTCACACTCGCCCGATTATCTTCTTCTTCTTCTTCAATGGATTGCCCTCCTCCTTATAGGACTTACAAGTCAATACCTTGGATCAGTAGCCGGTCGAGGAGCAGGAAAACTTTGGATTACAGCACATCCAGGATGGGTGATCAGTCCCATGCCTGTATGACGATGAAGAAGAAAGAACTAAAATGTAATGATGTAAGGGATGATAGGAAACTTCACGGGTTAAATTCCCCAACGCAGCATTCACCTACCTTCTGAGAAAAACTATGAAAAAAACTTCAGTCAAGTTCGTTACCTCTGCGCATTTGATATC
The DNA here is from genome assembly GCA_030762935.1 of Hymenopus coronatus. Classification (NCBI taxonomy): domain Eukaryota; kingdom Metazoa; phylum Arthropoda; class Insecta; order Mantodea; family Hymenopodidae; genus Hymenopus; species Hymenopus coronatus. The sequence continues at coordinate 85,587,136 of CM060897.1, read as the reverse complement.
TGAGGCTTCCCGAATGCGAGTCGCACAGGTTACCGCGACTCCATCTCGCTCGATCTCTACCCAACACAGCCTCACATAATCCATACTAATAGAGAAAGTGTGTATGTGTGCGAGTGTATGTGGCGTAATCTCAGAAGCCACTCAAGTTTTTCATTTTTTTCACAACTGAAAACCTAGAATTCTTCCAGATTATATTATGTTTCAATTTTTTGAAAAAGGGGACTAAGGGGTTTCTATTTCATATTCATGTCACCAAATGTCAATCTCGTTTCGCTGAATATGGATATCAGAGATTACTTTTGCTACTTTATTGAAAAGATTGCAGATTTGAATGACTTCAAGCCCAAAGAGATAAATGGGAGGCTTAAAATATTTTAAAACTGAGTTGTTTTAGGTGTTGTATATTGTTCAGATCACTTTCCCCTCATATTTACTGACGTTTTATCAAATATTATATGTATAATTTGACAAAACTGGGTATATCTGGATATCTCAAAACTTGACGAAAATGATAGGCTACCTTTACATTCAGTCCCTATTTTCAACTCTTAACATACAAATCTTGGCTTATCTGATTAAATTTTGTGCCCGCAAATTGCAGTACCCAACGAAAATTATAAACTAAGTTGCAACTCTGAAAAATTACTCTTAACATACGTTCATTACCTTATGTACATTGTTAACATATAGCACAATTAGTATTTACAATAGGAGTTTGCAAAAATCATACGTTATAACTTCCAAAAATATCGAATGCCTATTTTTAATTGTACATATAGCACTCGAAAATGTTAATAGTTATGAGAGAACGTTTGTTAATAGTTAGTTTGTTATTTTCAACCCCTTATAGACAAAACTATATTGCTTGGTCAACCAGGGTACAAATTTGTGCATTTAGCCTATAGGACTTGAGAAAATTATAGCATGCGATATAGTTTCAAAATGCTACCCATAACAACTCATATTTTTCAACTGCGCATGTACATATTGTCCCTATTTGACCATTCTGGGCTGCGCTTTGGATATTTACGCTTTAGGTACAAGAACAAATACAGACTACTTACCACTTTCAAAAATCAGACCCAATCCTGATTTTCATCCCTCTACTTAAAGGATGTATCTTTCACTGCAATACCGGGTAAGCGCAATAGTCCTTTAAACATTACGAATATATAAAGTTCTTTACATAATAGGTATAGATGGTATTGTATTCCACTAAAAATTGATACAGTGACTTCACAGGGAATAACGTTTTGAGGTCCCCTGAATAAATAACAAAAAGCATTTTTAGAAAAAGGTCCATGAGTTTGTGCACTCAAAAACGAAGTCAGGAAAATCCCCTATCTCAAACTAACCTTTACATGGAACATTTTTCGGAATGTTTGATTTTATCAAAAATAGCTCTAAAAATGTTGATTAAAATACTGATATTAAAGATATTTACTTAACAAGCAAACTATAAATTTTGAGTTTCCTCGGAATAGCCTCTGAAGTTTTCATTCTGAATGACTTTTGCATAACTGTAAGAGATAGACAAAATATAACAACATAAAAATTATAGATCTCTTTAAAACACACACTCTTTATGTAAAGTTTTTTTTAAAGTTATACATTTCCGTGATATTCCTTGTTATTGGTTAAACTTTTAAACTTTTCTATACTTACCCGATACTCTCTCTCTGTCTCAAACCCCTGACCACCCAAAGAGAACGTAATTTTAATATCATCACTTAGCGACCAGCTTATAAAATAGTTGTCTATCATTTTAGCCTTGCGTATTACCACGTTTCTCCTGTACCTACAAATAAATAACTAATAAGGATATATATGTTAATGTTTATCTTGTTTAGCCTGGGGTAGGCAGAAGATTAAACTTTTGTAAGAATAATACGTATGTTGCAGAAGAGGTGTAGAAAGTCATGTGAATGGAACATAACAGATTTTGTAAATATTATGACATAGTTTATAAACATAATGTTTATGAGTTTTATTCTGCACAGCATTTCAAGAAAGAGCACATAAGTTATACAGTATTTTCTAGCACTTATGTAAGATGTACAAAGTAGATAAAAAAGATATTGTATTGTATTCCACCCAAATATCCAATAATGAGATTTCACCGGAGCTATCTGTTTTGAGACCCCTATCTGTTTTTAGAAAAAGGTCAGTGAGAGAGAGAGAGAGTGCGTGTGTGTGTGTGCGTGTGGACAGCATATTTAAAAAACGAAAAGTCCGTTAAATACCAAACGTAGCATTTAAGTTTAGTGTCTCCCAAGAACGCGACACCAAGATTTCCATATTCCCAATCCTAATCACCGCTTTACACGGAAATATTTTCGAATATGTTTATTTTCTTACAACGATTTTTATTAAAATACCGAGTATTAATGATACAAGACAAGTAAGAAGTGTATCTTCAAATTTGTGGGAATAGGCTCTGAAGTCCTTGTTATTCTGATAGACTACTCTACACGGACTGTGTACATAGTTATATAGAGAAAGTATTGTATTGCACCCAAAATTTCGGCACCGAGATTTTACCGAAAATACATGTTTTGAGACCCCCTGAAAATATTTTTAGAAAAATGTCTGTGTGTGTTTGTGTGTGTGGGGAGGGCAGCATAGCTCAAAAACGAAAAGACCGTTAAATACCAAACTTGGTATTTACATGAAACATTTTTCGAAATTTTTGATTTTCTCAAAAATGGCTCTAACAATGTTTATTAAAATACCGTATGTTTAAGATATTTTTATAATAAACGAAATGTATATCTTGGACTTTCTGGGATTAGCCTCTGAAGACCTCTTTATTGTGGATGACTTTTTTTATAACTGGCTAACCGTAAGAGATATACAAAAACGTACTACACAAATATTGTAGATTTCATTGAAACACACAATTTATGCTATTAACTTTTTTTTTTTTTTTTTTTTTTTTTTTTTGAGATTTCTAACCGTTTTCGAGATATTCCGGATTATTGCGTTCAATTTTAGCCACTTACACTTTTCTCAAAGGAAAAGACATCTTTCATCTCGTTTCTCGTTTGTTTACTCCTGGAAAGCAAAGAGATTGGAATTTCAATTGTTTCACATAGCGACCGGCTTTTAAAGGACGAGACTATCGAATTAGCCTGTGCATTTTCTTGTTTCCCTTCTATTTGTTGCAAGGAACTAGCAATAGGACTAATTATGCTTAAGTTTATCTTGATTAACACGATGGAGATAACAGATTAATCTTTTGAATAAAAGGTTTGTTTGCCGAGCAGCTAGAGGAAATCATCTGAATGAAACACATTAGATTTTTGCTCTTCTACTTACAACGGACCAAGTAATAAGGATAACTTCTGCTAATGTTTATCTCGATTAGCATGATGCAGATAAAAGAATAAGCTTTTAACAATAATTTGTTACAGAGACGTAAAGAAAGCCATATGCATGGAACACAAGATTTTTTAAATATTTATCTGACTATGCAAAAAAGCTGATTTCAGTGACAATCCCATGGCGACAGCTTTTAAAACATTTGACTATCTCTACCTTATCTCGATCAACATGGAATAGAAAGAAGAAGAGCCTTTTGTAAAAAGTTTGTTTGTAGAACAGCTACAGAAAGTTATATAGTATTTACTATAATTCATGCACTATAAGAGCTTTGCAAGTTTAAGGTAGGCACAAAAATCAGTACTGTAACATTAATATTTACAACCGCAACAAAGACACAGCATAATACATAGTTTTAAGTGCAAGAGGCATCTACAGATGCTTCAAATATAGTGTATTAAATAGGAACTTCAGCTTAAAATATGCTGTGAATGCTATTTAATTGTTTATGCTCAATACGAAAAATGTCAAATCTTATAATGCTGGAATATTAACTGCTTTATCAAATCAAGTAGATGATGCTTTATTAATACCTATGGCGTGGATATTAAATTTTGGTAGATGAAATTATATTTTTATTTGGATTGTTTAATGAATAAAAATGAAATATATTTAATTTCATTAAATCTCAGATTATATCTTCATTTTGATTTCGCAAAACTGTTTGTGAATTTCCGTTATGGTTTGTATACAATTTGTGGGACGTGGGATTTTTCATATTTTCATTATGCGAGTAAGCGTGTGACATTCTTACCACCTAAAATAATCCTACTTTAGCCACAAGTTGTGCAAATAGCTAATCATTATGTTTTAACTTTTTTTCCATACCCCCAAAAGAACTGCTCGTCTGTATTGGAGAAAAGGCAGTAGAAGAGAGCATGAAAGAAGAACGAATGGAAAGAGAAAAAGTGGAGGAAGCGAACGTAATGGAGAAACGGGCAAGAAGGAGGAGAATTACAGACGCAAATAGAGGATAGAGGGAGGGAGAAAGAATGAGATAACGAAAGAACTGACGAGTCGAATCTGTAGTCAACCCAATAATGGGATCAGAGTTACTTCTACTAGTGCATAACATGATAAATTCGTAATGAGACTAATAAAACATAAACATTTTCCCGATCACCAATTACTTCCTCTTCTTGTTGATTAGAAATGTACATTCCCTTTTTAGTTTATCTATTTTTTACATGGTACATAGGTAGAGAAGGTATTCTACTCCGCCTAAATATTCAATACCTAGATTTCATAGGAAACACTCGTTTTATCCAAAGAAAAAATCTGATGTGTTCAATTCACATGACTTTCTCTACATCTCTGCAACAAATTATTATTAAAAAGCTTATGCTTCTATTTACTTCATGCTAATCGAGAACAAATTAGCAGAAATAGTTTTATTACTTGCTTCCTTGTAGGTAGAAGCGAAATAAGGGAGTACAATAGGTTAAAGGGATACTCAAAAGTTGGTTGCTATGTGACTATGGACAGGAGTTGACAAATTCCTGTATAAGAAAAGTAAGTTTTTCAAAGCTGAAACGAAAAGCCAGGAATATCTTTAAAACGATCAACTCCAAGAAAAAAATGTAATAACTCCATGGCACGACAGCTCACGGGGAACCTTGGCCTACCGCCCGGCCGCTGCGTCCCCCATCTCGGTCCACTACAGACGTCATAGATGGGGTGCAGTATTGGAGGGTGAGACGTGGTCAGCGCCTCGAGCCCCTCCCGGCCGGTTAATGCGGTCCTCACGACCTGGAGCCGCTACTTCTCCATCAAGTAGCTCCTCAATTGGCCCCCCAGGGACCTCACGAGGCTGAGTGCACCCCGGTCCAGGTCTCCCAGCGGGGGAAAAATCCCCACGCCGGTACTGGGGATCGAACCCAGGTCTCCCGCTTGGTAGGCAGCTGCGCTACCACCGCGCTAAGGAGACGACCAAGAAAAAAATGTATATTACATAAATTGTGTTTTAATGTGCTCTACATTTTCTGTGTAGTAATCTTTGTGTATCTCTTACGGTTTAGCAGTTATGCACAAATCCGTAAAATTGATCCAGAATAAAGTAATCTTCAGAGGCTATTCCCAGAAAATTCAAGATATACATTTTATTTGTCCGGTAAATATCTTTAATATACCATTTTTTAACCAAAATCGTTGGAGCCATTTTTAAGAAAATCAAAATTTTCGAAATTTTTTCCATGTAAAGGGTAGTTTGGGGTGGGGGATTTTCTTGAAAATATTCGTGTCGCATCTTTGGAAGAGACCAAACTTAAATGCCAAGTTTGGTATTCAACGGTCTTTTTGTTTTTGAGCTATGCTGCCCACAGACACACACACACGGACATTTTTCTAAAAATGCTTCTTTTGGATTCAGGGAGTCTCAAAACATGTATTTCCGGTGAAATCTAGGGATCGAATTTTTGGGTGCAATACAATTCCTTCTCTATATACTATGTACAAAGTTCGTATAGAGAAAGTAAAAATTTAGAAAAATGTGCGTGAGTGTGTTGAGTGTCTGTGAACACAACTCAAAAAGGAAAAGTCGGTAAAATACCAAACTTGGTATTTAAGTTTAATATCTTACAAGGGTGTGACACGAAGATTTTGAAGAAAATACCCTTTACATGGAAAAAGTTTGAAAATATGTTTTCTCAAAAACGGTTCTAACGATTTTGATTAAAATGCCTTATATTAAAAACATTTATATTACAAATAAAATTTACTATATTATCTTGAATTTTCTGGGAATAGCCTCTGAAGATCTTTTCATTCTGGATTACTTTTGAATAGCTGGTAAACCGTAAGAGATAAAGAAAAACTTACTGCATAAAATGTAGATCACGTTAAAACACACAATTTATGAGATACTCATTACTAGTTTGAGTTTTAAAACACGTTTTTTTTTTTTTTTTTTTTATAAAGCTTGACGTCCTTTAACCTGGTTGGTCATATCGGACGATGAATGACATTGGTGAAATGATGCTCAAATGATCTCGGGTTCATAGAGCTTAAAGTTACTCGACATTTGTCTTCTCAGGATAAGGGAAAAACCCTGAAAAAACCTCCCAGTAACTCACCCTAAAAGAGATTCGAACTCACGACCTGTTGAATTTGAGGCAGACACGCTACCACACAGGCAGACTACGGGAATTTTTCAACTTCTAGCCCTGCAAAGAAACGTATTTTAATCACATAGCAACCAGCTTTTAAGCAATATTTGGCTATCACTTTAGCCTAGTATACTCCCTTATTTCCCTTCAACTTTCAAAAAAGCAAGATCATTTCTGCTAATGTTTATCTTGACTAGCATGGGTACATTACAGTGTGCATAAATAGAGAAGGATTGTATTCCGCCCAAAATCTGATGTTGATATTTCACTGTAAATACATGTTTTGAGATCCCTTAAATTAAAAATTAGAAAAGATATTCCTGTGTGTTTATGTTAGAAAGCATAACTCAGAAACGAAAAATCCGTTAAATATCAAACTTGGTATTTAGATCTTCCAAGGATGCGACAGGAAAAGTTTCAGGAAAATCCCCTTACACCCAACCATTCTTTACATGGAACTTTACTGAAAATGTTGATTTTCTCAAAAATGGCTTTAACGATTTTGATTAAAATACGACATGTTTAAGATATTTTCATGACAAATGAAATAGATATCTTGAATTTCCTGAAAATAGTCTCTGAAGACCTCTTCATTCTGGAATGACTTTCGTATAACCAGTCAACCGTAAGAGGTACACAAAATCGTACAACGCAAAACATGTAGATCTCGTTAAAACACACACTTTATGTCGTATAGCCACATATCTTTTGTTTTGCTCCTGAACCATAAAAAGAGAACCGATTTCATTGTTTCACATAGCACTCAACTTTTAAAAGATTTTACTACCATTTAACCTAGTGCATTTGCTCATTTCCCTTACTTACTAGAAAGCAGATACCTAATAAGACCTTTTCTGCTAATGTTTATCTCAATTAGCATGATGTAGCTAAAGGAATAAATAGTTTGTAAGACTAGTTTGCAGAACAGGTAGAGTCTTGCGAATGGAGTACATCAGATTTTGAAACCAGATCTACCTAATGTTACCTGGGTAATATACGCTTGTTGAGAAATATTCTTTCTGTGCCTGTGTAATGCATTTCGGTAACACAGCGCAGGTGTAAAGTGCTCAAATGATCCCGATACCACACATATTGTCTTCACATGTAAAGAAATAAGAGATCCGAAGAAATAACAGAAACGTTGGTAGAAAGGTCACCTAAACGAAATTCGAACACTATAGTATGACACTATGAAGATCGGTTGCTCGTAAACCTAACAATAACCAGCTCTTAGGACAGCCATGACTGTAAAAACGTGACAGCTATAAATTCTATGAGCGATAAAAATGACGGTATAAGCTAAGCCTAGGATAGCATACCCTTGTTAACACCCTCCATCTACCTAAGCACTATAGGATATAATCTCTTTCATGTTAAATGTCTATACCAGGACGAAATTGATATGTAGTATCACCATATTATGCACATTTCAAAAAAATTTACTGCGCTAAAATTAAGATGCCTAACGAGTTAAAATAAACTCATTAAAGCATACTACAAAGGTTGCACAATGGTGGGAGCAGCAGGGAATGCTTTTAGATATTTTCTAACAAATAACAATATATGCTGAATTTTCTAGAAACCTCATTTGAAGTCCTCTTCATTCGAAAGGACTTTTGTACAATTGGTAGGTGATGAAAGATAGACAAAACCATTACACACAAAAAATATAGATCTCTTTGAAACTGATTTGTATAGCATCAACCATTGCCGACATATCCGTTATTACTGGTTCGTATTGTCTAATGCTTTGTCACTTTTTCAGTCCTGACAGTGCTCAGTTGTTTCTCGTGATAACATAGAAAAAAGCGTGGAATTTTAAGCCAGTATGCAGTATCCAGTTCTTAAATATTTGACTCGCTATTCCCTTTGTATGTGTACGAAATGTGTCTAATGAAACTGTTTCTGCAAGGATTTCATGAAAAAACAAGCCTTTGTGAGAATAGTTTGTAGAAGCTATACAAAAATAAAAGCTACTGGTAGAGAAAGTTATGTAAATGTAATACATAAGATGTTTTAAAAAAAAATATTGTAAAGCTGTATATTGTTATCTTAAGCCAAATGCAACTGCGTCGGCTTTCGCATCGAAGGCAACTCAGCAGTGTACTTTCTGTGGAGCTATTTTGAAAGCGTGCTGATGATACCTAGTTATTCCGAGAAGTGAACCCGCGCAATCTAAAGCATTTCGACGCATTCCGAGACAATGTATACAGTGAATAAATAAACGAATGAATAAAAAGACAATCCAATAATTCCGTAGGGTCCGACGCGGATAAGTGGTAATTAGCGGTGTAACCAAGGGGGTTGATGTTTGACCCCCCCCCTTCCGCCCTTGATGAAAAAAAATGTAAGAAAAACAAAATCTAGTCTTAATTCCAATTGTTGCATTTAATCTATGAATATAAATCTTTTTTTTTTCAACTCAGGATTAATCCATATGTATCAACTGATTTAAAACATATTGTTTAAACAATGTATATCTATACATACGGGCTACGCTACCGGTGATGTTATTTTACTTTATTCTGACGTATAATTTGAACTAAATTAATTGCGTCTGGAATCAGTAATTCATGTCACGGCGTAATTTTACGCACTAAGTGTCAAAGTACTGATATTTTCTTTATGTAAACAAAGAGAGGACACAAAGCAACGAAGATCAAAACGATAAAGGACATAAAGTACATATCGTTGTTTCAAACCGAAGCTGGCATAACAAATCCCAAACTGTTGCATAATCAATAATTAATTTGGCAAAAGAGCATTTACAAAATCCTCGAACCTCAGAATCAGAACTGGAATCCAAAATATATACTTAGGAGTTGACATGACATAGCAGGGGGTCTCACGCAATCTGGCACGATGTATGACTTAGGTTACGGCCATGGACGGACAAGTGGTCCCCACGTACGCGTATTGCGTTCGAGTTTCAGAATATTACGGAGGGGAGAAGCGTATAAAAACCTCACGTCCTCGTGGTACTCTGCAAGAAACTTTCCACACAGCAACATGATGAAGACTATTCTGGTAAGTCCACCCTTTTATTGTGTACATTCTAAACCTCCGGAGGGCGGGGGTAAATACTAAACAGGCATCATTGCTTTCTTTAGAAGCTCAGCTACATTTCCAACATACTGGCCAATGCGTCCCAAAACTGATACTATATTTTGGGTTTTTAGTTATACGAATTGACCGCGCGGGATGGTTTAGGTGCTAACGTTTGTGGCCCGTATATTCTTGGCTGTCCAAACTGACCGGCTATTTTTTCACGTTTTCCTCGGTCACTAGGCGAACGCTGTGTTGGCTTATTTCATCCACGAATTTTCCTATCATCCCGCTAATTATGTACTCCATTTCATACTTCTTCATTACCATACCAGGCATTGGACTGATCACCCACCCTAGATATTCCATGATCCAGAATTTGCTTGTTCTGTGACAGGCTTCTTGTCATTTATAAGTTCTACAGAAAATGGTAATCTGAAGCTAGCCGGTCCCCATGGCCACGCTCGCTAAGGCGTCTCGCTTTGGTGCTTCGTGGGCAGGGGATCGTGGGTTCGAGTCCTGCCTTGGGCATGGGTGTTATGTGTTTGTGCAATGTGTATGTGTTTGTAAAAGAAACAGTAAAACCAGTAATCAGTAAAACCTACGGGGGGAAATGTAAATAGGGATACAGTACCGGAGTCCTGATCAGACTCCGTTACTGTTTTAAAAAATTTAAAAAAAAAAAAAAAAGCTAAGCAAATTGTAAAATGACTGCTTAAGTTTTTCATCGTTCATATTTCTAATACTTATTTCTTTTTTCCCTTTATTTTTCTTTCATTTTAAATACAAAATATGCAGCTAAGGTATATAATGGCTTGGAGATTTTGCACCAAAGTTAAGAAACTAATTCTACAAAATTAATAAATAATTAATTTAATGAATTAATAATAATAATAATAATAATAATAATAATGATAATAATCATGCTTTAAACATATACTTTCTCTCAAAAAAAATTTGCTTACTTTCTCTATCGAATATGCACAATGTACATAGGTAGAGAATGCATTATATTCCACCCTAAAACTTGATATCAAAATTTCACTGGAAATGCATGGTTTAAGTATCCCTGAATCCAAAAAAAAAGACTTTTTTGAAAAAGGTCAGTGTATATGTGTTTATATACGTGTGCACATGTGTGTGTCTGTGGGCAGCATAACCCAAAACTGAAAAGTCAGTTTAATACAAAACATGGTATTTAAGTTTAGTATCTCCTAAGGATGCAACACAAAGGTTTTCAAGAAAATCCCCTCACCCCCAACTTCTCTTTACATGGAGCATTTTTTGAAATTTTTGATTTTCTGAAACAATGGCTTCAACGATTTTATAAAAATGCTATATATTAAAGACATTAACATGGCAAAAAAAAAAAAAATTATATCTTGAATTTTCTGGGGAAAGCCTCTGAAAACATTCTGGTAACTTTTGCACAACTGGTAAACTGTAAGAGATAGACAAAACTTACTATACAAAAAATGTTGGTTGGTTGGTTTGTATTTAATGTTAAATGCTTGATAATGAAATCATTCATTTTCTTGCACTCCAATATTTAGCTGGGAGATTGTAATCTTCTGTAAAAGCCGGACAATGTAGAAGATGATCAAGATCCAAAAACTGTAGGTCTTGTTAAAACACACAATGTATGTCATATACAGCTTTTTTGTAAAACCAATCATTTCAGAGATACTCCATGTTATTGTTTTCAATTTTAAAATACTTAAACTTTTCTCAATAGGGAAGTCCTTATCCATCTCATCTCATTTGTTTGCTCCTGATCATGGAAAAATATCCGAATTTCAATTATAATTGCATAGCAAAGCTTTTAAAAGATCTGACTGTCATTTAAGCCAGTATACATTCCCTTATTTCTCTTCTGATTATAAGGAACTAAGTAATAAGATATTTCTGGTAATTTTAATTTGAGCAGCATAATGTAGATAAAAGAATAACCATTTGTAAGAATAATTTGTTTACAGAACAGATAGAGAAAGTCATGTAAATGGAACAAATCAGATTTTTTAGTTAAAATACACATATATTTGGTGCATTACCTAAGGCACATTCAGAAGCTTCTTATCAGGTTCTATAATTTTATAATTGGTAAAAAGATAACTTTGATAGAATTTTATTTGAATAGAAAAATATTTCATAACAATTTCTGCCTAGTTTTCCATGTATTGTGTTTTTGTAACAGTCTTTTGTAACTTTTTTTTTTTTTTGTAGCTTAACGTCCTTTAACCTGGTTGGTCATATCGGACGATGAATGAAATTGGTGAAATGATGCTCAAATGATCTCAGGGTCCGTGGAGCTTAAAGTTACTTGACATTCGTCTTTTCATGATAAGAGAAAACCTGAAAAAAACCTTATCCGTGCAACTTACCCTAAGCGAGATTCGAACTCATGACCTTTTGAATGTGAAGCAGACATGCTACCACCACACTACCCAGGCGGGCGGTTATGTTTTTTAATTAATGTTCATTTTTTCTATCACTTGCCTACATTGGCATAGGAAGTATTGTAGGCCATCCAAAATTGTGAGAGAGAGAGAGAGAGAGAGAGAGAGAGAGAGAGAGAGACACACATGCAGATAGAGGAAACAGACAGGGAGATATTATCATATCATTGTTATAATAATAATAATAATAATAATAATAATAATAATAATAATAATAATAATGTCGTTGTATTAATGCCCTACCAAGGGTGCATGTTTTTAGCTGAAAAATTCAAAGCCACAGCTGGCTCTAACAGTAAAAACTTTCTCCAATATTATCCATTTGAAAAGGTGATGAAAATGCCATAAGCGCATCTTATTAGTGTCTCGTGCTTATTTTTTGTCAGGTATGGAACTTTAAAGTGCAGTTTCAAAAATCTATATTGAACAGTAACATGGGTCTCCATACACTACCACTTATTTTCTATCCATTTACAAACAATTCAATACTAAGGTTCTATCTACTTGTTTCGTAATTGTGATAAATATCCATCAGGAATGATTCCAATTAGGTAATATAGCAATATGGCTTGGCTATTAGTTGATAATCAATTATATGATACACACATGTATATTATATACAACAATCACACTCTTTTCTTGAGTTCATGAGAAATGCTTAACATTTCAAGGTAATATTGCAAATATGAAAATGTTTAAATATACAATAATGAATATTTTGAGATGATAAATACTGTAAATATATAATTTAATTCACATCAGTGAATATTTTGCAAAAAATATGTATAATTCTACAGTAAATTGTCACTCTCTTAAAGTTTAGCAGGTATTTAAGTTTGAATGAGAATGAAAATAACCTCATAGGCTATTTACAAAAAATCTTACTCTGATCATTTTTGTAAAACTATTCTCACAAACATGTATTGTTATACCTATATCATGTTATCAAGATATAAACAATTACAGATATTGTCCTAGTGCACATTTCCTTGTAGCTATAAGCAGATTAGGGAAATACAATAAGCTTTTGCTGATAATCAAATCTTGACCAAAACAGACAAAATGAATAATAACTTGCAGTTTGAGGAAGTATAAGTTTTGAAAAATCAAACCAGTAACAATACCTCATAAATTGTTAACACCAAAACAAAAAATGTATTTGTTATAAATTGTGTGCTTTAAAGAGATCTACATTTTTTGTGTAGCAAGATTATTTTTTTTTTCTTATCATCTTCTACTTTAGGCATCTAAAAGTAATTTTTATGTAACTTTGGTAGCTTTTATACACATTTTAATTTTCTATCAAATGTTTCCTTTACCATTCCATTCCTCAGTTTGACTACTTGAAAACTAATCATGTTACTATGCGGTGTAAATTAAGTACCTAAATCTATCCATTGGCTTGTCTATCTCATCTTGAATTTGTATGTGCATTTTCTTTTTCTTCCAATGATGATAGTGTTTAATTTACCATCTTTCAATACATCTTTTTTTCCCCCTCCAGATTTTGCTGGCAGCAGTGGCACTAGCCATAGCTGGAGAGGAATCCTCCACTAGACAGAAGAGAGGTTTGCTGGGTTTGCATAATTATGGAGGCTATAGTCTACATGCAGCTCCTGTGGCCTACCATGCTCCACTGGCCTACCATGCACCATTGGCATATCATGCCCCTGTGTCTTATGCTGCACCAGTAACAGTTACCAAGATTGCTCTACCTGTTGCAAAAGTTGCATATTCGGCTCCCATTGCCTACAAGTATGCTGCACCTTACCATTACTGGTAACATGCAATAACTAAATAATCACCTTCAGCATTTAACACAAAAGTCACTCATGATCCCTCCTACAATAATGTTTTTATATCTTTCTTGTATATATATGTATATGCACATATGTTTATAAATAAATAATTTGTATACAACCCTAGCTGCATTATTACATATTCACATTCCAGCATCCTTCAAATCCATCCAAATTATTTTTAAGGGTCCTAAATAACATTAAGCAAAGAATAAACATTTTTGTTTGTGTTAATTAAGTTTCTAGCATTTAATCCTCCATAATAATCTTTATACATATATCTAGCTAGCTTTCCCAGTGCTGTACAACTAGGCTTTTAACCAAATAACAATTCATTTTGTTTAACTGTCCCATTTTATAAAATTAATGTAAATGATCTAGAGGATATTTATGGTGAATCCTTCATCCTTATAGCTGCAGTTCATAAAATCCTAATGATGCTCCTAAAAATGCAAAAAACAAACCTAAACTAGAAACTTGCAAGAACATCTACATCTGGCAGACTAGATATCATCTCATAAACTTTTAAATCCCTTCTGGCAAAGCTCCTTCTTCAAAGTTTCATAAACTCACTACCAGGGAGGACCTTATTTGCAATGCCACATGATGAAATGAAGTTGATGATGAAAGTAATATAGTTTTAAAATATGTTCTTCAGCATATTCTCTTCTATTAGGTGCCTCATATTATGCTTAAGCCCATCCAGATCCTCTTGAACCATCCAGAGGAGAGGTTATAGTCATTGAGACTTTTACTTTCAGAGTGACAGATGGTTCCAGTGTGAAGTGAAAGTGTCATGACAGGACAGGCAGAGAAACCTCTAATGAGGAATATAATTCTGGACAGAGGAAGACCCTATTGAAATGGGGTTTATGGGGAGTGCTTTCTGCTCCAAATACCATCCTAGTGAGGGTTCTCAGTGTCTCTAAAAGCAATAGGACTGCTTTTTGGTATGTTTTGGGAAATTGTAAGCCAATCGCTTCTTATAATTACAGCAACGTTGTAATATTTGGCTTGTTTAACAATTTTCTTCAAAATTTATACAACTACTGTAACAAATGAAATTGAATCAATCAGTTTGAAAAGCAGTCATCTCCACTGAGACTAATTTAACAGGAGAGATAGAAAACTAAATTTTTCAATATTCATGTGACATACATATGTCTTTTTCACTGTTTTTGCATTAAATTTTGCATAACTATTTTATGATAATACTTTGTTATAAAAATAAATGTAGGTAGAGTCAGACTGAAAAATTCAGTGGCATAGCCGGGATTTGAACCACGGATCTCCTGGTCTCTAGCCAATTGCTCTACCACTGAGCTACATGCCAGCACAGCAATGAATTTCTCAACTGACTCACATGTTTCCTGGTAAACCACAAGTGACCTCAAGTTATTCTGAGATGACATACCCCAATGGCAACTTACAATATTATAAGTTCTTTAGTCCCAGGATTCATAGTATAACAACCAGCTAGAGACCAGGAGATCTGTGCTTCAAATCCCGGGAAAGGTATTGAAATTTTCATTCTGACTCTACCTATCCAACTCCTGTCCTACACACGGCTTGTGTGAAAAAACTATTAAATCAAAAATAAATGTAATCTGGATATGGGTTGTTTTCATATAAAACTTATAGTGTACTTCACATTATGTGTTAAAAAGTGGAAATATTAAAATAATTGACTCAGAAATGTATACAATATGCCTCAGATTTAAAAACAATATGAATAATGTTTAACACATAACATATAACCAGCTATAGAGTAAAATATTTTCTACATCAATACTCAATAAGCACCATTGACATGCTCCTAAAATGTAAGGATGGAAATAGTATTAACAGTTAACAATGTGATCACCTGCAGTGCCACAAGTAGTAAAAGTGGGCGATAAGCACTACCAAAAAAAAGAAGTTAACAATGTGATAAGAAACAGTCAAATTAAGTCTATAGGTTGAGAAATCTTCTAAGAGTATAGTCACAATCTATAGTAACAAACTAGTATTATGTTTAGAAACCCTCTTGTATTTCAATCTGTGCTAGGCCACATAGATATTTCTTTGTAAAATGATAGAAACTTATTTAGGATGTATTTTACTACTTTTTTTTTGCCTGCAAGTTTCTTTTGATTTTTGGCAAATTTTTCAGTATATCCTTCTTTTACCGGTAGTGGAGTCACTTTTTGAGTACCTAATTTGCATAAACCACCAATGAAATGGGACACTTGAACTTTGCAAGATGTTGACTATTATATGTAAAACTGTTGCAATTTCACACTTGAAATTGGTGTTTCTCATTTATTTTTCTTCTAGAGGAGCATTTTGATAACACAGTTTTTATAATGTTCCAGCCACCAATATTTGAAATCAAATGTCATAATTGCAGTCACTCTTTTATAGTAAACTTCTGCACTTGGTTGATGCTTCCAACTGTTTGGTATACTGTTAAGGAGTGTATACACGGTTTTTCCTTTGATTTTTCTCTTTAGAACTCCAAAATCTTGATTAGTACTAGAAACACAAGCTGAGTAAATGTAATGAAAACCAGTTCCATTGTGGAACATGTGTTGATGATGCATATGCAAAATATGATCTTTGCAGAAATATATTTTCCAGTAAATCCACATCATATTTACAGAAACATATTGAATGGGTTTTCCCAATGGACTGTTCATATGTGCACTGGCCTTTTTTCTAAAACTCTGATGAGTTGCATGCATACGACTTTCCTTTAGAAGATCTCAAAAATCATTATATGGTTTGTAAATACATGGATAAAACACATACTTGGTGTATACTCTCTCATGAAATACATAGTCACTGGTGTTTACAAATTTGATTAATCATTGCACAGAGGTGTTTTTCATCTCTTTGGATGCAGGCCCTGGTCACAGTTAAAAACTCCATTTCTCAATAGCATTTATTGCATTAAGGTGATTGCTCAAATACAATTTGGCCGCGCCGTGGCCGAGTGGTTAGACCACCTAGATGGCCCGGGTTCGATCCCAAGCAACTGCATGTCAGATTTGTGGTGGACAAAGCAGCGCTGGGGCGGCTTTGCTCTGGGTCCTCCGGTTTCCCCCACCATCACATTCCACCGGTGCTCCATCTTCATTCATGTATCATCAGTGTCACCGCCTGCTGTGCCATAAGTAGTTAAAGCGGGCATTAAACACTACCAAAAAAAAAAATACAATTTATAAGTGAACAATTTGTTATACCTGATAGCTGATAAGCAGCAAAATATGTGTGTGCTGGTATGATCAAACAAAAATATGTAGTTTCAACAGTGGTGAATGAAGATCCAGAGTTGCAAAATGTCAGCAAATTTATTCTCCATTTTTTGAATTCCTAAAGTATGTGAGAAGATGTGTACTTACAGTTTACGCTTCTCTGAAATTGTTATCATGGATATTTATACCTATAACCTTATATCAAACAATGAAAGACCAAGATATATGTATTTCTTAAATCAAATCTCAAAAATAAAAAGGACTGTCCAATTACCAAACACATCATAATTGTAAATTGAATATTGTTATTAATATTGTAAAACTGATGCTTCCAACCTTGATTTGCATTATTTTGGCGGTTTTCCCATCTTCTCTTAAGAGAAGCACACTTAAGGTAGGAACAGCTTAGCCATTAAGGAGAAGGAAACATAAAGGAATACATTTTGGTGTGTGTGAGGGCACGCGCAGGTGCGTCAAGTGATATACACTGTATGTATGTTCAGGAATACAGAGGCAAGTGAGAATGCATTTTGCCAAAGTAGATAATCAAAATGTTGACTCAGCTAGAGAAAAACTTCTTTTCTTTAGATTGCACCAAATAACAAATTAAGCAGTATAGAAATATTTTTGTATAGAAATATAGTTACAGCTAATCATTACTGGTAACCATTATTGCAATGTAACTGTGGACATGATAATCATTAAAGCAAATACCTTAATCATTACTGATAGCCATTACATGTACTGAAACTGTCAATATGAAACTGGCAGCATTACATGTAACTGCACTGTATCAATTCACAAGTCATGATATAAAGTTTCTTTAACAGCATTGTTTTTACAGTGTGACAGAGTTCTGTGAACACTCTCAAAAGTAGTTGTCATTTTATCATTTAATTCTACATAAAATTCATATTCATTCCATGTAGAGATTAACATAATAATCTCACACATTATATGTATATATGTAAATATATTGTAAATACTGTAATATTTTTAATGTAAATTAAGTTTGGACGTGTTCTCTATCATGTATTGTGATCTGTAGAACAAATAAAACTATTAATATTACTACTACCATTATGTGAAAATAACTGTTAGTTCAAACCTCTACTGTGCATCATAAGCTCAGCTGTAACATTATGTATTGTACTGTCAGATAAATTCATTCTTCCATTTTCATTTTATGTGGCTCATAATTTCTTTTATCCCTCTTCCTTTTCTGAGATATACAATCTGAAGAACTACCTTGTGTATCACTCATTTTGTGGTAAACATCAGCAAGCACAAAACTAAATGACTGTCAGGTTATGTGTAATAGCAACTTCATTAAAAAAAACAATGGCAGCTAAACTGCCATTTGGTTACTGGTGAAATATTTCCTAAATTATAAAACAGGTCATCTCCAGGATATATGTTTTCGGACTAGACAGAAAATTCACTTCTCAATATTTTCTCTACATAGTAGCGAGAATGACCTGTTTTTAGGCCAAATAGTGTGTTCACATCAGTAGAGCTGGAAAATAAAATAATCTAGATTTTGTAAAAAACAAAAATGCAGATAACTGGTTTTTGAACTCATTAATTCAATTCTAATTATTTAGTGTGTTCAAAATGCTGCCCATTTACACATAAACTGTTCTAAAATCAACCAAACCTTTTGTGGCATGCAAATGAAATTGTATGTGCAACTATATAAGAAAAAAATGTTTAAAAAGATATTGCTGTTTGGCAACACGACCTGTACAATAATGGCTGAAAGTTTTGTTTTTTTGTTTTTTTTTTGGTGTAAAACTTACCTTTCAAAATATTCAATTTTATATTTTGAGTTATTTTAGTTTTATTTCCATTATTCATTACATATGAAAGATACTGTATTTCCTTACTGATGTCTGATCATATCTGAGGTGAAGTGCCACAAGAGTTGAATAATGAAAAGCAGTTCAGATTCACATGTTTTCACCTATCTTACATGGAAATCTCACTGAACTTAAAAGACAGATCATTAAAAACAATGAACTCTTGGAAGGGATCAGCAGCTCCCATTCATAACATGAGATTTTTCTGAATTTTTAAATTCTTAAAGGTTTCTCAGAGCATCATGGATCTGAGCCTGAAGTGATGGAAATTGAGGTTTATCATGTAACAAAAATATTTTTTTCTCAATTTGGTATTTCCAGAAGATTAACAGTTTGAAAGACAATTGTTCAGCTCCCTAAGATGTTTTCAGAGCATCATAACAAATGTATACCAAAAGTAATGCCAACACTGCATCATGAAAACAGTACTCAAATGCCATCTACTACAGTCCTCATCATGGGTAGGTGCATTATCCCTAGTTTTATTGGTCATGCGATCTGTGGTTAAAGAAAAATTAGGTCATTCAGCTGCCAAACTAGTCTATGGCATACCATTCTGTTTTCCAGGAGAATTGTTCAGTGTCGGACTGAAATATTGTCAGATTTCATGAGACAACTCCAAGAGACATTAAGAGGACTAAAAACAAGGCAGACATCGAATCATGGCAAAATAACTATTTTTGTTTTGAAACATCTTGCCAATTGTTCTCATGCTTTCATTGCTTATCCTCACTCTAACCCCACATATGTTGGCCCGTCCCAGTACAGGGTCAAACTGACAAGTTCTTTGACATCAATATAGTGGGGTTGATAAAACTAATCTCCTTGATTGCCTGAAGCTAGCCTTTTTATTGGATGAAGGTTCTCATACCATTAAAAGAAACCCATGTCAATATGACTGGGCAGAAGTTTACCAGGTCAGAATGAAACCCTAAACATTTTTTAGAGGCCAGCATTGTCATTACAAGGAGGGTGGGGGTATGTAATGTAATTTAACACTTCCAAAGAACTCGCACGTATTTTGGAACTCACCCTGACAGTGATCTATTTTTCTTTTTTTGTTTCCTTTTTATGTTAACTTTTGAAAGTAATATTGAGTCGAACTTAGCACTTGAAACTTCACTGGTTTAACTTACTTTATAGTATATTACTACAATATACTATACACTATATGTACTATATACTATATGTGAACCATATGTCTTACTGGATGAAATAAACTTCTACTTATACAAAGTAAGTGAAATCATGAAGTTCCAAGTGTTAAGTTCAACTCAATGTTACCTTCAAAAGTTATTATTTTGCTTTCATTGAGTACTACTTTCAGTTTATTATTTATCAGGTCCTCTTCATGTTCAAAAAACAATTGAATAGTTGTGATATATTGTGTACACCAAAAGGAATGCAAATAAAGTAAATCTAATTGTATAAACTTCCTCAAGAAGTATTTTCTATTGCATCATTGATTTTTAACACTTCAAGGAGCACTAGATGACTCATACAGATAAATGGTGTAATATTGATAAATGCGAAACAAGGCATAGTTGTCCTTACAGTCATGTTAGATGCTTGCCAGACTGAGGGTCATGGTATAGAATATATAAACCAATAACATTTGAACACCTACTGTAGTGACCCGACTTTTTGTCTATATTTTATGTTTTGTTTTTTTTAATCTACCTAGAAATGCTGTTTTAATTTTATGTTGACTAAGTAAGCCAAAGCCATTAATATACTTATTATTCATATTTCTTTTATTTTCTTATTCTCAACCTCACCATTTTTAATCCAATGGTTCACATTAGAAGATAAACTTATGAACTGAATAAGTATCAAGCAGTTAAAGCTCTAAACCTATATGATAAGAACAAGAAGTGAGGATTACAAAGCTCAACCAGATAGTTTAACTCAAAAAGGTTTCTAATCTGGGTCCATTGAATTTTAAAATCACTTTTGTAATTCATCCATATATATATATAAATCAATCATTTGCTGTAGAGCAGAACACGCTTTCCGGCTCTTAGCTGGCCAGTTAGTGATACACTTAAAAATTAAAGTACTCACATACATCAAGCCAGGAGATATTGGAAGTGCCTCTCTTCATTTTCAAGGATTTCTGGTACCTGATTAGCAAATTGCCCATTATGTGCTGCAGTTCCCTCAGAGAAATGGCAGCAATTTCTTTATTTTTAAGTTCCTCTAAAGTGTGTGGGTTTATTTTGTAAACTTTCTCTTTTAATCCCTCCATAGATAAAATTGCAGGTGACTAAAGTGGGTGGAATGTGGGGGGCCACTAACAAATTTTAAATATGGACATATGAATCACAAATAAATATTTTTGGGGTAACAGAATAAATCCATTTCACATAAAACATACTGTATTGCATCAAAACAAACATGTGCCACATATGCAAAAGTTCAACTGACACTGAAATCTCATGCTTCACCATTGGCTGGCTGAGAGTCTGTTCTCCTCTATGCTGATTACCAAGTAGTATCATGTTATTGAGCCATAGATGGGAAGATTACTTTAGTAACAACTGTTCAATGCACTATTTCAAGACAGTTTATATGGTTTTTAATACGTATACCAAAAACTTTTAAAACATATTTTCTACAAGCAAAATGCACATTCAAACTAGAAACTAACTATTCCTATTCTGGCAAGTAAAATTTTACAGCCTTAAATATTTCTTAATATAATATTACACCAAATGAATTAAAATATAAAATAATCTTCATGAGTACAAATTACAGATAATAAAACTGACTCAAATATGTTTTGATAAAATGCTACAATAAATTTTAACTTAATTGTGGATGTTAATTACCTTGTACTCTATCAAAATTTTGTATTTGATTTTAATACTCTAAATGCAGATAACTTGCACATCAAAATTTGTTGGATAATCTAGAAATAAGTTAAACGAACTATCATATGATCCATTTGAATTTGAATGGTGTAAATAAAAATCCTTAGAATTCCCTTTTAAAGCAAACTCCAATTTTAAAACCATTAAACATATACTGTAAAAACATATGCAAACAATTCAAGTATGATGTAAAGAATTTGTTAATTTCCCACAGCTTCTAAAGCACAAAGGAATTTCTTAAGCACTTCAACAATTCCAACAAAAATCATCAAAGCTGCAAGCAGCATAATCGTAATTTGTGTTCTGCACAATGTAAATAATTTGTTATTATTATGTATTCTCTCTCTATTCTTATGTATTATTATGTATAAAACTCTCTAAACGAGATGTGAGTATCTTTGTTAAGAATAATATAAGCTTCAATGTTATTGATCTTGAGAAGTACTGTCTAGAACAAACCTTTGAATGTGTTGCTGTTCATATTAACACAGTAAACCAACTAATTATATAAGTGGTATATAGAGCTCCTACAGGAAATTTTAACAATTTTCTACAGAGCCTAGATTTATTCTAAAACTGCTCTTCATACCAAAGCTTCAATTTATTTTGTGTGGCGACTTGAATATAGATTTCTTGGTAGTCAGCATTCAAAAGCTGCAAATTTTATCACTATTAAGATCGCACAATCTTATGCATATAGTCAACTTTGCAACTAGAATTCAAATAGTTCCAAAGCAGTTATTGGCAATATTTTTATAGGTATGTCTAAAAAGGAGAACCATGAAATACAATCCTTTGTTAATGGACCTTCCTCCCATGATGGACAACTAATCAAAATTGATTATTACATTCCCAATTCCAAAAATTCAAACTGCATAACCTGCTTTAGAATTATAAATATAGAAAGCATTGAGTGTTTTAAATCAAACTGTCCGAGGAATTGTGGGAAGATATGTATAAATTAAATAATATAAATGACAAGTTTAACTCCTTTGTAAGAATCCATAGCTCCAGTTTTCCATTCCATGTAAAGAAAATTAATAGCAACTGGCTTACACAAGGTATAGAATGAGAATATCATGTAGACAGAACAAAGGACTTTATTTGGCAACTTGGGAAAGTATGGTAGTCATAAACAACACTATAAAATGTACTGCAGAATCCTAAAAGGGTTATAAATACACTAAAACCTTGTTATGAAAAACAAATACACTCCTCTCACAATAATCTTAGCACTATATGGAACATTATTAAAGAAGAGATTGGTAAATGTCAGTCAAAAGATGATATAAAAGAAATTAAAGTAAACCAAGTGGCCATAGATGATTCCCAGCAGATAGCAAATGCATTTAATGAATATTTCATTCAGATGGCAGAAAATTACTGACAAAGAAACAGCCTAAGAGAAATCCAATTTCATATATTCGAGAATCCTTTATGGAAAATTTTACATCCTTAGAGATAACACCCACAAGTGCAACCGAAAAAAAAGTAATAAAAACCCTCAAAAACAATTATTCATCAGGATATGATAAAATAAGCATAAAAACATTAACGGTATGTGCCGACATTATTTGCAAACCTTTAAGTCATATATGTAACATATCCTTCTTAGCAGGGACATTCCCAGACAGATTAAAATATTTAGCCATTAAGCCATTATACAAGAAAGGGCAAATCTCAGAAATGTCAAACTATACACCAGTACCTAGGGTGCCGTGTGATTGGCTAAGGGGTGCCGCGAGATATTGAGATAAACAAAAAAAAAATACCTTCTACTGAAGCCTTAAGTCTTGTAAGGTCTTGAAATAAAATAAGTCAAATCAATTACTCTCATCCACAGCAGATGGTGATAGTGGTCGATTCATTTCAATGATTCAGTTATACTAGTATCCCACAGATGGCATTACAGCTATACCCTGCCGAACATTCCAGAGACTACTCGCTTCATCAGGAACATTCCCGAGACTTCGACAGATGAGTATATAAAAGTGTACGCCGCTTGGCGCTTTCAGTTGTCTTCCTCGCTTTGATTCACAGTGTTTAGCTATGGATAAGTTCATTGTTAAACGTAAATGCCAGGAAGGTGAACGTGAACAGTCGGCTTCTACTGCTTGCTTTAAGAAGCCAAATGTTACAGTTTCTCCCGGATCATCGAATTCACCACATAAAG
This sequence comes from Hymenopus coronatus, assembly GCA_030762935.1. Taxonomy (NCBI): domain Eukaryota; kingdom Metazoa; phylum Arthropoda; class Insecta; order Mantodea; family Hymenopodidae; genus Hymenopus; species Hymenopus coronatus. Next base: position 85,563,210 of record CM060897.1, on the reverse strand, counting down.
AAGACAAACGAAAGAAAAGAACATACCAGGACAGTTACTTAGCGTATGGATTTAAGTGGAATAACAACAAGCAAAACCCTATCCCTGTGTGTTTAGTTTGTGGCGAAACACTTAGCAACGAGGCCATGGTACCTAGCAAACTGAAGCGGCACCTTACAACAAAGCATCCTAGTGTGTCACAGAAAAGTGTAATGTATTTTTCACATATATTAGAAGGGGAGAAGAAAACAGCTGTGCGAATGGTAAAGAGAGTGACCATAGGTGATACTGCTCTTGAAGCCTCATTTAAAGTAGCAGAACTGATAGCTAAAAAAAAGAACCCTCATACTCTTGGAGAGGAAATCATTGGCCCTTCATGTCAAGTTATAATTTCAACAATACTTGGCAAAGGAGCAGCTAATCAAATTTCGAAAGTTCTTCTGTCCAACAACACAATCAGCCACAGGATATCTGAAATGTCATGCAATATCAACGAACAAGTCACGGAGAAAATAAAAACTTATAGAACATTTGCTTTGCAAGTAGATGAGAGTCTCGATATTGGTGACAAACCGCAACTCCTTGGGTTTATCAGATATATTGATGAAAAAGATATTAGTGAACAGTTTCTGTTCTGTAGACCGCTGGAGACTACAACCACAGGCCATGATATTTCGTTTCTATTAATTCCTATCTCAATGACCATGGTCTTTCATGGAAAGACTGTTGTGGTATATGTACAGATGGTGCACCATCTATGTCTGGGAAAATTAAAGGTTTTACTGCCAGAGCTCTCAATGAAAATCCATCCATTATTATAACTCACTGTTTTCTGCATAGAGAGGCATTAGTTGTGAAAGCCTGTAATAAAGATTTTGCTGAAGTGTTTAACCAAGTTGTGAAACTGGTGAACTATATGAAGTCTCGACCTTTAAAGTGCAGAATTTTTGAACAGTTATGTCGCGCAACGGATGCATCTCATACCTCTTTGTTACTTCACACGGAAGTAAGGTGGTTGTCGCGGGGTCGTGTATTGAACCGGTTTCTCGAACTTAAAGAACAGCTAAAAACTTTTTTTAAGGATAAAAATCAAGACACATTTCATGAGCTCTTACTAAGCGATTCTTGGTGTTTTGAACTGTCGTATCTGGCAGATATTTTTCATAAGCTGAATGAACTGAATGTTTCGATGCAGGGTCGACATGAAACAATAATCTCCTCAACCAATAGAATGAAAGGTTTTAAAAGAAAACTTAGTTCTTGGAAGTCTGCAGTTCAAAAAGGAGATTTGTCGAACTTTCCATCTCTTCTTAATATGGCAGGAGATAAAGATCTAGGTAAACTGAAAGACCGCTTTTGTGATCACTTATCAAGATTGCAAGATGCAATAGATGCGTACTTTCCAACTATTTCCACTACGAATCTCGACTGGGTTGTCTCACCATTTGATTTCATAGATAGTGCAGAGGAAATAGATTTCACTGCTTGCGAATGAGATGAATTTATTGATCTTTGCGCTGATTCCACACTCAAAGGTAAGTTCACCAAGAGTGAGGCGTCGGTGGCTAGTTTTTGGCTTCAACGGAGAGAGGAGTACCCTAACCTAATGAAGAAAGCAATTAACGCATTTTTGCCCTTTTCAACATCCTATCTATGCGAGCAAGCCTTCTCTGCTATGGTGACAATAAAATGCAAAGCAAGAAATAGACTGAATAACCTTGAGGATGATTTGCGTGTTTCACTGTCAACTGTAAGACCCGACATCACATATCTTTGCTCTAAGCATCAATCACAAGTTTCACATTAATCATTAATCGAACAAAATTTATTGATGTATTTTTACTCAGTGATTGTAGTAAGGTTTACTGTATTATGTTATGGTGTACGTTATTATTATATAATATTTCAATAAATTAACATATTAACCTAATTTTCTTTTAATTCAAGGAAGGGTGCCCCTGGTGTTTAAAGTTATTCCCAAGGGTGCCGTGAACTTCAAAAGGTTGGGAAACACTGATCTAGATAAATAGAATATTTAAGAAGAGCTTATCAACCAGTGTTGCCATTTTCAAGTTAACTAATGAAGTTCTTAATTCATTGGATGGCAAACTTTATATACTAGGAATATTCTGTGATCTAACAAAGGCATTTGACTGTGTTAATCATGAAAAACTTCTATCAAAATTATCACACTATAGTATTAGAGACAAAGGGTATCAATGGATTACATCTTATTTATCGAATAGAAAGTAAAGGATTATAATAAATACTTTGAATTATAACAATGCATATTCTGGATAGTCTGAAATAAAGCACGGTGTCCCACAAGGTTTTATTCTGGGTCCCTTATTATTTTTAGTGTATATAAATGATTACCTGCAGCAATAAACACCAATGCCAATCCAGTTCTTTTTGCAGATGGTACAAGTATTATAATTAAAGTACACAATGTCAGTCAGCTCCCAGATTCATCTAATAAAATCTTCAATACACTAAATAATTGGTTTGAATATAACAAAATTCACACAAACTTTGAAAAAACTAACTACAATTATTTTTGTAAAAGCATAAAAACATGGCAGACCTAAGGAAAGAATATGAAAATAATCAGATTGCAGAAACCTGTAATACAAAATTCCTAGGTCTTATGATCGATGTGTGTGTGTGTGTGTGTGCGTACATGGGTGGGTGGATGCATGCGTGTGTGTTTTTTTTGTTGTTTTTTTTATGTCATTTAACTGCATGGTCCATTACAATAAGTTGTAATACTACATGCATTGGTTACTTATATATACAATTTGAACATCACAGGTTTAATAGTATATTATTTGAAATTGACAATGGCTTCTCTTGTGATGTTTGAGATATTTCCCCTAAGCTTTTAAGTCACTGATTATTTGTTTCTTCTATTTACACTATTACCATAATTTTATGATTATTACAGATTTATGGCTTGTGCAAATTTGAGAAATTGTTTTTTGTACTTCTGTAGCAGTTCTCTTTCAGAATTCATCCACTGCCCCCCTGTTTTTATAATATTATTTCTTAATTTAGTTCTTTCTTTTTCTAGTTTTTTACACTCATAAATCAATGCTCTACTGTTTCGCTTTGATCCCTGCAGAGGCAAGTTGCGGTGTCTTGTTATTTTAAAACGGTAGAAATAGGATCTTAATTTACCATGACCTGTTAGAAAAGCTATTACATTGCCTGTTAATGGTATGTAGATGTCTTTTATACTCGGAAAATAGGATTTGGTTATTTCTCCTTTTGGAGTTGTTTGCCATTCATTTTCCCAGTTCACTTCACTTTTCTCTTGAAGTTCTCTTAGCAGTTCACTTTCAGGTATTCTCTTGTAGCACATCTGCATCTCACTGTTCCTCACTGCTGCATTTGCCAGATTGTCTGCAAGTTTGTTGCCAAAGTTTCCTGCATGAGCTTTCACCCAAGAGAAATGGATGGTCCAGTTTGCGTTCTGCAGTTTCCTGATCTATTGCCTGATTTCCTCTATGAGATATTTATGGTTGCTGGTGTTTTTCAGTGAATTTAGAGTCATTCTGCTATCAGTGTAGAGTACAGCTGTTTTTTGCCTGATGTGCTTGTTTTCAAGTGATTCTATTTTTTCCATTGCATTCAAAATGACTACCTGCTTGGTCTGGTTGTTTGAACACCTATTATGGAGTTTGAATTGCATTTGGTGCCAGAAGTCATTTTCCATGAATATAACTATTCCAGATCCAACTCTGGAGTCTCCTTTACTTTCATCTGTATAGATTTCCAGTGCATATTCAGTATTATCCTGTTTATCTCTGATATTGACGATACTGCAGGATGTGGCCATTTTGTATAATGAAGTGCTTTGTCTATTGTAGAGCATTACTGTTCCTTTCTGACTTCAAACCACTTTGCTGTATTCAATCTCTATTAAAATGGGAGTAGTCTTTGTGAGAGCACATAGTGCTTCATGAGATACAGTGCGGAATGCTTTTGCCATTTTTATATTAATTAATCTTTGAATTCTCTTGATTGCTGCTTTATTGTAAGGTCGTTTTAATGCTTCTATCCATATAGGTGCTCCTTATGATATAAGGGGTAGTACAGCTCCTTTTTATATGACTTTTAGTACATCGTGATTCACAACTCAGTTCATCTTTGTGTGTGTGTGCATGCGTGTATTCAAGCAATGCACATAAAAAAAAATCTATTACATTTTTGTCATTATTATTTGAATATATTATTAAGAATTATTGTAACAAATATATGACAAGCCTAATTCTATAAATGGTTATTATGGTGAATAAAGATGACCATCTAACCATATTTACCAACAACTTAAGATGGTACAGGCTGCTGGTTAATAATATGTAGCATTTAAATATATTTTAGACTGATAATGAGAGTAAACTTACCATAATCCTTTTGTATAGCTCACTGCAGTGTTGTTCCATTCTTGCCACATAATTCACAGTTCCCTGGAACATTTCAAATTGCTAATAGGTTCAGAGTTTAATATATCGAAATCTCATATAAATCTGCATTATCTTAACAGTATGTATAACATAATGGAAATTTGTTAGAGCTAGGCAGTCAGTTCATTGTGTTAAACATTACAATGGACAGAAGTTTACAATGCTCTCCATCTTGGTTAATGACTTCCAGAGCAAACCTTGTTTCAACAAGCAATGTATGGACCCCATTTATTAACTGCAGGCACTCGGGAGAGTCCATTTTACCTCCAATGAGGACTGATAATGAATTATTATTACAATTTTTATAATTATTATTTCTTAATTTTAAAGTAAGTGAGGCAATAAATGCCCTATGCACTGTGACCAGTTGTGATCTATTCTGCTTTCCTTCATTTAATTTCCTAATATTGTTGGCTCCTTTGCAAAGTTTACAAGTCTTTTGGTAAGCACTTTTTGAAATCCTTGCAACTGCATACTTAACCCTAAGAACTGCGAGAGTTTCATAGTCACACACCAAATGAGATACTGTTTAATTTGCTCTCCTATGTCTTCTACATACTGATAATAATAAATGGAAATGAAATGAGAGGACCTAGAGTGTTTACTACAGATTCTGAACCAACCTGGGAATAGAGGATACTTCTCATAAGTTGTCAGAGGTGAAGGCTTAAAATCACCATGGCAGAGCCAGAAATCAAACCATAGACCCCTCAGCACGAGAGTTGCAATGAAACCCAAGTTACCCCAGCAGCCTTAATTACCAATTACAATGTACATAGGGATAGAGAAGTATTGTATTCCACCCACAAATTTGATACCCAGATTTTACCGGAAATACATGTTTTAGGACCCCCTGTATCCAAAAAAAAAGCATTTTCAGCAAAAGGTCCATGCGTGTGTGTGTGTGTCCGTGTGTCTGTGAACATGATAACTCAAAAACGAAAAGTAGCTAAAATACCAAACTTGGTATTTAAGTTTAGTATCTTCCAGGGATGCGACACGAAGATTTTGAGAAAAGTCCCCCACCCCAAACTACCCTTTACATGGAACTTTTTTCGAAAATTTTGATTTTCTTAAAAATGGCTCTAACGATTTTGATTAAAATATCATATTAAAGATATTTACCTAACAAATACAATGTATATCTTGAATTTTCTGGGAATAGCTTCTGAAGACCTGTTTATTCTGGATGAATTTTGCTTAATTTGGCATAACTAGTAAACCGTAAGAGATAGACAAAAACTTACTGTACAAAAAATTTAGGTCTTGTTAAAATACACAAGTTATGTCATATACTTTTTCTCGTGGAGCTTACCGTTTTCGAGGTATTCATTGTTATTTGTTTCAGTTGTGAAGTACTTATACTTTTCTCAGACGGGAGTGTCCGTTTATCTTTTGTTCTACTCCTGGCCAAGAAAAGAAGCGATTTGTAATGCTAATCGCATAAAGACAGCTTTTAAAACATTTGACTATTGGTTTAGCCTAGTGTATTCCCTTATTTTCTTCTTACTTATACAGAACTAAATAATAAGAACATTGTTCTAATGAGTACCACGATTACCAAGGTGCAGAAAGAAGAAGAATCTTATGTATGAAGTTTGTAGAACAGCTAGAGAAAGTCATGTGAGTGTAACACATCAGATTTTTTTTATTGTGCTCCAAAAATGAGTAACATTTAATATTTCACACATATGATGAATATATCTGATATTTAATGAATGTATTTTATATTTCTTACACTAATGAATGACAACGTTAGAATAATTATTATTATGAAATGCACAAATCAGCAGACGCCTCCCCAAATCTACATATTGACTTTGGAATTTGCTCCTTCATGCTCATGGTTAAGCATTTCAATGCTCTTTCCATAACTGTTGTAACAAAGAAATTATAGCTTAATTGCAAGTAATTTCCAGAGAAAAATGTATCATGAATAACATAACTTAGATAGAGGGATTAATTTTTTATGGATACTATAATACGAGATATAATGCATGCAAGTGAATTTGAAACGGGTAGAGAAAACTGTGTGCTATACCACATCTGACTTTTTTACTTTCCCTATATGTACTATGTACATAGTGTATAGAGAAGGTATTGCACTCCACCCAAAAATATGATACCGAGACTTCACCAGAAATATATGTTTTAGGGTCCCCTGTATCCAAAAGAAGCATTTTCAGAAAAAGGTCTATATGTGTGTGTGTCTGTGAACACGATAACTCAAAAACAAAAAGTCCGTAAAATACCACACTTGGTATTTAAGTTTAGTATCTTCCAAGGACCCGACATGAAGATTTTGAGAAAAATCCCCCCAACCCAAATTACCCTTTACATGGAACTTTTTTCGAAAATTTTGATTTTCTCAAAAATGGCTCTAACGATTTTGATTAAAATATTGTGTATTAAAGATATTTACCTGGAAAATAAAATGTATATCTTGAATTTTCTGGGAATAGCCTCTGAAGCTTACTTTATTCTGGATGAAATTTGATCCAGAATTAGATCCACTATTTTGAATAACTGCTAAATCATAAGAGATAGATAAAAACTTACTACACACAAAATGTAGAGCACGTTAAAACATACAATTTATATCCTATACATTTTTTTATGGAGTTAATTGTTTTTTAGATATTCTCTATTTTTGGATTCAGCTTTAAAAAACATACTTTTCTCATGCAGGAATTTGTCAACTTCTGTCCACACAACAAAGGAACTTCAGTCACATAGCAACCAGCTTTTGACTTTCTTTCTAACAATAATTTGTTGCAGAGATGTATAGAAAGTCACACATCAGATTTTTCTGAATAAGATTAGTAACAAAAAACTGACTAATAATATGCAAACACTTGGGTTTTGTTTTCAATACTATCAATGCAACCAAATCCATAAGGTCATAAGACAGGTGAAAAAAACAAAGCAATCTTGAACAGATAATACAGAAAATAAACAAGAATCTAAATGAATAACTAAAAAGTGCTTGCTATAAAATAATGAAAGCAAGAATATCATGTTACAGAGTGTTTTAATACCTAAGGACTTTCAAATTATTGTTGGTGTGTTGCAAATTGATTAAATTGAAATGGTCAAACAGATGGTGATGAACGTAATAATATGAACCATGACTTGAAGCTTTCCTGGCGGCGGTATGAATATAACTTTTCTCAGACTATCAGCCAGGTGAATTCTGGAATAATTTCCAAGCTGATAGCCCGAGAAAAGTTATTTTCGTAATAATATGAGTAGGGAAGTAATAAGCATTTTAGGGAAACCTATATTCTTAACACGGTGTTGAAGAAAGAAATGAAAACCATTTTTAAGTAAATTAAAACATAGGAACAGTTATGCATAATCAGATACCAATAATTAAACATTGCGACAATACCATTTTTAAGTAAATTAAAACATAGGAACAGTTATGCATAATCAGATACCAATAATTAAACATTGCGACAGTTTTATGATATTAAAAATTGCAAAAAATGTAAAATTTTAAAAAAGGGTGTTAGAAAGTAGAAAACTATAGGCTAGTATTAGTTCTACCAGCTTTGTCAACAATTATGAAAAAAGCAAAGTTAAAAAGATTGGACTTGTTTTTTGGGAAATGCAATGCAATTCATTCTGAAAGAGAAAATCCACTTTGTCTCAAATTTTTTACGAGGTACGTCCAGAAAGTAAGTTCCGTTTGGTAATAAAATTAAATTGTGTACAGATACAGAATAATTATTTATTGCTCAAAATTCTACAACTCTTAAACTACTTTTCCACATAATTGCCGAAATTTTGCAGGCATTTGTCATAGCGTGGCACAAGTTTTTGTATACTTTCTTCATAGAAGTTTGCCACCTGTGTCTTCAAAAAGTTGGATGTTTTTCGGTAACAATTTCATGAATTAGTGATCGTGAGCTTTGGGAAAATTCCATAGGGAGAGCACTAATTGTAAACTTGCGGTTTTCCTGGATCTTGTCATCAATCGCATGAACCAGTTCTTTTGTAACCAAAGATGGACGCCCACTTCGTTCTTCATCGTGCACTTCACTACGTCCTTCATTGAACTGTCGGACCCACCTTCTCACCATTGAATGACTCATAGCATTTTGTCCGTAAACTTCGCAAATTTGCCGATAAATTTCAATTGGTTTCACTTTCCTAGCATTCAGAAAACGAATCACAGATCTGATTTCACAAGCGGCGGGATTTTCAATCAACACCGACAATGTAAACAAGCACAAAAAAGCGTATGTGGCTGACAGCGATCTCAAAATGGTGCACGTTTCTTCTCCTTGATACAGAGCGTCTACCGTACATGTGCGGAACTGCGATCGCAGCGCTGCAGCGGAGATAAATTGAAACGGAACTTACTTTCTGGAGGTACCTCGTAATTAACAGGTCAAATTTTGGGGACCATTCACGATGACAGAATTATTAATATTCTAACTATGGCGGTTGAAAGGATACGATGGTTGTCCCATATGTACCTGACCTAACAAAGAAAGCCGAAACATTTTGGGGATAAACATCTTTGTTTCTCTACATAGTCTCCTTTCAGCTCAATACACATTTCCCAGCGATGTTCAATAGCTTCGATACCCTGTTTATAGTGAGAACTATCAAGATCTGTAAAATAGCTATCAACTGCATACTCACCTCTTCATTGTTGCAAATCTTCTACCATCAAGCCATTTCTTCAAGTATGGGAACGGAAAATAATCAGAGGGGGCTAAATCTGGTGAACAGGGTGCATGAGGAAGCAATTTGAACTTTAATTAATTGATTTTGGCCATGGCAATAAAGGATGTGTGAACTGATGCATTGTCTTGATGAACAAAGCTTTCTTTTTCATTAACTGCTGCCTGTTTTGCTCAATTTCATCACTTAAATGCTGTAACAAGTTCACAGAATACTCGCCATTGATTACTTTTCCTTTTTTACTTTCTCTATACGTACTATGTACATAGTGCATAGAGAAGGTATTGCACTCCACCAAAAAATTTGATACCGAGATTTCACCGGAAATACATGTTTTGAGACTCCCTGAATCAAAAAAAAGCATTTTTAGAAAAATGTCCATGTGTGTGTGTGTGTGTGTGTCCGTGAACACGATAACTCAAAAACGAAAAGTTGGTAAAATACCACACTTGGTATTTAAGTTTAGTATCCTCCAGGGATGCGACACGAACTTTTTTCGAAAATTTTTATTTTAAAAAAAATGGCTCTAACGATTTTGATTAAAATATTGTATATTAAAGATATTTAGCAGACAAATAAAATGTATATTTTGAATTTTCTGGGAATAGCCTCTGAAGACTACTTTATTCTAGGTCAATTTTATGGAATTTTCCATAACTGCTAAACCGTAGGATATGAACAAAAACTTACCATACAACAAATGTAGAGCAATTTAAAATTCACAATTTATGTTATATACATTTTTTTCATGGAGTTGATTGTTTTTGAGATATTCCTTGTTTTTGGTACCAGCTATAAAAAACATACTTTTCTCATACAGGACTTTGTGAGCTCGTGTCCATACAAACAAAGGAACTCCAGTCACATAGCAACCAGCTTTTGACTATCACTTTAACCTATGGTACTCCCTTATGTCGCTTCTACTTACAAGAAGCAAGTAATAAGACTATTTCTGCTATTTTTTTCACGATTAGCATGAAGTAAATAGAAGCATAATCTTTTTAAAAATAATTTATTGCAAAGATGTAGAAAAAGTCTTGTGAATGGAACACATCAGATTTTTGAGATAATGAATGAAAATTATCCTGCATGCATCCCAGAAAACTGACACCATGACCTTAGCTGCAGATGGAACTGTCTTTGCCTTCTTTGGAGCCGATTCTCCTCTTCCAATCCACTATTTTGATTGTTCCTTCATCTCAAGTGTGAAGTGATGGATCCAGGTTTCATCCATTGTTATGAATCAACAGAAAAACTCAGCTTTATTGTAGCGAAACATTGTCAAACACTTGACTAAAACATCCTCACAATGCTGTTTTTGTTCTATTGTGCGCAAATATGGCATCCACCTTGCACACAACTTTCTCATATCCAAATTTTCAGACAGTATGCATTGCACAGAACTTTTTGAAATGCCTGCAATGTCTGCTAGCTTGCACACTTTCAGTTCAATACCATTTTGAGGATTTTCTTTACAATTTCTGGACTGGTAACCTCATTTGGTTGATCTCTGCGATATTCATGTTGGCAGCTCGTATGGCCGCACTTAAACTCTGCCACCAAATATTTCACTGTTGTACACAAAGGAGCAGACTCTCCCATAGTAGAATCTAGCTCAGCTTTAATGTTAGTTGGACTAAGACCTTTTAAATTAAGGTATTGTATCACATAATGATGACCAGTTTTATCCATGTTTACAAATTCGCTGAGAGCATTCACTAATGATGGCTACCAAACAAATGCTAAACAATGTAAAATTGTCAAATTTCAAACTTAACCTTCTAAGGTTGGTACTTTTTACCATTGTTGTTTGTAACAACAACCACTATCTATACATCAGGTAAGGTACTTCTGGGACAGCATGATATCTCATATGCAGTAAAAGCTATTGCATGGAAATAATAATCTTACTAAATAATCACAAACAAATTGTCAAAATTACAAAAGGCAATAAACAAAAATCTTACACAACAGTCCTTGCTCAACTACACAAGTAATAAATATGCAATTTCTCAGGATTCCATACCAGGACTAATCCTTTTTTTATTTCATAAATAATTTTCCAATCCATCTAAAAACAACTCAGCTTATCATATTCACTGATGCCACACATGTCACAATCAGAGGAAATAAGAATGAAAGAAAGGCATATAATAACTAATGAAATCAAAACTCTGTTTATCACAGACAAATTACCTATAAATGCAAACAAATTGGCAGCAATTTCACTTTGTCATAAGTGCAATAAACATCTTGGGGAACTTCATGTCAAGTTGTATAATGCTCAGGTCTCTTAAGAGACAGAAGCAACATTTCTGAGAATCTGACTAAACTATTGCTTCAATTGGCAAATTCTCAAAGTATATTAGTAAAATTGAATAAATTCTACTTTTCACTAAGAGCAAAAACTTTTGTTAAACAACAGAACCATATACTTTGATACACAATCACAATCTAAGGAGGTATGATATAGTATTCTGGGGAGGGAATAGAGATAACCGCTGTCTTGGTTTTCAAAATTAGAAATGTAAGAGGTCAAAAATATATTGTGTCAACAAGGAAATATGACTTGTTCAGAAACCTTTTTAAAGAACTAAAAATCTTAACTTTGTTATGTCTTTACATACTCTGTTTATTACGCTAGACAAAATAAAATTATAGAAACTTCATAACAAATAATCAAACACATAATCATAACATAATAAACCTATGAAGAGTTTCACATAAAACTAAACTCAATGGGGTTAGACATAGGTACTGTAGTTGGCTGTATAAAAATTTCCAACCAGTTTAAAAATCTTAAAATCTATGAAAGATTTAAAGTAACTGTATTATGTGAATGAGTTCATGGAGGCATCGTAATTGTAAACCATATCACTGTTTATATATATATATATATATATATATTTATTTTTTGTATGCTGTAAGTATTACTCTTTTTTATACTCTATTTTCTTTTTTGCAATTTAAATTATTGCCATCATTATTTCAAATTTTTATTGTATCGATACTACATTAAATTGTAAACCTTAACAGGGAGATTCCATATTGTAATGATATTATAAATAACATCAATGTATTGATGTATCCAATGTCATCATTCTAACCAATGACTACTACTACTACTACTACTACTACTACTACTACTACTACTACTACTACTACTACTACTACTACTACTACTACTACTACTACTACTACTACTACTACTGTTACCACTGCCTCCACTACTACTGCTACTACAGTATCGATGGAGAAAGCAAAGAATATTGCTATGATACAAATGGTGAGAAGTAAGATAAAGTATTAGGAAAGATTGGGCAAGTCTTTACAACAGAAAATATAACTGTGATGTTAGAAAATCAAGAGAAATGGATTATTATAATATAATAGATGATAATTAATACACTGATAATGTATAACAAAAGAAACAGACAAAAAAGTATGCTAAATAAAGCAATGTCTGCAATATGACACACTACCACCGCTACCATAACCAACTTCATCAACAATATAAATAATAATAAATTTGATATTATTTCTTGTTAAAAAGTATCAGAAGTAGTATGAAAAGAATAATACTTTGTTTTCATTTGCTGTAAAATCTGCTTTATTGAAACTCTTCACACATGAGTTGTGTATATCATTAAGTTTCATTCACTGCTGTTTAATTTCCCTTCACAAATGGAATTCAGCCCTGTAACACATAATAGGATAGATGTGTGTCTTGGTGCTGAAAATTGTTTAAAAAGTTATATGAATACAGATATTGATAATACAAAAGTATCTCCTAACTCCTGATACTGTTAAAGGCTTAGTCAACTAAACCAAAAGGTTGTATAATTTTCCATCTTAAACATGGTGTATGCTTTGACTATATATGGTTTAAGAAAAGGAGTAAATGTCCAGTTCTAATGTATTCCACTATGTTACCTGACCTTGAAGCTGTTATATACTTCATTTTGGCCCATGAATTACAGTGAGTATATCAGGTATTATATTTCTCAAGACTAGAGTATTTGTAATAATAGTTGCTTGTTATAAGCATTCTTAGATCATTTGAATGCCAAGATAATGGTAGATAATAAGGGACAGGCTACCAGGCTCTAAACAATAAAGAAGTTACCTATGGTGTCATGCATTAAAGTTTATTTTATAAATTCTACAAATCAATAAGGATTAACATGATATTCACCTTTAATTTCTCTGTTTGACAAGCAACTGCAGTACTTGTCTGTGTAGAACTGTTACAATACAAGGTTGCTTGTGCTGCGGTACTACAACAGACTAATGAGTTTGTCTGTGAACTTGCTGAGGGACGAAACAACTGAGTTTGTGTATGTTTTGTCATATAGCATTCATTCTGAAGAGTGCTGGACCTAAGTTTATCTCCTGCATTCTGTGCTGGTGATGCACTTTTCACTGTTCTGTGCTGAGTGAATGCACACAAGTTTTCTCCACTAATACTTGTTATTTCTGAATAAAAACAAACTGGCTTTTGTTCTTTGCATATGATTTGTTCCATAATTGGAAAACAAGTCTGTGCAGAAGTTGAAGTGCTATTCATAAGTGAGAAATCCAATGGCGCCTGTGTAGAAGGTGTAGTTAAGTTAACTAATGGCTCATAATGATCAGAAAAACTAGATGTTACATTTACTGGCATCTTATCTTGTATGGATGGAACAGAAACTTTGGCAAGTTTTGGTTTAGATTTTATGGATGTCCAGTGTTGCAAAACAAGACTAGAAGTCTTTGCAGAAGTTGGTGTTCGATAATCTGCAGCTGCACTACAGGTCTGCACAGAAACTGACTTTACATCAATACTTGTCTGGTCTTGTGGAGGTGAACCAGAGGTTTGAACATAAACTGACTTTACATCAATACTTGTCCAATTTTGTGCAGTGGGACTAGAAGTTTGTACTGAAATTGGCTTTGCATCAATACTTGTCCAATCTTGTGGAGCTTGACTAGAAGTTTGAACAGATACTGACTTTACATCAATACTTGTCCAATTTTGTACAGTGGGACTACAAGTTTGTACTGAAACTGACTTTGCATCAACACTTGTCCAATCTTGTGGAGCTTGACTAGAAGTTTGAACAGATACTGACCTTACATTAATATTTGTCCAATTTTGTGGAGCGGGAGTAGAAGTTTTTATAAAAACTGACTTTACATCAAAACTTGTCCAATCTTGTGGAGCTGGACTAGAGGTTTGTACAGAAACTGACTTTTCATCAATACTTTTCATCCAACTTCGTTGAACTGGTGTAGAAGTCTGTACAGAAACTGAATTTGTGCCCAAACATGTCCAAGAAGTCTGTATGGAAACTGATTTTTCATCAAGACATGTCTGAGAAGTCTGTATATAAACTGATTTTACATCAACATGCATCCAAGAAGTCTGAACAGAAACTGATTTTACATTAACACACATCCAAGAAGTCTGCACAGAAACTGATTTTTCATCAACACTTATCCTATCTTGTGGAGTTGGACTAGAAGTCTGTGTAGGAACTGATTTCGGATCAACAACAGATGTCTGAGTAGTCTGGACAGAAACTGATATTGCATCAGCACCTGCCCAATTCTGTGGAGCTGGATTAGAAGCCAGTATAGAAACTGATTTTGCATCAGTACGTGTCAAATTTTCTGGAATTGGGCATGAAAGTGATTTTGCATCAACCCAAATATAATCTTGTGAAAATTGCCTAGAAGTCTGTAGAGAAATAGATTTGCTATTGACACAAATGCAGTTTTGTGAAGCATGATAAGACATTGGTTGAGAAATATAAGTCTGATCTTGAGGGTTTGGACTAGAAGTCTGTACAGAAGATGACTTTACATTGGTTAATCTCCAATCTTTAGGGCTTCTGCAAGTAGCCTGTGCAGAGGTTAAATTTGTAAACATCCAGTTTTGTGGAGATAGGGGGGAGGTCTGCACAGAAACAGATTTTACATTCAATAGTTTGAAATTCTGAACTGTGCTTGAAGGTAGAGTACAAGATTGTTTTACATTTACAGGTTTTTCATCCTGTATAGCTGAACTAGAAGTCTGAACATAAGATGTTTGGAGAATTGGATTAGAAGTCTGTATAGCAATTGATTTCGCATCTATCGCTGTTTTATCTTGCACAGTATTTGAGATTGAATTTTTTGTTGTGCAATCTTGAATGACCAGACTGGAAGTTTGTAAAGAAATTGGTTTAACATTTACAGCTATCTGATCCTGCAGTGTTAGACTAGAATCTCGGTCAGAAGTTGATGTTACCCTTTCTATTGCATGAGGCTGCATATATGGACTAGAAGTCTGTGTCGGATTTGATATACCTAATGGCATTTGACTCTGAACAATTAGTAAAGGAGAAGCTGGAGCAGAAGATGATATAGCACTTTCTAATTTATAATCTTCTGCTGGAGAAGTAGAACTAGATGTGGTTCCATTCACCAACTTCTGGGAGCTTTTTGATGCATTTACTTCACCTTGCGACCAACACCCCACCAAAAGTTGATCACACACTTCTAAGTTATCATTTGTGGCCTGAAAAATGAGAAAGAAAGGCATTATTGCAATTTTATGGAAGAAGCTGGAATAACATTAATATTCTGCCAAAATATAAAAACAATAAATCTGTTTTGGCAAAGTAATCAAAATATAAAACATATTGTATAAATACTGCACATACTGATTTCTAAACTTTTGTGAGTAATTAAAAACATATGTGGTATAGAAAAACATTGTGCTGCATAAGTCAGTTAACCCAAAATGTAATTTTATTATTTTCTGAGCTTAAAATTACACAAAACACCACTACTTATCAAAGTGCCCTCTAATGATATCTAAGCACTTATGAATCTTTTAAACACTGACTTGCAGATGCCATTAAACAACTTCCCATTATCACCATAAATTATTTCAAATTACAATTCAATAAAATCCCTTAGATAGGCTGTTCTAGATTGGTTGTCCACTCAAGAGCACCAAGTTGCTCACTTACTCATGAGGGTTATTACACCTACAATATACAATATGCTTTGAGGGCAAACTATTGTCATGGCTGAATCAAGTGTTGGAATGCAAGCGCAAACATTGTGGTGTGACCTTCCCCTCTGATGTACTGGCTGTCACCTTCCACTACATCTGCTATGCTCCGAGGTTTGTGGTTGTGTATGCACAAGTAGTACTCTGACTCAGAGGAGCAGAGTTGGAACAGCCTGCCATAGATGTTGCAGATTTAGAGACTTGATACTGTAAATTTTGGCCTCCAAAAGTCCCCATATAAAAAGCCATTGGAATGAGGTCTGATGATCTCAGTAGCCAAATGATTTTACCCCAACTTCGTATCCACTCTTCAAAATGGTCATCGAAAGATGCACAGACATTTAATTAATTCATAGTGCAGGGGCACCATTTTGTATCCAAACAAGGATTTTTCATACTGCTTCAAACACAGGCCAGTAGTCTAATTCTAAGATATTTTCATTTTTTAACACACAGGGTAACTGTTTGCAGCCACGGTTTCATTTAAAACATAAGGATCCATCATGTCTTTATTCAGCATCATTCTCGTTTTCAGGGCATGTAGCAATCTTAGTTTATAAGGTTCATAATATTATTAACATTCTCCTTACATTTATTAAGAAATTTGAAGTTCCTTAGAAGCTCTTCTTGCTGATTTTCTGAGTGATTCAATAAATGTCTGTGCAACAGTCTAGATATTCTTCTTCAGTTAGTAATTTTAGCTGGCCTCTGCATGGTACAGCTACAGAGCCTGTCATTTCAAATCTTTGATTTAATGTGTAAGCAGCTTTGCTGTATTGAGACTGAATATAGATACTTTTCAACAGAAAGATTGGTTACACCTCTGTGCCACTCTTTGGACAATTTTCTACTCATATTTTATTTTAGTTCTTCATGTTAACAATGGCCAAATGAAAATATCTAGTCACTTATGACTCATAAGCCAGTGCTGATACTAATTCTAAACAAATTTCCTTTACTTCCATTTTCAACTATTTGCATTAATTCAAGTGGTTAATGACTTATGCTGCATCCTGTACATGGCTACTTTTACTTTCTCTACATTTACTATGTACGTAGTATATAGAGAAGGTATTGTATTGCACCCAAAAATTTGATACTAAGATTTCAATGGAACTAATGTTTTGGGACTCCCTGAATCCAAAAAATACATTTTTTCTGTTGCCCGCGTGCTTGTGTTTGATGTTGTGTGTGTGTTGTGTATGTGTTGTTTGTGTGTGTGTGTGTGTGTGTGTGTGTGCGTGTGTGCATGAGTGCGTGCATGTGGGCAGCATAGCTCAAAAACGAAAAGTTCATTAAATACCAAACTTGATATTTAAGTTCAATATCTTCCAAGGATGTGACATGAAAATTTTTAAGAAAATCCCCCCACTCCAAACTACCCTTTATATGGATATAATTTTGAAAATTGTGATTTTCTCAAAAATGACTTTACAATTTTTATTAAAATCTCTTGCATTTAAGATATTTTCATGACAAAATGTATATCTTGAATTTTCTGTGAGTAGGCTCTAAAGACCTCTTTATTCTGGATGATTTTTTTTTTAATTTTGCATAACTATTAAACCAAAAGAGATAGACAAAAACTTACTACTCATAAAATGTAGATCTTATTAAACCACACTATTTATGTTATATACATTTCTTTCCTAGAGTTGATTGTTTTCGAAATATTCCTTGTTATTGGTTTCAGTTTTAAAATACTTTTCACATATACGAACTTGTCAACTCCTGGCCATGCAAACACATTTAAATCCTATAGCAGCCACATTTTAAAATATATGACTCGGTTTAGCCTAGTGTATTCCCTTATTTCCCATCTAATTACATTGAAGCAAGTAATAAGACCATTTCTACTAATTTTATCCCAATTAGCATGAAGTGGGTATAAGAATAAGCTTAGTAACAATAATTTGTAACAGAGCTTACAGAAAGTCATGTGAATGGAGCATATCAGATTATTTTTATTCAGAATGCTTCAAAGCAAAACAGTAGAAATTTAAATATTCTCAAGAGCAAATTTTATCTAACAAAAGCATACACCTTAACATTAAGTGTGTCCATAATAATATTGTCGTACTCCAAAATGGCACCACATCACCTTGGATAATTGTATGTAAATGAAACTGGTGACATTCAAAAGAAAACCTCAAATATTTTTGTGCGTGTCAACAATGGATAATAATGGATGGGATCGCAGGAAACAAACTAAAATCACTCATGTTTGTGATTGGTTGATATGGATTCATTGTTGATACGAGGGGCATACTGAAAGTCATGAGCAACACTGTTTTACAATCTTAATATTTATTTTTAAGCCAAACCAAATACATCATCATAATCTACAGACTTTCTTTCACTTTTCGACATAGTCTCCATTGTTTTGCACACATTTTTCCCATCGTTCTACAAGTTTGAAAATGCCCTTGTGATAGAACTCCATTCCAGCTGCCCGCAGACCCTGACGCACTGCTTTCCGAATATCCTCCAGCGTCTCGTAGCGTTGGCCATGCATCTGCTCCTTCACAGAACCGAAAAGATGGTAGTCGGAGGGTGCCAAGTCGGGACTGTAGGGAGGATGTGGAAGAGTTTCCCACCCTAATGCCCTGATCTTTTCCATAGTGGCACGGGCAGTATGCGGACGCGCATTATCCTGTTGAAGGGTGATCCTCTTTCCAGGGCGTTTATCACGCAAAGCCCGACGGAGCTTCAGAAGTGTCTTGATGTAGCGGGCAGAATTTATGGTTTGTCCAGGTTCAAGAAAGTCAACCAGAATGCAACCTTGTGCATTCCAAAAGACACTTCCCATAACTTTTCCTACAGACTGCACTGTCTTCGCTTTCTTCTTCGATGGTGAGTTCAAGTGGTGCCATTCCATACTCTGACGTTTCGTTTCTGGCTCATAGTGATGGAACCAGCTCTCATCTCTAGTCACAATACACGTCAAAAATTCATCACCTTCATTATGAAATCTCTGAAGAAGGTTTTGTGCAATGGTTCTTCTCTGAAGTTTGTGTTCTTCAGTCAATAAACGGGGGACCCAACGGGCACAGACCTTTCGATAACCCAAGCTGTGGATCATTTTTTGCACTGCACTATGTTCTATTCCAAGTTTCGCAGCAATTTCATTCACAGTGAAACACCTATCTCCTGTAATGAGCTCATCAACTCTTTCCTTGTTGCGTTCTGTAAAGGCAGTTCGAGGACGCCCGCTACGAGGCGCATTTTGTAGACTCGTGTTTCCATCTTTGAAATGTTTCACCCATCTTCTAACACTACTGGCACCCATGCAGACACCTCCATACTCACGTTGAAGTCTGAGATGAATTTCAGGAGCAGATTTTCCTTCTTTCACAAGGAATTCAATGACAGCACGCTGTCGAAATGAAACATCAATGTCAGCCATTTTTCAAACACTGTCTGTGGTCATGTGATAGAAGCTAATGACGTCACAATATGTCAACATGTGGCTTAAAGTCTGTAGATTACGATCCTGCAATTCGTTTTGTTACATTGTTGAAATTTAAATTTTTACAATGGGTTGCTCATGACTTTCAGTATGCCCCTCATATTTAGCAGGCAGGTTACATATGAATGTTTGCTTTTAAAATTGTGTTGTTATTAAAGAAGTTTTAAGGAGTTATGACGAATCCATATGAAGGTTTAAACATCAAGCTCCTTCACACAAGTCAATTTTGAAGTGATACCATGAGTTTTATGGATTGTGATTGCATATGTCATCAAAGACAATGCAGAAATTGTGGAACAAGTGTAGGAGGCATTTGTAAGCGGCCCTAAGAAGTCTGTCCATAGAGCTAGTCAGTCGTTAAACATTCCTAAATCCACCATATCTAAAATCCTGTGTACACAACTGAAGCTTCACCCCTACAAACTGCAATTAGTGCATAAGTTGAAACCTGATGGCCCTGCAAAATGCTTAGATTTCTCTGAACATTTATTGGTACTAAGAGAGGATAATGAAAATCTGCCAGAAAAAATAATGTTCTGTGATGAGACAACATTCCATGTTAGTGGAAAAGTGAGCAGGAATAATTTTGGGGGAGCCGGAATCCATTTGCCATTTTGAAAGTTGAAAGAGACACCCCTAAAGTGAATATCTTTTGTGCCATAAAAAAACCTGAAGTATATGGCCCATTTTTCTTTCAAGAGGAAGAGGGTAACAAATTTATTTTCCAACAAGATGGTGCACCTCTTCACTGACATTTACATGTTCAGAAATATCTGATTGAGCAGCTTCCAGGAAAACAGATTGGACGAGCCAGAAATAATGACAAAATCTTCAGCAGGTGATTGCTGAGGGCACCTGACTTGATGGTCAATGACTTCTTTTTATGGGGCTACATAAAGGATTGTGTCTATGTACCCCCATTGCCTTAACACCTGCAAAAAGTTCAACTTCGTATCACTGCTGCCATTCAGTCCATTTCATCAGATATGTTGGAGCATGTGTGGTGTGAATGGGAATATCGCCTTGATGTCTGCAGCATCACTTGTGGGGGCTCATTCAATGTCTATGAAGTACAGTAAAGGATATGTGAATTTTTGTTTCAATGTCTATGAGGTACAGAAAAAAAGTTTTTCTTTCAAATGTCACCAACTTCATCCAAATACAAATATTCAAAGTAACACAGTAGCATTTCAAAGTATAACAGTATTCTTCTGGACACACTGTATATATAAATGATATGACATACATGTAAATTTACTGCATTTATTTACAGCCTCTTAAATGTTTCATCCATATACTGCCTTTAACTACTCTGAAACTTTATGTCAGGATTCCAATGAACTTAACAGAATTTGGCTTGACTTAATGGGATGTAACTTGAAAGTCAACACATTGTATGAAATGAAGTTATTTAAGATTGAGTTAACATTACTTAATTTAAAGTGACATAATTTCTGAGTTTGGTAGTTACTTTTCCTTCCCATTATATTCAGTGATGTCACATGGTAATTAGAATCAATCAGGTGAAGCAGTAGCATGAAGTAATAAAAGCAAACACCAATAAAGACTAATTCCTGTTATGTAAGTGCATTCCAATAGGTCTTTTGTTTAGCAGTCTCAGTTTAAGTCTTGTCTTGTCACATGATGTAAAATTCATCGTAATCCCAGGTTTAAAAACAGTCATTAGTTTTCCTCCCCCCTTCCTCTCCTTCTTTTATTTAGGTTTACACATTACTCCTTTGTTTTACACTCAATGCACTATTGCATTCACATTTAGGTATTGTGATTAGTGGATAATTTTAAGTACAGAAAAATTCTATTGGTCAATTGGGAACAACTTCAGATCCTTAAGTTGAAAAACCGGCATACTAACCTTACAGCCACAGTATGCAGTTCATTAAAGACTTGTAAGTCAGCTGAAACTTTTTGTCTCTAATGAATTGTTTCATGAAAGGTGGTGTGTTCAGATGGTATGGTTTCACTGCTATCAGAGACAGTTGTTGAAACAATAACTTCCATGAATTTTCAAACATATTAAAATGTGGCAATAAGCACCAATACTCTATACTAAATGAGGTATCATAGTTTTATTCCTTAGGAGCAACAGATACTCATATTCTTTATGACTGCAACAATGTATATGTGTATGTGTGTGCGCGTGCAAGTGAGTGATGCGTGTACCTTTATTCACCTTAAGAATTTTGTTACAAATTCATGGCTTCATTACAAATTAAATTACAATAACCTGGTAAGGAGTATAATAGCTAGAGACTGGATTTTAAGTAATATCAAATGTTGAAATATGTACATAAATATATAATAAAACTTAGTGAAATATGTAAATAAATATTTAATGAAGCAACTATAAGTAAAATCCAAATTTTTATTTTCCTTTGCTAGAAAATAGAAGTTCACAGGTAGACTAGTCATTATATTTATGTTAATTCTTAATCAGTACACTTCTGCTACAAAGTGCTGAAATGTAAGTGTCTCCCATTCAAGTGCTAAGTCCCAATGAAATGGGATACACAATTAATTATAATATACTTTTTCAAATGCACTATTGTCATGCACAGTCTTCTGTCTTAAATATGTTTTTATAAGCAGAGAAAAATCACTCAATTTTGCAGGAAATCAGCGGTGTATATATATACATAGGGATTGTGCTAGGAATAATAAATATTCTTAGGGGTTTTAATTTCATCATTAAAAAAGTGAGACAAAATAACAAGATTTCAGTTTCTAGTGTTCTTATTCAGCACTTCCACTTCACCTGGTGCAACACTACCTTCCGAACTGCATCTTCCATTAATCCTACAGCTTCTTAGAGAGATATACTTGTAGCCTGTAATTTTTTCATTCTACCAGAGAACCAGCTGAAGTGACTCGTAATGTATGAAACTAAACTGAGCACTTTAGAATTGTTGAATGCTGACAAGGATTCACACACAGACACTGCAGAATCAGAAGAAAAATTCCTCATCACTGACTTCACAACTTCAAAGTGTTTACTCTAAAAAATCATAGCTTCAGTCTAGAGCCAATAATAAGGTGGGCAACCTGGATTGAAGCTGTGATTTTCTACAGTAAGCACTTTGAAGCTGTGAAGTCAGTGATGAGGAACTTTTCTTCTGATCTTACAATGTCTGAATCCTTGTCATGATCCAACAGGCCTAAAGTGCTCAGCTCAGTTTCAAACGTCGCAAGTTACTTCAGCCGGCGTCCCAATAGCATAAAAAAACTGGAGGCTTTAAGTATGCCTCTCCAAGAAGCTGTGAGAATAATGGAAGATGCAGTTCAGTAGGTCAGTGTTGTACCAGGGAAAGTGGATGGTGCAATTTTTTTACACAGCAATCTACTGAATAAGAACTCTGCACACTGAAGTCTTTTTATTTTATCTCGCTTATTCAATAGTGAAGTTGTAAAACCCCTAGAGAATAGTATTCCTAGCATAATCCCTCTGTAAAAAAATTTGATGTGCTCCATTCACATGACTTTCTCAACATCTCTGTAACAAATTATTATTAATAAGCTTATTCTTCTATCTATTTAATGCTAAAACATTAGCAAAAACTTCTTATTACTTAGTTCCTTATAAGAAGAGAAATGAGGGAATACACTAAGCTAAACCAACAATCAAATGTTTTAAAATGTGGTTATTATGGGATTGAAATCATTTCTTTGTGTGGCCAGGAGTTGACAGGTTCCCGTGAGAGAAAAGTTTAAATATTTTAAAGCTGAAATCAATAACAAGGAATATCTCTAAAATGGCCAACTGCACGAAAAAAATGTATATGACATGTAGATGATCTACATTTTTTGTGTTATAAGTTTTTGTCTATCTCTTATAGATAACTATTTACGCAAGATTCATAAAATTCACCCAGAATAAACATGTCCACAGAGGCTATTCCCAGAAAATTCAAGATATACATTTTATTTGGCATGTAAATATCTTAAATATAAGAGATTTTAATCGAAACCATTGCAGCCATTTTTGAAAAATCAAAATTTTTAAATTTTTTTCCATGTAAAGGGAAGCTGGGGGTGGAGGGATTTTCTTGAAAATCTTTATGTCGCATCCTTGGAAGATACCAAACTTAAATACCAAGTTTGGTATTTAATGGTCTTCTGTCCACAGACACACTTTTTTTTGAAAATGCTATTTTTGGATTCAGGGGACCCAAAACATGTATTTCTGGGGAAATCTCTGCATCAAATTTTTGGGTGCATTACAATATCTTCTCTATACACTATGTACATAGCACGTGTACAGAAAGTAATATGCACTGCTGACTTCTTGCAAAGTTGAGCAATCTTTCTCTGTTTAGAAAAACATTGTCAGATAAAAGTCTGTGCATGACAAAGAACATTTGGAAATGTATATTAAATCAACTGTGCATCCCATTCCAATGTGAGTTAAATGCATGAATAAGTGACATTTGCATTTCAGTACTTTGTAGCAGAAGTGAACTGATTTAAGAATTAACATAGAGATTTGATTAAACTACCAGCAAACTCCTATTTTCTAGTAGAAAAATAAAATTTTGGATTTTACATATAATTTCTTCATTACATATTTATTAACATGTTTCATTAATTTTGAACTACATATTTATGCACAAATTTCTTAATTTAATATTACATAGAATCTGAGCTCTTATGATCAATATTCTCCCACCTTTTCTCAAATCCAAACTTCTATACCATAAATCTGTTTATTTATGTAAAAATTACTGTCATAATATTTGTAGAAATAAATTGTCTGCAGAATATGTTCAAATTATAAAAATCTGATGTGTACCATTCACATGACTTTCTCCATATCCCTGCAACAAATAATTCTTAAAAAGCTTATACTTCTATTTACTTTATGCTAATCAGAAAAAATTAGCAGAAATAGTCTTATTACTCGCATCCTTGTAAGTAGAAGCGAAATAAGGGACAACCGTAGGTTAAAGTGATAGTCAAAAGCTGGTTGCTATGTCAATGAAGTTCCTTTGTTTATATGGATAGGAGTTGACAAGTTCCAGTATGAGAAAAATATACGTTTTTCATAGCAGAAACCAAAAATAAGGAATGTCACAAAAACGATGAACTCCACGAAAAAAATGTATATAACATAAATTGTGTGTTTTAATGTGCTCTACATTTTTTGTGTAGTAAGTTTTTGTCCATCTCTTACGGTTTAGCAGTTATTCAAAATTTAGTAAAATTCATCCAGAATAAACTACTCTTCAGAGGCTATTCCCAGAAAATTCAAGATATACATTTTATTTTTCAGGTAAATATGTTTAATATACGAAATTTTAATCAAAATCGTTAGAGCCATTTTTGAGAAAATCAAAATTTTCGAAAAAAGTTCCATGTAAAGGGTAGTTGGGGTTGGGGGGATTTTTTTCAAAATCTTCGTGTCGCATCCCTGGAAGATACTAAACTTAAATACCAAGTTTGGTATTTTACCGACTTTTCGTTTTTGAGTTATCGTGTTCACACACACACACACACACACGGACCTTTTTGTGAAAATGCTTTTTTTGGATATTGGGGGCCCTAAAACATATATTTCCGGTGAAATCTCGGTATAGAACTTTTTGGTGGAGTGCAATACTTTCTCTATACATATGTACATAGTGCGTATGGAGAAAGTAGAAATTACTTGGATTTAACAATATTTATAACACTTTAAGAAAATGTTTCACCAATGTAATGGCATGTTCAAAATCTTCTACGAGATTGCTACCTTTGATTCAGTGTTGATTTTCAGTGAAATTTCAGCTTTTGGAACAGAGCAAATTAATTATTTGCCACATGAAAAACATCTAAGTGATATAACTTTTTGGATATGAAGTTTTCCTTGGACAAAAGTTGTATAACAACAGGCTCTATCAACCTCATGCTCATTCGAGAATCTGTTTCACCCATTTCTTTCATTTGCCATCTGATCTGATTATTAAAGGATGTGAAATTATAAATGTGAAAAAAAAGTTATATTGTTAGTATAGATTATGGTTCAATTAAGATTTTTCAGTGTAAAAAGACATCATCCTCATCAATTCTAATCTGCAAGGATTAGAATTTTCAGTCTGTTTCAGGTTCTAAAAATTACTCATTCCATCTTATAGCCTTCCTATATTTCTTCTCCCATTTGGCTGAAAGTTAAAAATTATTCTGGTTATTCTACCCTTAAACATTCTTAATATAAGATTTTTCCCATTTTTATATGGTACTGTTTAGATATTGAATTCGACTCTTATATAATTCCTCAAAAGGAATTAGATCCTTATAATATTCGACTACTCGAAGTTGATAATCATTTAATCTATACTTAATACTTTTTATTCTCTCCTGATTTCTTCATTTATAATTTGGTCTAGAAATGCGTTTCCAGCTATAACTCTAAGAAATTAATTCAGGATAGATGTGAACCCGACCTCAGTAAAGAAACCTTGTGTTATATTTATTTGGAACTAGCTGTACTCATATTGACTCTAATATCTGTTTTTCTTTCCTCCTTGCTTTGGAGTGCCAGCACGTTTATTTGCACATCAGACAACAGAATATTATGTGCCAGCAACAGTTTACATTCATTACAGCAGCAATTAGATATAATGCATTTAAGAATGAAACTGACACTATCTACTGTAAAGAGTATAGGAGTCACAATATTATAATAGATTTTGTGCTGTATTAATTTAAAGGTGCAAATAAAAGAACAATTTTGTGTACAAAAAGAAATAAATTGTGGGTTTATTGTACCTTAAAGAACAAAAGCTGACGTGTTACATTCACATGACTTTCTCTACATCTCTGTTAAAATTATTATTAAAAAGCTTATTCTTCTATCTACTTCATGATAATCGAGATAAACATTAGCAGAAATTGTCCTTATTACTTGGTTCCTTGTAAGTAGAAGGAAAACATTCTAATGTGCTCCATTCACATAATGTCTTCTAGCCGTTTGGTAAACAAATCTTTTATTTTGTTAACTACATCATGCTAATCAAGATAAACATAAGCAGAATTAGTTTTATTTGTAGTTTCCTTTAAGTAGAAGGGAAATAAGAAGATGCACAGGCTGAAGCTATAGTCTCGTCCTTTAAAAGTCGGTCACTATGTGATGCAATTGAAATTCCATCTCTTTGCTTGTCAGGAGTAAACAAATAAGAAACGAGAAGAAAGATGTCTTCCATTTGAGAAGAGTTTGAGTGGCTTAAAATTGAAACCAATAATCCGGAATATTTTGAAAATGGTTAACTATATAAAAAAAATGTATATGACATAAGTTGTATACTTTAATGAGATTTACATTTTTTGTATAATATGTTTTTGTATATCTCTTACAGTTTGCCAGTTATATAAAAGTCATCCAGAATGAAGAGGTCTTCAGAGGCTATTCCCAGAAAACTTGTTTGTCATAAAAATATCTTATACATAAGGTATTGCAATCAAAATCGTTAGCCATTTTTGAGAAAATCAAAATTTTCGAAAAAATGATCCATGTGATTTTGGTATTTAACAGTCTTTTTGTTTTGGAACTATGCTGTACACAGACACACACACACATACACACATGAATATTTTTCTAAAAATGTTTTTTTTAATTCAAAACATGTATTTCCCTTGAAATCTCAATATCAAATTTTTGGCTGCTTTATGGTGATTAAAAGTGTATAAGTAATGCATACTATTCATGCACACCTTTCCTTGGCAGCTAGTTTTACAGGAAGCAAGAGCCTATGGCTACAAGGGAGATCGCCTGCCTGTCTTTCTGCAGTGTTGTCAAACAAGGAAAGTTTCTTACTTTGTGGCCCTTAGCCATTAGGGTGAATAGGTTATCTAATTTATCTGAACCAGATGAATTACCAAACAAAACATTGCAGATGTGCACATGTGTGAACTCTGACTTGTACATGTGTGAACTCTGACCTGTACATGTGTGAACTAGTTTCTGTAAATAGAGAAATGGAGTAGTTGCGACCTATGGCCGCGGCTGCGGAACAACGGTAGGGCATATTCATGAGCTCTATGAAACTACACCTTACTGATCCAAAGAACAAGCCAATACCTGGACAATCTAGCGGATTTCAAATCCGGACTTGTTAATATTTTCAACACTTCAAATCCGAATCACCTAAGGAGGATTTACCTTAATATCTCTCCATGTAATGAAACACACCTTTATGTACTTGCAGGGGAGGGGGGGACTCTTCGGGTTTACAATGACATGAAAACTGTCGCTCATTTTATACATTCAGCCAAGAATGCAAAGGAAGTATAGAATTCCCCCAAATAAACAATGTGCTGTGTTCAACAAACCCACCTGAAGAAGTGCCCATATCTTGTTGACTTTCTCGATAATAGCAACAACAGAAATCTCTTCTAACGAGCTCCCAGTAATATCAGATGCTCCACTGAAATTCCTCAGCTCATCGCTGAAGCTGTCTGATTCAGACATTGTTAGTTTCTCGGGCACAACGGCGTTATAGATTCGAGTTTCGCGCTAAAGCCAAGTTTAAAATAATCTTCATGTCACGTTTAACCTCACTTTGCTATTACTTATGCCCTGAGCTAACTAGTAATTCTAATGTTTTGTACGTTAAGAAACAAGTTTTACAAACACACACACTCTCCCTAACTCGCCATTATAAATGGGTACTATTCCTATAAGCATAACAAAAAGTGTTGAAATATTTGGTGAAATGCAAATTATCAACTTGGTGTAAGGTGGTTCGCATTGTTTTCTATAGATTACACAAAAACGCAATGGTCTACAAAATAAACTGAAGAGTTACGAATCAGTTTTGAAAAACGTCATCCAGTTATTGTGTCATTTAGCTCTGAAAACAAATTTGAGATATACATGAGATAACCATAACAGACCAAGTTATGATAGTGTGCATTACAATTCTAGCTCTTAATTTTCATCAAGGCAGTTGGTCCCATGGTGTAATGGTTAGCACTCTGGACTTTGAATCCAGCGATCCGAGTTCAAATCTCGGTGGGACCTTGTTTTTTTTTTACCTCAGTGGAAGATTTTATCAGCAACCATGGCTAATTAATTTCATAATGTTTGAAGGGTTAATTGGAGTATAAGAGTAACAGCTTATTAGTCCAACAGTTATTTAACTTACGCCTAGTCACACCTACTATAGTAATAAGACCTTGACATCGATAGCTTCCCCAGTGGCGCAATTGGTTAGCGCACGGTACTTATATGACAGTATCCGAGTAATGCCGGGGTTGTGAGTTCGAGCCTCACCTGGGGAATGACTTTTGTTTACTTAGGATGCGCTAGCAATGGTAGCGTAATTTTCAAAGATAAACTAATGGAAGTATTAGCTTTCGGCGCTTACGCAGTAAAAGTACGAATTCGTGACGACTTTCTGCTATCTGAAAGATTAGTGACCTCCATTTTTTCTGAACGTGGCATTGCTTATTAAAATTATATATTACATGGTTTCTTCAAGGAAACCACCATTCAAGAAATCAAAAATGGATCCAATTTTTAGTTGGTTCATGTGTTTTTATCACTAATAATTTTATTTATATATGTTTTTAAGTATTACATTTCGTGTGTCATTATAACAATGCCATAAAATGAATTGATAGTAATTTCCAGTAACTACTTCAGCGGTCCTAAAAACACCTCAGTACCTGCTGGCTGGAGTGGCTACACCTAAATCCCTATTTTTTCGCTTTCTCTACATATAGGTATCATGCATATAGTAGGTAGAAAAAGCATTGTATTTCACCTAATGATAATTTATTTCACCATTTGGCATACATACAATGCAATAGGCTTCATAGCAAGTCATTAAAATGCATCTATATTTAAATAATTTGCATTAAGAATTTGTCTTATATTTAAAGGTAGTTTATAATTTCACTCCAAGCTAAAGATGAGTGTTAAGAGATTTCTGTAACCGAAACTTAGGAGGTACAAAATCAATGTCGATATTTCATCAAAAATATATATTTTTGAAGGCCTCTGCGGAGAGAAAAAAAAAAAGTGTGTGTGTGTGTGCAAAACTTAAAAACTAAAAGACTGTTAAGTACCAAACTCGATATTTAAGTTTAGTATATTCTAAGAACGTGATATAAGAATTTTCAAGAAAGTCCTCTACCCCAAACTACCCTTTACATGGAATATTTTTTGAAAATGTTGTTTTTCTCAAAATGACTAATGATTTTGGTTAATATATATATAGTGAAGATATTTACATAACAAATAAAATGTATATCTTGAATTTTCTGGGAATAGCCTCTGAAGACCTTTCATTCTGCACAAATTTTGTATATAACAGGTAAACCTTAAGAGATAAAAAAAAAAAACTTATTGCACAAAAAATGTGGATTTCGCTAAAAAAACACAATTTATGTATTATAATGTTTTTTTGTTTGGTTGGTTTTTTTAAAGCTTTAATTGTTTTCAAGATATTGCTTGTTATTGGTTTCAATTTTAAACTACATAACTTTTCTCAAATAGGAAGTCAACTTTCATTTCATCCCTTTCCAGCAAGCTTTATTGCTGGCAATGCAAAGTGCGCTGAAGTACAGTTGCTCATGTAGTGAACAGCTTTTAAAAGATTTGACTATCACTTTAGCCTATGTTTTCCTTCATTTCTCTTCTGCTTAGAAGGAAGCAGACAATATCAAGATAATGTTATCTTGATTAGTACGATGTAGATAAAAGAATAATCTTTTGTAAGAATAGTTTGCAGAGCAGGTACAGAAAGTCGTGTGAATGGAACACATCAGATTTTTATATTTAAATAAGTTTGTTTCAGCTCAGAGCTCCTAAATTTAATTTCATCTCATGAGGTGATGTTTCTTTAATTAGAATTTCTCCTCAATAATCTATGAATGCAAGTAATAGCGTTGCCAGAAAATTATTAAGGGAGGTGTTTTATATATAGGGAATTAATTCTAATTGAAATATTATTAAAAATCAATTTTATATTCACAGATTAAGGTGCAGTAATTCAAATTGTTATTTGGATTTTACTAATACTTTTTACATTTTTTTAGCAACAGAGGGGGATTCCAATCCCTAAAATCTAACTGTGCATCTAAATGCAAGCATGCCTCAAAATTAAAACAGAAGAAAAGAAGGAGAGAAAAATACCCAGGTGTAGTCCAATAAGTAGCTTATACAACACTACAATTGTTTTTCTCATGAAAGTGCTTCAGTGTGATTGAATTTTGGGTGAAAAGCCAAATCTGAAAATAGATTCTTTCTCTGAAGCCTAGTTTTGTGAAAACACAGCTTCTTATACTATATATTGCAAAACGTATTTTAAATTTAAACAATGTAAATAAGCACTAAATAACACGACAACCATACAGTGCATTAAATTACTACCTAGAAAAAAAACCCAGCCTGAGAATGAGTTTATCTTCTCTTTGAAAGAGCCTGTACATCTCTAGCCAATGTCCAACAGTAATCTGCAAGCATGGCACAATTTCAATGACCCTGGTATCATTATTCCATTGTTAAAATGTCTTACTGAAAATTGTCACCATGCTTATCACTTACATCACTGCAGTTTTCTAATCTAGGTGACTGTGAAGAAAGTGCATCTTCAAAGTTGCTTGTCTAGAAGGTTGTTCACAAACTTGACATAATTTCCAACTCTTTCATTTCCCAAGAAACCATGCACAGCTTGACTTACCAAGCAGCTAGCTTATTCCCTGGAGGACTTCCTCAAAGTTTTTATCCATGAGAAACTTATAAAAATATGCCTTTTTGACTTTAGTTTCACTAAGCATGAAAATTTGTCCCTCAAGTGCTTGAAAGTCTCTCCACTTTTTTTTTTTGTAGTGTTTATCGCCCGCTTTAACTACTTATGCACTGCAGGTGGTGACACTGATGACACATGAATGGTGATGGAGCACCGGTGGAATGCGATGGTGGGGAAAACCGGAGTACCCAGAGAAAAACCTGCCCCAGCGCTGCTTTGTCCATCACAAATCTCACATGCAGTCTCTTGGGATCGAACCCCAGCTGTCTAGGTGAGAGGCGAGTGGTCTAACCACTCGGCCACGGCACAGCTCCCACCTTTGTTCATTCCTATTACAAAGTTCTTCATCAGAGAAAGTATATAATTTTGCTTCAATCAACCAGAGAACCTATATCAACTTTTACAAATTAACAACTTAGAAACTTTTGAGAATAATGAAACAAAATGTTATGCGATGCAATAATTACATATATAGCTGAAGTGCTGGGTGATCATAGAGCAAAGCAGGTTTCACAGCTCTTAGCTGGCCAGCAATGAAATGCAAGGCATCAGTGAGAGTTAAATTCTGGCAAATGTGGCATGCGTTTTGATAGCTGATGCAATACTGCATATTAGGTGAAATGGCTCCAATCAAGTTACCTACCAATATTCTGTTCCCCAAAAAGTATTCATATATGATTCACATTTCCATATAAAATCTTCAAGTGGCCCCTGCATCCCCCTGATTTAACGCCCTGCAATTTATATTTTTGGGGGTGGATTAAAAGAGAAAATTTACAAAACAAATCTACATACATTAGAGGAACTTAAAAATACCTAAAAGCCACAAGCCACAAAACCTATTCTTCTCTATGATGATAACCCAGTTTGTGGTAAAAATTTCAACCAAATTGGTTGAAAACTATAGAATTTTAGCAATGGCACCAGTAGATTGCCTTAAAACCAGGGGTGGCTCTTCAAGGAGGTTGAAGGTTTGTACACCCACCAGCAATTTTCCTAAACCTACAATTATATTACAATTTAATTTCTTGATTATCTGCAGATGACACTCTGTTTCAAGCAATTGCAGGTGTTTCAGTTTGCAGGCATGGCAAAACTCTCATTGCCAATAAACCTTGCTACCATTTAACAAAGTAATCACTGGTACCAATGTAATAGTGCAACAGTTAACTAATGGAATGTATCTATTTAAATCAGACATTTGTCCAAAGAATTAAAAATGGGGGAGGGGGATAAATGTGCTCTTTGTATAGCTGTACAATTCTCAGTACCATTACTTTTCAATTTCCAAATTAACTCTTAATAGCTACAATGGAGGTGTGCTGTCGAAGTTCCGGCCATCAGCATTCACTATCACACTTGGCAGTCTAACTCCATTGGAAGGAATTCGAAACCAGGAAAGAAATATGCTTTACATTCATGAAAACCTTTGTGAAATTTTGCTCTATTTGTGCATCAAACAAATTTTGTGTTGTGGCTTCAGTGAGATTATTAAATTTATTGTTGTTGTTCTTGTTGTTATTGTTTATTATGATTATAATAAATTATTATTGTTATTGTTATTATCATCATTATCATTGTTATTATCACTATTATCATTATCATTATCATTGTTATTATCACTATTATCATCATTATTATCATTATTATCATCATTATTATTATTATTATTATTATTATTATTATTATTAAATATTTAAGGACTGTGAGGAACATACTTTCAAAGTGAAATATCTCCAAATCTAGAGAGCATTGAATTTTATTGATGATTTCGGGTTTATTTCTTAATTAAAAATTGTTAGGAAGGTACTTTCGATTAAAACCAGAATACTGGCATTAAATCTTTCAACAAATTTTATTCCACTTTCTCTGCTCAAGTCTGAATGGACCATATGCTGAGGAAGTCTTACATTCATACAAACATTTGATGTCAACATTTTAGCAGATATATATGTTTTGGGGCCCGAGTGAAAAAAAAAGCGTTTTTGGAAAAGTTTGTGTATTTGTGTATGCCAATTGGTAGTTAATTATAATCTAATTTCTGTATGCACAATCATTTGTAATAAGACTTTTGTAATGTTAACACTGACCTGGTCATGCTTGTAGCTTGTATTTCCAAGTACTCAAGCAACAAAGAATTTTTTTACCATCATCATCAGTAATATATAGTTTTATCTGGATATGTTTCAAGGCATGTGGGTTTCATCATCAGCACTCCAACTGATGCAATTTCTTTCTGTGGTTTTTGGAGTGGATGGCTTTGATGTGATTGGTGCTCTTGTTATGTACTTCCAAAGGGTACCATGTGGTACCTAAGTTGTTTGACACAATATTATATATGTTTTTTTTTTTTTTTTTTTTTTTTTTGTTTTTTTTTACAGCAATATGAACAGCTGTTCCCACTGCTGATGTTTAGCAATTACAAAAAAGAAGAAGAAAACAAATGAACACATTAAAACAACATGAAAATACAAATAAAAACTCTTTTTAAGTCATCATCATTTTTGGGCTAGAGTCATCTTGAACAACTAAACACAGAGTGTCAGAGACAAACTTGAACCAAGAAAGCAGACAGAAGAAAGCCAATTGAGTACGAGAAACAGCAGCATTCTAATTGCCATATTTTCCTTCAGTGTTGTGCAGGTCCATGCGTTTCCAGTGAATGCTTAGTACAAGTTATGGAGTTGGCATAAAACACGTGTTTGCAGGTTATTGCTTTATATAGTCTGAAGTGTTAGAAAAAATGTTTTATTATTTACTACTTTTTAATTACTTTGCCTGTGCATTAAATTAAGCATTTAGATACCTGAAATTCTGGCTGAAAAATGTACTCCTTAACAACAAATATTTATGTACAACGCATCAAAAGGGAAAATGTGTAGAAAATTTATAAGCAGATTCCCTGACAGGAAGCTAAAGGAACTACTTTGAGTAACTACTGTAACTTTTCGGTGAAATAAAACAATTGATTGTGTCCACGCCACAGACTAATGAATGTTCACAAGAAAATTATACATCTACAATGCTGCTGTTCACCTCACATCCTGCTGCCTTCATCTCGCTTGCGTTCTCAGCTAAAGCATGAATTTACCTTCGCTAACAAGAGGAAATATCTGGATGTTTCAGGTCCACTTCCCAACAGGAGAAGATAAATTTTCTGTGGTTATGGTTGTTTCCTATGCAGCCTACAATGTGGGAATGCAAATGCAAATAAGAATGTGAATGTTTATGTGGCTAGATGTTCAAAACCAAAATTGATAAAAACAAACAAGAGAGACAGATATTAATCAAAGATGAAGAACAATTATTAATGGGTAAACAATGAATAAGAGATATTGCTTTAAAAGTCAAACCATACGAAAATAGACAAACACAATTGTTTAACATGTTAATCCAAGCTAAAAATGTTGCAAGGTATACACCAATTTTGGGTCTTGTTCTTTTCCTTATGAATGAGCATCCACAATACTAAGTCCCTGTGTAGTGTATGTTTAGAAGACAGTTTTATTGTTAGTAGAAGCCTACAAAATATAATTCAAAATGTGCAAGATTTGTAGCATTAGCTTTACTTGTTTTTTTTTTTTTTTTTTTTTTTTTTTTTTTTTTTTTTTTTTTTTTTATTTATTGCTTCATTTGTATAGCCCCCTTTAACATCAATGGTCATATCGGGGGCTTTCGCTTGTGAAACTGTAGGTTCAGAACATTAGGTTAAACTTTATATTACTAAACACACGCACATTCACTCTCACATTCATACTTCCAGACTCTATGGGGGATAGGGAGCAATTCCGGTTAAAGAAAAATTCCCCACCCCAGCCGGGAATCGAACCCGGGACCTCCGGGTGAGAAGTCAGCTCGCTGACCACTCGACCACGTTACTTGGTATTCTTTAACTTCTAGTGCAATGATTTAGTATAAGGATGTCAAATATACCATATATGCTCACTGCAACTATGAGGTTAGTTTTATTGCAAAAGCAAAACAAAAAGAATTGTGACTATTTGTACCATCCACCCATTCTGATAGAAATTTGTCTCAGATAAAGTATACCGCAGTCGGTTTGTATCCTCTGAAACTAACTGATACCAACATTTAGTATAGGTAATGGCAAAATATTGTTAGCGTTATACAGTTATTTATGTAGAAAAAAGTTGATTCATTAAAAAAACATAACAATTCTTATTATAAACTCCTGTTTACAGTGAATTATATAATGTAGCACTTCTCCTCTACTTCTATAATCTGCATAATAGCTAACTGTTCTCACAACGTTATGTTCTGTGTTGCCTACAGTTTTCTTCCTCTTTTGCAAAAACACTGGTATCTAAGAATCTGCCTAGTTATGTACCTCATTTTGAAGTTTCTGTAGAAGCTCAATGAAGGATGGATGGGCCTATCTCATAAAGAAGTTAAGTTGGTTATGCCTCCCTTCAACTGGATTCATTTTTCTTTGTAGGCCAGCAACTTTGATGGCAATTCCAGATTAGAATAGGTATGTGCACATATTTTCTTAGTTGTTCATCTCCCTTATTTTATTTGGTAGGTTTTGTGCAATTTTGGAAGCAGAGCAGAGCAACAACATTGAGACATAAAGTATGTTATACAGCCTGATATCTAGCGGCTTCAATGCTAAGTTTTCATTCTGTCTAGATCCTAGAGCTCATGCAGATGCACGTATGCTGAGTTTCATTTAATAATTCAGCTAGTTCACGGTAAATTGGATAACCTATCCACCATAATGGCTGAGGGTTCAAAGAAAGAAACTTTCTTTGTTTGACAATACAGCAGAAAGACAGGCAGAGCACTTCTCTCTTCTTCCCTCCGTCACTTTCCCGTAAAACTAGCACCCAAGAAAAGGTGTGTGCATGGAAAATGAGTTGTCTGTAACTCCATCTTCTGCATTTTCCTCACATACCCACTTATAGGTCTATCATTGGGGCAATTTTATTTTTTGTAACCAACTATCACGGTACAAACTCCATGGGACCTATAGTTGTGAAATGTATAAAACTTGATCTAGGTTGGAAAAATTGGTAGGGCCGAATACGGTGAGCCCTGCATTTAGCCACAAAAGCCCTTATGTCCAATATATTAACCTAATCCAAGTTCAATTTTCTTATAAAGGAGAATATGTCCATGATATTGGCTTCCTTAATATTTTCAGTGCCCAAAAACATAGGAGCCTAAAGTAACATATCTTGCTTGTGCCTGAACTATACAAATGCATAATGTGTGTGAGGTCTCATCCTTTTCTCCACACCATCTACACCTTGGGTTTCATGAGAGTCTATAATGTGTAGGTGCTTTCAAAGGATGTTGTGATATATTAAAAATGCAACAATGAGGAAGAATAACTTCTATATATCTGGAGCTGAATCTATCAATTAGTTCCCTATCTTGTTTGCTTTGACCACTTCAGCAATGTGAGCGGTGCATCCTTTCTGCTACAGTGAAGTGAACTCTCCAAATAGGTTCTGATCCCATAAGGGATTTAGCCCTTCTCCATAAGCCATATTAGATTATATTTTGTTCTTTCTGTTTTAAGTGCATGTGTTGAAGCCTATCATAGTAAATTGTAAAATTGGCTGTATTCATTGAGGTATCGAGTATATATTGAATACAGGCCAACAAAGGAAATACTTAAGCCTGGAATATTGTAGTAGTGATGCCTACCAAGAGAGACATGCAGCCTAGTAAAACACTCTTTGAATCTGCTGACTGCATGAATAACTTGAAAAGTTTTACATTATGGATTACCTACTGTTCCTGCATATATAATAATGCCTTAAATAAAGCATGAGTTAATAAATGAAATCTCAGTACCAGGTCATCACATCAAGAAGACATGTTTAACTGAGGGCTGAAGACAGATATAGAGCCAGTAGACTATCTTAGCCTTAAGCCCCAATAGATTTGATCTTAGATATATCATGTTATTGGTTCCTAAGAACATGCCTAAGAGATATTTAACCATGTCAATTTTACAAAATAGGAGGTAATATTTTCATTCATTTAGGAAAAATGTGAAATAATGTCAATTTTACACAATAGGACATATTTTCATTTGGAGAAAATGTGAAATATTAAAAGTCAATTGAAAATGGTAGTTCTTTTACTTACCTTTTGAATGTTTTAAATTATGTGATTAATAAAAGGGTTTCTGCAGACATAAATACTGGAAATCTGCACATTGTGTGGTATGTGCAGCATTAATTTCCTCATCATGCACAGAAATGAGGCTGCAAATATGAGGAAGGAGAATATTAGGGAACATGCAGGAGCTTGGTGTAATCAATTAAGAGTAAAAGTAATGAGATGAGAGATCAAAACACTTCAATGTGTTATATATAATAATATATATTATAGTGTAGAATACACAGGTCCTGCACTCTCGTTCTCTACATAGGTACAAATAGTGACATCTATCTGAAGACTGTATACATATACTGGATGGAAAATAGTAAACCTGCATCTACTCCATTAAAATTACATTGAACAATAATAATAATTATTATAATAATATATTATACAGTATTTTTAAAAATAAAACTGTTTCCTCTTATAACTACATTGTTACATCTAGCAACTCTCACACAGGTGCAGAGAAAACGTTTTTAACATCCTTTCAGGTAACTTGCTGCAGATATAACACATCTTTAAATTTGGTGTAGGCCTTCCAGCATCATAATCCTGATTTGTTTTCACTTTAAATATAACAACTACACTTCGAAAGAATTGAAATAATTTAGAGTTGACCACAACATTTTCTATCAAATAATAACATATTATCACATTTCACATTGTATGATTAAGATTCATTAAACCAATTACACAACTGACAGATTATTAAAAACAATAACAAAAACAATAGTACCAACAGTACCAATTATTTCCTAATGCTCAGACAAGAAACTTGACTGTACAGGGTGTCCACCTTTGGAAACTCTTGGAGAGCAGTTCTGTTTTTCAAGACTGCTCTGCACATAGTAATCAACTGTATTGTGGATTCATTTCACCCCCAAAGTTCTAATTGTCCCCAATCAAATACTGTTACCATAAGAACATTATAATGCACCAGTTGCAGCACTATTGACTCTGTCTCTTAGTTATAATACTTTCATGTGTTAATGAACACTCCCTATGCAATGTTCAGAATAAAAAGATTTAAGAATTGGAATGTTTGTGCCAAGGGATGTAGTAATACTAATAGTAGTAGTAGTAGTAGTAGTAGTAGTAGTAGTAGAGTAGTAGTAGTAGTAGTAGTAGTAGTAGTAGAGTAGTAGTAGTAGTAGTAGTAGTAGTAGTAACAATAATAATAATAATAATTCTGATGCTAAGAGTAAAACTGGCAACAAAACATAATTACAAACAGCTATTAACATATCAAGACATTTTATTTGTGAAAGACATGGCTACTTTAAAGCTGGCTTTTAAATAAACCATATATTTTGTGCCATAGGTTTAGTTATAAAAATATTGTAAGTTTATTTAAAACATCAGTGAATGCAGTCCAACTCTGCAGTGCAATGGTATTCTAAATTATTAATATCCATTTTCTAATCTCAGCATTCATTTAGTAACTAATTGAGCGATTCACATACAATTATAATAATTTTCAATAAAGGGCATTGCTTTATTTTATTTGTGTTTCTTTGCCCACCTGCCACATAAATTTTTAGCACTCTCATACTGAAATCTTCACATTAATGCCATTTAATGTACACGATAACGGTTTGTATCTAAATTTTCTAACTGGTTATAATAAGCTACCCTTTGACAAATAAGCTAAGAAAGTAAATTGGTTAATCCTTGTCTTTTAAGATGACTGGAATGAATAAAACTATTGGGCAAATTAAAATTAAATATTTGATACTTGAGAGTGTTTAATGATTAATTTTATTAGGTGGCAATATATTTGGGAATTTCATGTTAACATGTCCCAATTAGGAACTGAAGCTGAATCCGTCAGAAATCATGTACCAAGCTGAAGTCATTGTCAACTTTTTAAAGCTATACATAACTTAGATTAGTGTATCATTGAATAAACAGTTAAAAATTGTTTGAAAACTTATTAATTTGAATTTTATATCAATATAAACGTGTTCCAACAATCTTATATGCGGGAACCTTCTGGGTTTAAACAGATAGCATATATTAAAGTGTTTCCCTCTCCTTGGACCTTATTATCAAGAAACTTCATCATCTTGGCAAAATATCAGAATATATGTATTAAAGTTGAACTTAACTAATATTTAATTGTGTCCTTTAAACCATTACTATTCTCCTCTCACATTTAATTTTTTGAAAATAACTACTATTTTTTCAAGACACTTGAGGATATTTCAACATAAGAATATTTTGAGATAGAGAGAAAAGACAGAAATGTCAGACCAGTGTGTTAAGGAGTCTTGTCATGTTGAGCTCAATGAAATTATTGCTCACTGAATAATTTATCTTCAGTAAGCATGTGTCACTTTATCCCAGTCTTCTTACCAAGAATTGAATCCTCTTATTATTTTTATCTTTGAAGACCATCTGAAAAGTTTTCAGCACCAAACAAAAATGACAGCACTAATGCAGTGAAGCTGCACAAAGATTTGACACTGAATGCAATTCATGTGAGGTTCATTGAAGTTCGCGGTGGAGCTTTGCCTTCATTTATGGTGTTGAAAAAATGGGCTGCAAAGTTTATATGTAGATGCACCAGATTAGAAGACGATTCATAGGAAGGATGCCCAAACTGTGCTGAACACTGGAAATGTCAAACAACAGTATGATATGATACTGGACGATTGGCAAGTCAAGGAGGTGAAATTGCTGAGGCTATAAGCATATCTAAAGAGTGTGTAGTTATACCTTGCATCATAATTTGGAGATGAGAAAGCTTTGAATAAAACAGGTGTTGCATTTAATCACAGCAGATCAAAATGAAATTTGGATTCATCATACACCACAATCCAAACAGCAGTCATAAAAGTGGATATAAGCTGGTTGTTAAGTGCCAAAAGAAGGCAACCAAGGCATCAGCAGGAAATGTTTAGGATACTAAAGGTATTTTGATGATCAATTATATTGAAATATAAAAATAACCAAGTAAAGTAATTAATTCTTCCACACTGGTCATGTATACGACAGGAGTTAGAAAGGTAGAGTCAAGCTAAAAAATTCAATCTCGGCTAAAGCATTGAATCTTTCAGTCTGACTCTACCTTTCCAATAATCAGAATATCATCTTCTGACTAGGCTAGATTCAAACATCCAAGACCTGGCCTACAGAAGAAA
Organism: Hymenopus coronatus; assembly: GCA_030762935.1. NCBI lineage: Eukaryota > Metazoa > Arthropoda > Insecta > Mantodea > Hymenopodidae > Hymenopus > Hymenopus coronatus. Next base: position 85,522,534 of record CM060897.1, on the reverse strand, counting down.
AAAAATCATATTTCACTAGGACAATGCACCTGCACACGAGTATTTTGGCAATTTCAAAATTGAAGGATTAGCACTACAAATTATTGGAACAATGCTCTCTTATCCCAAAGCTCAAAAATTTGTCATGGGACAGCATTTTTCTTCAAACAGGAGGCTATTGCTGCTACAGATGCCTATTTTGCAGAACTTCCAAGAAGCCTCTACAGGGATGGGATAACAATGCTAGAGCATCAGTGGAATAAGTATATTGCTCTTGAAGAAGTTTATGCTAAAAAAGGAAAATACCATTAAAACAATAATTTTGCTTTTTCACTGTAGGCCAAGTACTTTTCAGATGGCCCTTGTACAAATTTTTTCACAGCTTTTATGCTTGGGGTGTGCTCACCTGGGATTTCTGTTAAAAAAATTGCCTTTTAGCCTCCCAGCAACCGTTTTATTTACAAATTGCTAGTAAAAAGCTTTTGCTGTGTTGTATACCTACTTATCTCATGGAATTATGACAACCAAATCAGACCCTTGCAACATGTAAACATTAAAATTCTTCCAAATTTGACTCAAGCAGCGAGAATGAACAAAGGCAAGCCAAAGTCGCAAGGTCCACTATGGAGCTATCTTTGCATGTCAACTGACTGTCCTACAAGAGAAATGAAAATGTGCATGCACGCACACATACATGTATGCAACAGGTGGAATGAGTTACAGTGCACATCTTTCAAGGGGAAATTCCTTGCAATATAAAGTATAATATAACTTGCTTTGTACAGAATTAGGATCTTGTGTTATTAAATTTAACTTTAATCGCTCAATTTTTCCAGTCTTAATGTAAAAACATATAATAAATAAGACTTGTATTTCAGTCTTATTTTGCATGCAGTTTTTACATGCTAAATGTGCAAACAGGAGATTATCAATTTTTATATAATTTTCAGTGATAGGTATAGGTAAACTATACTTATTAACATTGTAGTATTAAAATAAACAGCTTTAATATTTTTATCTCATTCATCACAAAACTAACTAAATTTCACTTATATTGTATTACTTTTCAGCTTCTCAAATAATTAAGCCCTTATATATTTTTTACTGATTGAGGGAGAATCACTTAAAATACTTCATCCAGATAATTGTACAACTGAATCTGAATTTGCATTGCATAGCAGTGGCACCTTTATATATTTATTCAGTTTAATCATTCTAACATGGTTTTGTAAATAAACCACAAATATTTAGATAACATAAACCTTTAATGTGCAACAGTGCACATTTTTATACATTAATAACTATAATTAGACAGATCTGTATTAACCATCCCTGCCTACAAAACAGTTGCAGTTGGACATCCTGAACAGTGTTGGTACACCTGACATCTACAGTTAATTATATATAGTACCTGAGAAGTTGCAAAATGAAATCTCCAAAAGAGATTTAAAACAATTTAATGATTTTTTTTTTCTTTTGAAATGTTTGAATGTAAACTCTTATATATAATATATGTATATTGCTACAATAAGTATATGTATTTATACATTAAAAGTGTATATTTATACGTTTCCTCATTCTAGTATCACAATAAGTGCTTTAATAAATAATATTTATAAACTACATTTATAATAATCAATCATATCAAAAGACTCTAATAAAACTTATCATAAAACAAAGCCCTATTGTATAACAGGCAAAGTATCCAAGAACAGAAAACTACTAAGGCTTATGTTTGTTATGGGCACCAATAAGAGCCCTGTAGAGTTTTCTGGCGAACACCAACTCCTTACTCCATTCGAGGCTCCATCGCAGAAACAAAATCAAAGCTAAGCGTTAATATCCTGAAGATTCAAAGAATTCTTTGCTGTTGTTTGATAGACATTTTATTATTAAATGTGAAACTAAAAACCTGTGAAGTTTGAATTTAGGTTGGAATTAACATATTAACACAATTTAACACATAATGGTTTTAGTTTGGAGATAGCTGCTAAATTGTTCACTTCAGCTGTCAAAGCTTTTAGAATAAAAAGTTGCAATTCATAGCCTAGAAATCATTACAGAGGAATATGTGGAAAACTCTAGAACAAATTTACCAAGGAGTCTGTTAAAACACCTTTATTTTTCTCAGAGAAAAAGTTAAACTGAAGCCAAGGGTTGCACAAGGCTGCTGATGAAAATATTTCTAAATCTGCAGCAAAATCACAGCTGGAAGCAAATTTCACTAACATTATGTTATTTTTCAAAAGCCCATTTTATTTTCATTGCTGCCACTTTCTTTCAAATTATATATTACTATCGCCAAACTAATCCAAGGATTGATGACTAAAGATGATGATCTCCAATTTCTTGAAAATGGGATTTTCTTTTGCATCGCTCTATCACTAATATGGCAGTACATTGAACATGTGCATTAAAGGTAATTTTGAAAATATAAATAATTTCACATGTTACATGATTATACAAAATGGAAACATAATTCATGAAGTCTTTATAATGCACGTAAATTTTAATACTACAATTTAAACTGTGGTCATTTATCCAACTCCCAAGGCAGCCTTATATTCCCCCCTCTGTTTTCCATTTAGATATTCTGAAACACAAAATGATATTGCTTTTTATTTTTAAGTAGTGTTTTAGAAACCACTACATCTCTTGCAAAATCCATTCCATCCAATCTTTAATACACAAAGCATTATGGAAGTTTTTGACAAGCAGACTCACAATTTAGTCTATGTAATAGAATACTGTAAACTTAGCAACACAGAATGAGATACTGTTTGAAATGATACAGGCTAAAGAACCGATATACGGTATAATACTGCAGTCTGAAATTTTATATAATCCTATCAGATGTATTGGTTCATGCTGGCTTTCTGTAGCTAAGGTTACAAGTTTGATCCTGGCCCAGCAACACTGAGTTACTAATATCCTTAAATAAGCTAAACAAATGGAATTGTGTGCTACACTTGAAATTTTTTACTGCATCTTGTTGGTACAAGTTGGTAAATACCATCAGTTAGCGTTTTCCCATTTTAAACATTAATGCTGACAAATTTTGTTTTGTTTTGTTTCATTTATACTTACCTCATCACATTTTATTTTGGCAACATTATTATCTACTAGCAATGGTGTTATTTCATGTACAGTTGTTCCTGTTTTTCTATGAGCTTTATTCATTCATATTATTAATCATACTTCCATACTCTGGGGAGGATAGGATATAATCTTGAGTACAGTTAAATTTCCAACTCTTGTCGAGAATCAGACCCGTCCCTTGCACAGAGGCAGGTGTTCTACCAACTGAGTTATAGTGTCAGCCATAAATGTTTTTTAACAAGTTCAGATATTTTCTTATGACAGCCAATAAACTGATGCAATAATAACTATTTTTATTTTTTAAGGCAGTGTGTATAGTATATGAAGAAAATTTAAAATCTACCTATAAGTTCCGAGAAATTAATTATTTTACTTGACGAGATATATGTACTCTGCATTTACATTTTCTTGGGTACTAGTTTTATGGGGAAGTGATGGCCGGGGGGGGGGGAGAAGAGAGAGCTAGCCCATCTATCTTTCCACAGTGTTTTCATCCAAAGAAAGTTTCTAGCTGAATTATTAAATGAAATACAGCACATGTGCATGTGCATGAGCTCTGGGTTCTATAGACAGTATAATACCTTAGCATTAAAGCTAATAGGTAACAGGATGTATAGCGTAGTTCATGTCTCTATGGTGTTGCTCTACTCTGCTTCCGAAATTGTGCAAAACCTACCAAATGAAGACTAGGTAGCTGAGTGACCAAGAAAATTTGTAGGCATTGCATACATAGAGAGTTAAGGCATTTTTAAACAAATAGTATGCAGTTACACGTTATAACAGAGACAATAATTAAGGAATCGCTTGATCCCCACAAATGGTGCATTAAATAATAAAAAAAATCTTATAAATGCTTAAAATACTTTTTGGTTCGGTGCAGAAGCAATTTTCTTCTTTTGTGCAAATTTTGCATAATACTGAATGACCAGTAAATAAATAACTAAACCTCACAGAATGGATACACACTACTTATTATGTTTGGTTTGTTTTATGATGGAATTATGTCAAATTTGAAATTATGGAATTTTATTTGTCCTGCACTGCAGCTAACCGCAAATATAATATTCAAAGATTTTTAAATTTCTCTTTTAGGTATACCTAATTAGCTGCATAGCAGATATGCAAGCAATTCAAACTGGCTGTTCTGATTAGATGATTATGATGATGAGAAAATTATTTGTTTAACTTATATTTCAGAAGATTTGGAAACCAATATAGCATTTTCACCAAAATGAATATGCACTACTCAAGGCATAATATATTCTAGTGACCAACACAAAAACTATCCCTGTTGGTATAGCAAGTACAGGTTTCCTGAATGTAAAAACAATAACAGTAGCACTAAACCAGTGCTTTTATTAAATGTACAAAGTAATATATTTGAGTAAAATTAACATGTACCACAGAAGTACATAACTTTAATTCTGAAACCCACTATGATGTACACAAAACACATATCTAAAGCTGCTAGTAGCCATATACAACTGTTTTTGAAGGTGTATTGGGGCACTGAATTAAATTGGAGCTACTACCATTGTGATTGGTTGTACAACTGGAAAAATTTGTACAACTAGTTGCATACTGTGTTAGAGCCTCACAATTGACCCTGCAGCTTTTTGAGTCTCAACGGTTGGGGAGCACTGTGGTATGTGCAATCTGTTAGACAGATACAACCAGTGGTATAACTAGTACAACTGACTATGTATGCATGCATGCGTCTCACAAAATCTGTATTACAAAGCAAAAAAACAAATATTTGAATTTTTGCAAATATGCAAAGAAGCTTGTGACTAATGTGACTAATGCTAAACGAAAAGAATTTTGAGTCGGTTGACTCATACTGATTTCAGTGACAAGCTGTTTTGTTATTATTATAGTTTTGTAGTGCTTTATTATGGCTGGTGAACACAGTTATACAACTGACGACATTGAAGAGGCTGCAGATAATGGGCACATTATGGAAATGCATTTATTGCAGAGAAGAAGAAATCTATAAGATCATAAAAGAAAAGAAAAAAGCTTTGAAACTTTTCTTCAAGTCTTCTCTTTTTAATTAGAAAGACAAGAAGATGCTCCACTACTTAACACCATGTTTGACACTGATACAGTGTCTACTTAATCAAATAATTGCAACACTCAAGATTGTTACACGACAAATGATCAATTTGTTGATTAAAGCCTCAAAGAGGGTTGGTCACTTTTGAGATTTTTGGGGAACCTCAACATGGCAGCAATGATTGAATACATCCCTGAGACCTCTGTGATGGAATGAGCGGACTTCAAACCATATTGGGCCTTTGGATTACTTTGTATGAAGGTCCAAAATGGGAAAACTTAAAATCACTATCCTATTTGTTAATTAAACTATGGATTTTCAGTACCTGAGCCACAAATGAAACCATTTAATTACTTATCTATTCCTAATGTCAAAGTAACCAACAGTCAATATGCACTGCGATGTCTTTAGTTTAGAATAATCTAATTACAATAAAATTTCTAATCAGAAAACAGCAATTTCTAAAGCATTCTTTGTCTCTATAGGACATTCCAACCTTTGCCACATAATCATATGACCTTAATTTTGCAATGTTTTTGCCTTGTCAATTCTTATAACTCCTTTTTACATTCAAACATTTGAGAGACACTATTTTTCCACCTGTTTATGCCTCTAATTGCAGAGATTGGTCAATCACACTTTTCCATCATATCATACAAAGAGGCTACACTACATATCTATAAAAAGTTGCTTCTAAAAAGTTATTTTAAAAATTGCAACGTTTAAAAGTAAAATATTCTCACACTATATTATGATGCCATTAGCATACTTTAATATTAGTAGTATATATATTTTTTATTTACTCGTTTAAAATATGATGGTAAGAAATCAAGTACAGATGGAGGATATATGTATATGTATCTTACTTTAAGTGTTTACAACAGTATTACATAAGAAGGCAGAAATATTATTATCTTTTGAACACGTTTACACATGCTTTGTCACTAATATCATGAGGATGTCACACAGTCGTTGTGGTTTCACATATACATACACATTCAGCATCATGCTGCTACTCTTAGCACTATAGTTATTGACAATAAAACTGTATTGTCACAACCTTTGTAATATTCTCACTCGCTAGGATAGCATGCACTATCATTTTCAATTTCTTGGCAAAAGTGCGTCATCTACCATCTTGCTAGAAACCGTACCAGCAATGCACCAACAGTTGTGTTTGGATCTGTGGTTTTTATATTATCTTTTTGTAATAGCATTGACCCAAAAGTTCAGTATTAGCATTTTCATAAATACACATTTCAAGGCACCTGAATTTAAAACAAATCCCTTTTTGTATAAAAATAGTGCATGCGATGAAGTTGAAATTAGTTTTATTGATGGACGTTCTTTAACTGCTTTTGACTTTCAGCATCCCATTCTACATTGCTTGTGAAAGGCCACTGAATTTTGTTCAGAGGCCTCATTAACAGGCTTGAGGTTCTTTTACATGCCATAAATCTATAATACAGGACCATTGGCTTTACTTCCCTACCGAAGAAAGCCTTGCTAAGGATTTTTATGCCTGAAAAAAATCCATCATCCACCAATAGGTTGAACCTGCAACCTCGGGAATCAGAGGCTAGCATGTTACCCCTAGACAACAGAGGATAACATGTAATGAGCATATTCAAATGCAAAGTTATAATAAAAGCAATATTATTGTATAAATAATAAATTTGAAATTTAAGTCAGGCTTGATGGAAAGCAAAAGCTTTCAGAGATATTCTTGGTATTAATTTCTGCTTTACTCAAAAAATAATTGGTCTCTCCCTCCCCTTCTATTTCTTCTACTCCTGCTCTCAGTCACAAAATTGTTCTTAAGATTGAAAACTTTTATATTGTTGAATGTGATCAAAATACTTCTTAAAACAATGTGTAGATGAAACTATACATTCTAGTACACATTTATTCTCTGTATTCAGCTTTCACAATCTATTTCAATTATGAAGTTCTGGTTGAGTTAAATATTTTAGTTTAAATATTTAAGAAAGCCATGCCGACAGTACCTGTAATACTTAGCAAACATTTAAAACCTTATTTCTCCATTTCATTATTTTCAGCATTTCCTGATGGATAAAATGTTGTTGGTAGGTATATTATTTATTCTTTGATTTTAATAACATTTTTTTAAAATGATTTAAATTTTATTATTTCAGAATTAGCAGATTTGGCGTTTATTATAGAATACAGATTTAAATAAATTAAATTTTAAATTCTGCTTCCATTAGTTATTTATTTTGCAGAATGAAATAATCTTATTTTTAACAACTGCGCATATATTTTTGCATTTTAATATTCACCAAAATTTTTAAAATTATAATTTGAATTATGTGTTTGTTCTTTATTTCTCATTAGCATATTGCTGGAATATCTTACTTTGTCTAATAACAGCTGCTATTACTTCCAATTGTTGTCTTTCTTTTAAACATATGCTAATGATACATGAAATGAAGCAATAACCGGTAAAGGCAATTAGGGAAGGTGGTATTCCAAGCGTAAGTTAGGGTACCTTTCAGAATTCACAATTTGAGAACTGAGGAGCACCAAAAAATCTCTTTAAAAAAACAGTCCTGACAAAATGCAAATCATGAGTCTTCTAATCATGTGAGCAGGCCTTCATGGCTTTGGCCACCCATGTTGATATTCTGTTTGATTCCAATGCCTTTTAATGCAAGGTTTTACTGCTTTAAAGGACGCTCTGAAGTCAAATTATGACATTTTTACATAGAGTAACTTAAGAAGAATGTAGAGAGGCAAAAATTCAGTTTTTGGTACTAGGTGTTTTGAAAATAAGCCCCTCATATTACGTCACTGTAACAATTCCTAGCATAAAACGGTTAGAAAAGTAATGATTTGTTTGAACAGTCCATGGATTCATATCTGATATGTTTTAAAATGATGGGGATAGTAATAACTGTGATGAGAAAAAAAAAGCCTACAACTACATTATATCATCCATATAATTTATACTAAATATGGATTTATTAAAGTTAAAATAAAGTCATATCAGCCTGTTGCAAATATGAGCATTAAAAAGTGAAATACAATATAATACAAGCAGTTAAGTTTTTAAATGCATACACAAGGACAAAAAAAAAAAATGAATAGCTATTTATATTTGCTTATACATGCTTCTTTATAAGAAATATGCCACTAAATAAAATAAACCCATTAAAATATTGGGACATGCGTCATGTCCCCCTGCAAGATATATCTAAGATTGACTGAGATAATAAATCACCTAACTATTATTCATTCTTTTTTTCTTATGATACTGATAGAGTTTGTGGATAGAAAGCCTAAACCTTCTAAATCAGTTGATAACTGACATATAATAATTTGTCCTGAGAGCAGCAGCACAATGCACCAGCACATACTCACACATGCACACTCGCATACACAAACATAGCAAGCAATGAGCATTACACATGGCTGCCTAGCAAACAAATACATCTGTTGATATATGTATATTTACAATATACTTAAAATATTAAATTAACTTACAATGCCTATCAAGTGGTAATATAAAGTGTCGATTATTGAGCCAGGATTGTACTGAAGATTTTCCCAATTCTCTGAGATCCATCAACACAACACTGGTTGTGTCTTGCTTGTTTTATCATACACTGTACAACTTGCAATTGCTTATCATAATATAAGAATATGATGTCATATTTGTGTATATGGTAATTCATAATTAAAGCTATACCATTTACTGATACTTATCTATTTTTTGTTTTTTATTTTGTTATAAAAATTAAATTTTTATAAGTGTCAGTTTTGCTTCTTATATTTTTTAAACTGTTTTTGGACCCCAGATGCTTGGTCATTATATATTATACTCTTTTTTTTTTTTTTGTGTGTTTCTTTGCTTTATAAAATTAAATGTTTAAAATTCATTAAGTATACATAACAGTAAAATAAAATACTTTAATCACATTTTATGTTTGATTCCAATTCGGCATAACCAATTCTTTCCACCAGCAAACTTGCATTTTAAAAATGAGATCATGCAAACCACTTTGCGTAATTTACACTTTTTATACTTTTTTTTTTTGTTTATTTCCCACTTTATTGAAAAAATAAATTCAAGCCTTCAAACAATCTGAACAACAGTAAAAATAAAACCTATTCAGAGAGCTATGAATACATACGTAGCATGCTGCGAATTGTGCAACTCAACCAACCACAGTAATCACCATTCAGTATTGTTGGGGAAGGACAAAAACACAGCAATATAGTACCACAGTAAGCAATCCTACCAATCTATTCACATTACATTGTCTTTGTGTGTGTCCCCCGCAGCAATACACCTTACCTAGTCACCAAAACGGGTACAGGCCTTCTTCCACTTGCACTGAGTGCACCACAGTTCCCGGTGTTCCATTCCATACACTTTACGGCACTTCTTTGTCTCACCACGTAGTTTGCGAGTAGGACTACTTGGTAGTTTGTTGGGAGCTGATAATGATAATAGCTGGCTTCCATTGCTCAGTGAGCTGCCTCCAAGCCTTGGGCTCAGCTTCAGATGTTTCTGCGGTGAACTCTGAGAACAAGTTTTTTATTTAAAAATTATTTACTGTAAGTAGCTGTAGCAGATTGACTTGGTCAATTCATCATAAATAAATCCAAAAGCTAAATAATTAAAATAGGTAAATGGACCAATAGTGGTTTGGGAAAAGGCTCACCTAATTAATTTTAAAATTACCATTAAAAATTATCTAAATAAATATGGTCTAAAGATACGTACATATATGTTGAACAACAGAGTGCCTATATTAATCAACGTATAAAGATGGTGATGTTATTTTGTGAACCTCTTTATTTATTTACTACAAAAAATCAAAACATGAGTCATGGATATAATGATAAATGCTTACATAATTTTATGGTTCCCCTGTCAAAGTCAGATAATAACAAACTTGGTATCTATCTCCAGCATCTTCAAGGGTGTATCACAAAGATTCAGAATTTTCTACCATCGCAAAATATTATTTATATAGACCTTTTTTCCCCCTTCAAAAACATAAACATACTAATGATTTTGATTATGTCACCATATATTTGAGATAAGGCAGCACCGTGGTTGAGTGGTTAGTCCACTTGCCTCCCATCTAGGTGGTCTGAGTTTGATCCCAAGCACCCACATGTGGGATTTGGTGGACAAAGTGGCATCTGGGCAGGTTTTCTCTGGGTTCTCTGGTTTCCCCTGCCACTCATTTCACCAATTGCTCCATCATCACTTTTCCCATCTTCAATTTCACTTATATTTCATATCCTCCACTTCATGTTCATGCCTATGGGCTGATCCCTCATAACAGGTTCCCCATTCTGTGCTTTTGTGCTGTTGGCTCCCCGACAGGCTTCTGACCCCTAAGCATTGGCTTGTAAGTCCTAGAGGGGTGTCAGCCCTACCATACAGGGAGGGTAAGCCAATTACGAAACAAAACAAATATTTGAGATACTAACAGAATAGAATATACATTCCAAATTTTCTGGGAATAGCCTGTGCATTCTCTTTATTCTGATTGATTTTTACAGGTTTTTGTATAACTGGATAAAGGTAAGAACTCAAAAAATGTTTGCTAGAAGAAAAATACAGACCTTTTTAAACAAACAAACGTATCTCAATTTGTAGCATTAAGCATTCCCAACATACTCACTGCTATTGGTTTGGATTTTCCAATATTTTTACTATATATTATTCAGACTGCTAATTCACAATTTATTTTGTGCATCTTAATGTTATGCAAAGAGCAAGAATTTTAGAGCAACATAGTGATGCTTTTTAAGGATGTGTCTATCAGAACATGCAAAACACAATCAGGAATTGCTAAACAATTGTCCATTAAACAAAGAAAGGAAAAAGAAAATCTCAATTGAGATGAACACAGGCCCCCATTATGTTTATTGTTCTATGATCACTATCACAATTTCAAGCAATGAAATTATACAAGATTAAAGAAATAAATGGCAACTGGAGTGAACATGGCCTTATTAGAGTGTTTTCAATCTCTCCCTTTGTCCAAAAGTACACTATAAGTGAAGGGCAGTAGTGGGAGATGGTATGTAGTCAGCATTCTCAGTTTCCCCCGACAGCAGATGTGTGGCTTCCTACACTAGCAGCAGCTATTCTCAGTGAGTTCCCATGGGTGCACCCTGTCAAAGATATCTCCCGGTATAAGAAATGTCTCAGGGCTCAAATCCAAGTTTTCCTCCCTAACCTGCCATATTATGACAGGAAGCACATTGTTCTGCCAGTATATTCTATTCTTAGCCCTTTACACTTTGTGATGGAAGTAAATGGATTCTTGCATTGCATATATTCTAACACAAAAGTTAAAGACTCAGCATTGTAAAATTCTGTTTCTAATCTGTTGTATGATGTAGCTATTAATATTTATTTGATAAAACATAAAGGTACATATTTTGTTCCTACAAAATTTTTAAGATGGCAAGAATCACTTCGTTTGAATCTAGTGCTAAACAACGCCAGCAAAGCTTATTCATAATTAAAAAATTAAAATGCACAATACAATAGCTTGAACTATCTACCAGGCACAATTATAAAAGGAATTATGAAATACATTAAAAGGATATGTTCTATATTATAATGGTGTCCGTTTTTATAAGAAATACAACATTCTTAAAAATACTGCTCCTTTTTTCTTGCTCCTATAAGCTAAATAAAAGAAACTGTTCACATTTTTAAGATGTACCAAGAACTCATAAAATGATAAAAGAATACTTAAATACTGCAAGTGTAAACCTTAATTCTAAATCCTTGGAAAGTAAGAAAACAGGTTTTAAGGAAAGCATAAAAGCTATTTATTTTTCAGAAATTGTAACTATGCTATTCAAGATTGGCTATATGCCTCGTTATTTGGAGTAATTTTGTAATTATCTTGGTTGTATGCTGTAGGTTTGACTAATTTCAAAATTTTGGAAGTAGACTTTAAAGCAAAATTACATAGTTTTGTAACTGCTCTCTATTAACAGTTAAGATTAATCACTTAGTGAGCTAATAGTAAAGAGAATTTTTGGACGCAAGCTAACAGATTATTGTAATAATAATAATAATAATAATAATAATAACAACAGCAATAATAATAATTGATCCAACAGACTATTTCAATAGTGTCTGGCATTGTCAGTTTACAATTTTAAAAGTACAATGTTTACATTAAAATTATAATATTTACATTAAAATGTTATATGTAACTGTATATAGCCCATTCATACAAACATAATGCCAATTTAAAATTAGAATTAACTTATACTATCTTTATAAATATTCATCTATATCGTAAAAAGCACAATTTAATTAAATAGTTTTTTAATTGCTTAGTAAACATGGCATCTGTTGTTGGCTTAATGGTGGCTGGTAATTTATCATACAATGTTTTTCCAGTCACAAATGGATTTTTATCAAAAAATGTTTTTCCTTTCTCTTCCCTGTACATATCATCTTTAGTTTTAGTATTGTGTGTTTGTACATTGCTATTGATCTTTATATTTGATGTTTTTCTAATTATTAAAATAACTCTAAAAATATGTAATGAAACCACAGTTAAAATTCTTCCATTTTTAAATACTTTAAGCCCTTAGATTTTAATGAACAGATAATTTTATGCACCTCTTTTGTAATATTAATAGTTTCTTTAAATTGTCTTTATAATTCAATACCATAATTCAAATGAGAGTGAATAATTCCATAATAAATCTATTGCATATATTATTTATACGTTTTGTCCATGATAAAGTTTAATCAATATGTAGACCAGAAAATATGGGTTCTTCAGAAGTGTCTATGTCTTCATTTCCAATTATTTACAGAAAATCAGTACTATTGGGATTTTTACTTCATTTTGACATAAGGAGTCTATCGTTATAGCCTGGGCTGGCATTATATTGTCTTCATAGGATGAATCCAAATAATACATAATCCATACCATTAAATCTAAAATTTAACCCAGTTTTTAAAAAGTTCAGACACATCAATTTGAATATTTTGAGAAATATAGTTATAGAAAACAATGTAACAGCCATATTCTTCAAGATAGGCAAAATATTTCTTAATAGTGGCCTTTTTTTAATGAATGAATGAATTTTTTATTTATTTGTTTATTTATGTGTTTGTTTCTGATAGTAGTTTGCTTCAATTGCATACAAAATGTTATATGTTTCATAGAAAAGAGTTTGCTGCTTTTGGAACGTTTTAATACTTAATTTGTGTGAAAAACTTGTTTTAGTCATAATATTAGTCCAAATATAAAATGTTTTAACAGAAATTAAAAGGATTGATGGTTGTAGTGATGGTGGTGGTGGTGGCAGTGGTGACTGAAGATGTACATACTAAACAAAAATTGTTCACACTTTTGAACGAAACTCATCCAAATAGTAACACATTTCACAAACAACCCTGAGTAGAATAGAACACAAGTCATGTCAGAAAAGAAGGTCAGTCCATAAAATCTCAAAATATTAAAGAATGAGTTCATTTTAATGTTATCAGTATTATGTAATAATAATGAAAAATCCTATATACAATTATCTAAAATATATGACACAATTAGTTTATATGGCCACTACTGTTCTGTTTTGTTCTTCATCCTGTACAGGTGGGAGGAATTAATTAGGACATATAGATTAAGTTCACAAAGAAATCAGTTGAGAGAAATATTACTATTATCAATTTTGTTATATCTTTCACATTTATTAAAGATCTTTTATAACATGCTGCAACATCACATATTACAAGCTGCATGCTTTAATACTCAGTACACATGATGGGCAGCAAATGTTGCACTTTACAAGGACAGTATTCTAACTGTTACATGCACAATGTTACTAAGAGTGTTCCTATACAGCATGCTGAATTACTCTACTTTTACAGATTATTCTTAGAGAAAGCAAGAAGAGTGGAGTTTTACAGCAAGTGATTTATCACAATAGTCCTGAACAAACAGTTACTATGTTTCATTTTCTATAATATGTTCAGAAACATATATTTATAATATACATTTATATTAAGTTTTAATTTATGATCATGGGTCTTCATGCAGTAGAATACTATTTGGCTATTTTTAATAATTTTGTTGCAGTTGTTACTGCTCTAGCATCTTCCAACCTGTATTAGTTGAATCCAAGTCACTCCCCTCTTAAGGTACTTATACTACCATCTAGTTTCTGGCTGATACTTACGGGAGATGTGGCGGACGTGGATACAGTATTGGTGCTGGTTGTGGTCGAGGATGACCATGCTACTGCACCTGCCATTGGAATGTTGATGGGCCCTGCCCTCTGTTGACCAACATTCAAACCATTTTTCAACTGCCTCAGGTACTCAGGATCTACAATAACATAAATGTTCTAGTGAGAACCCTTGGATAGTGTGGATGCCATTAAGAGATTTCTTTTGTGCACACTGTGCTGTTCTTGGAAGAGCATACAGAGCAGTAGTAAACTTGTACATGACAAAATGTTTTCTAGTAACAGTAGTAGAAACTACTACATTTCAAAAGCAGTGGCTCCAGGCTGTACATATAATAAAATGTAGTTAAGATTATTTGTGATTTTATTCTGATGAGTACTTCAACTTCCTAAGTAGCAACTTTAAACTCGGGTGTTGGAGGTATTGTGTTAGATATCCTTTCAAATGACATATGATAAAATGCACATTAATAGTTGAAAGTTTTTAGTTACTAATAACCAGGATCGATTCTGAGAATATTAATCTTTGGATTGCTGCATCATATGCAATGATAATCTGTACATAATCCTTATTATGGGTCCCAATCTATGAAAATAATATCTGTTACTTAATTTTAGCCATTTGCTACTGTGAAGAGTATTATTTTTTATTTTATGTCATTATTTTGTTATTTTCTTTGGTCAGTCATGCTATATTACATTGTGAACACAATAAAGTTTTATTACAGAAGGTCATTTTATGTCATGACAATATGCTAGAATGCAAACACCCAGAGATTAGGAATAAATTCTTCATTGTTTATAAATTTAATAGAAATTATTTCTTCACAAATGCACCAAGTTTCACAGATAGCCTATCCAGCTCACAGAATAGATTCCTGGGAAAAAGTATTTAAACAGAACTAATATAATTAAAATATAGAGTTGAATTGTTGAACAAAACCAAAAGTGATGCAACCTAGGTTTCAGTTGTCACTGGATCAGAATCTGAGCAAACAAACACTGAATTGTTCTTTTGTTGATGCATCTGTAGCTTTAGTCCCTATCATAGAAAAACATTTTGCAGCTTTAATATCTATGATTAACAATGTGATGGGCAAGTGATTAGATCACCAATTATTGCTCCTCAATCATCTTTCCTTTCATTAATTTCCCCATCTCTTTATATCATCCACTTCTTCAGTTTCATACCAGCATCAAGCTGATCTGGTTGATCTGGCTTCTCTCTGATCCATAGCCTCTGGTCCTCAATAGGCAACTCTCTCCAGGTGCTGGCTTATAATCCTGGCAGAAGTAAGTGGAAAAAGTCCCACTGACTAACAGGGTATGTGGGAAAGAAAGAAGAAAGATAAGAAGAAAGAAATATCTGTGATCAGTTTCCAAATTTCTAAAATTAGATGTGATGAGAAATCCACTTATAGTATACTGTTGCGACCACTTTTCGAATTCATGACTACTCTTACATCCAATAGCAGCATGCCTTTTAAAATTCATTTTTTCATTTAATTTGAAATTTCTTGCTCATGAGCTCTCCCTCTCCCTCCCTCTCACACTCTCCCTACCCCCCCCTCTCTCTCTCTCTCTCTCTCTCTCTCTCTCTCTCTCTCTCTCTCTCTCTCTCTCTCTCTCTCTCTCTCTCTCTCTCACTCCTTCTCTCTCGTAATTGCATTTAATGCTCAGTCTTACTGGATACAGCACCACATGCAGTGAACCCTGCTGATTTAATAAATGATAATTTAGAAAGGAAATTTATAAAGGAAAGCAAACATTCTAGGCCTAAAGTTAGGATACCTCTGGTATTTCCTTGCATTGGTCTCCTGATCTCAAGGTTATAAAAAGACAGCTCAAACTGGTGGTTTTTAAGTGTGCTTAAAAGCAACAATCCCATGTCAGTTTTTTTGGCATGTAAAAGAAATCCTATGGCACAACATTCTAACACACTGGCAGCATTGATATGATCCTGGCAATTGACAGTCTCGTTAAAAACAATTTTTTTTCTGGCATTTGCCAGTTATAGAGAAAAAATCACTTCAACCAGATGGGATTTGAACTGTAGCCTCCCTTTCATGAGTCCATGTTTTAATGACCTCGACCACCCATATCAGTAGGAATGAACTATAATGCAATGTTGCACTCAGACATATTTTTCTTTAAACTTTATATTAATGAACCATTTTATTAATTTTAAGGCAAATGAGCAGTATTGAAAACATCTATATCCTATTAGGATTACAACTGTTTTAATAGCGCTAAATAGTTTATTAATGTCCACCTTTATTTCACATCCCTAGCCACCATCCAAATGTGCATCAAGTCAGTGTCTATGGTCATGTCAACTCTAGAATAGTTTTAACTCAAAACCTTTAATAGCTGAGTGTTAGTATGCACTTTAATGTTAAATTGATGGTAATGTGCATAATGTATACAATGTACATAATGTATAAAAGAGACTAGAACATTACCTATTTGGGAAGTAAATGACAAAGAGGAGAGCAGAAGAAGCTGAGAAAACTAGAATTAGAAAAGTGAATAGAGCCTTGCAGTATGAAAAAACAAGAACATCTGAAGGAAGACTAAATAAAAATTTTCAACACAAATGTTAAATCACATCTTCTCTATGCTTCTGAATTATGAAAGGTAACAAAACTATCATTAACCTCTTACAAACATTTACAATTCATTTGCCCATGATGCATTATAAATAGCAGATGGTCTGTTTCATTTCTAATGAAGAACTATGGACAATAACAAATCAAATTTCAGTTGCAGTAGAAATTAGGAGAAGATGGAGATGAATCGGCCATACAATGATAAGACAATAGGATCTATAGAACAAAACAGCAGCAATGGAATGGATTCTGCAAGATGCATGGAGGAGAAGTCATCCTAGAAGACCTAGAGAAAGACTGTAGAGGAATAGGCACTCGATATGGGGAAGACCTAGAAGAAAGTTAAACATTGATAAGTTGACGACTCAATGTAAACACTTCACAATTGCTCTCTGTCCCAACAGGAATTAAAAATTAATTAATTTTATATTTTTAAATAAATTGTATCCCAAAGATGACAACTTTATTTTCAAAATGTTGTGTGAATATGTGTGCATGTTATCGTCAGAACAGAATGGCCAGATTGATTATTATGAAACTTTTACTAGAAGTTTTTGCATAATCCAATGTTAATGGCAATATTTTTAGTATTCATCTCAATTAACAAAGGAGAATAATTCAAAACAGGAAAATCTGTAAATCTGGATGCTGCTATTCATCCAAGCTACTTTTACTTTCTGTGACTATAACATATTTCAGCTGATTAGTATTTGATTGTCTCCCAAATTATTTACCTTCGTGTGGTGGCCTGGCCATGTCCCTATGTGAAAGGGTTGGTGGGGAGGACGTGTGTAGGCCCAGCTCCACCTCTGTGTAGTAGAACTCCTCCTCATGATCACTCAGATCCTCTTCATGGTCTGTGGTTTCCCTAGGCCTGCAATATACTTGAACTCAGCAGATCATTCTAGCAATACGTACACTCAAAATAAAGCATAGATTTCATTTAAAATATTATTTCTGGACCAATTATTTATTATCATTTATTGGAATCTTAAAAGTTTAATTTTCCTATTTCTCAGCTTAAGAATGTCCTAAATTTTGGTGGCATTCAAAACAAAAAATAATAGTGTAAAATAAACATAGAAGCTTTTTGCACATGAAATTAATTAGAACAACACAGAGAATATAGAGTTTAAAATGAATTATATTATAACTTATTAGTGCATGTTTCACAAACTCCTGTTAACCAACTTTAAAACTTTATAGTTTCACTTCAAAGTAAATGTTCTTAAAGAGGGAGATGCTGGAGGTAGATATTTCAATATAAGAATGTATGAGTTTCTTAAACTTATGAATGTAACTTACCCAAGGTGCACCTTACGAACATGGCTCTCTATGGCTGCGCAGGTAGTTGTGATTACCAAACACCCAGGCCATGTACACTGAAATACCATACGACTCGCCTGTAATGAAAACAACAATCATCATGTCAACTAATTGTTTCTTCCTCACTAGCTATGTGTAGGAAAGGTAGAGAAGGTAGATTCAGATGAACATTTCTGCCATAGCTGAGGAGATCCATGGTTCAAACCCTGGATATGGCATTGAATTTTTCAGTGTGACTCTCCCTTTCCAACAATCATGTTGTTAACTTATAAATTGTAAAGATCAAATGTTGACATTCTCAATAGTAATGAAAGAATAACAGGAGCTAGTTCACAAAGAGTGGGGAGAGATACACACATTGGAAATAAATATAAGGTTTTTCGTTTTTGTTTGAGTCTTTAGGCAATTGAAATTGATCTCAGTTTGTTTCCCATGCACAATACATAAAAGCTTGGATTCAGTTGAAACTGAACCCAAAAGTTTGATCCTACTAGAGAAGAGGACAGGATCATGTTTCATATCGGTATGCAAATGTAGATCATAAATAACTGCAAAATCATTAACCAATAAATGCAACTTATTTCTCTATGTTTATATTACACAATGAATAATAAAATTCACATTTTTATTAAAATTATTTAATAGTAGGCATGTTTTAATTACATAAGATAAGAGAAGCAACGATTTCTAGTTAAAAAAAATAAATAGGTACCTAATAACTGTTCCAAAACAGATAAGCACTTCCATAATATTTGCATAATGGAAATTATTAGGCAGTTAGCCTCAAGTTAGCTAAACTCAACCATTATCAATATAAGGAGCATAAACAACAAAGGCCGAGGGTCACTGATGGCAGGTAAATCACTGTCTGGTGAGTGGTGTCTGCAAATGTCAACAGACTGTGTGAGAGAGGGGGTAGATTTTTATCTCTGATGACAACCTTTGTGACCAGCGGCCATCTTACAATTCTACACACTACCATATACACCATACGCAACATCTGCCAAATTAATTGTTTTTCCAAGCACAAAGGACAATGGAAGGGAAGAGATCTATAGTTGAAGGAATATTTAATACACTCACGTTTTTTGGCCTATCAGAAGTTATTATAAGTTGGTATATTTGCATCTGGCAAGGTCATAACTTAAGTTTGTTCTAGTTTCTTGGTCTAAAACTACTGTTAACGTAACAAAAGGTACCATATATTACAGCATGGTTTTAAGCTTTAGTAGAATGTTATTTTTTTTTTTTTTTTTTTATACTAAGAAGCAATAACTTCCCTATCACTGCAAATATGTCTTCCCTATCTCCTAACCCTCTGATTTAGCAATGCTATTCTTTTACGTACACTGCACAACTTAGCAGTTTTGTTCTTCAACCTCAACATTTAATTTTCTCTTCCTTGGGTTTTGTAGTACAATAGTATTATCAGTATCAGTTTGTTGAGTGGCCTTTTCAGTTCCTATTTCACAAACAATTGGAGTACTTCCACTATTTGGAGCTCTATATGACGGTCTACGCCGAGATATAGGACATTTCTGCAAATAAGAGGGTTAAGTAGGAAACAAAGAAGAAATAGCTCCTCCACTTAGTCTCCTGGTTTTCCCTGTTGAGTCCAAATCGACGGATGTAAAGTGTTGTGAGCACACTCCAAAATCCAGAGTAGATTGCCAATTTTGTCTGCGAATTGCCTTCACCCACGCTTCTCTAAGGTCTTTCCGAATTGGAAATCTACAACACAGAATCGTTCTGCTAGTAATGTATAACATATTTCACTAAGTATACCGCCTAAAAACACCTAAATAAATATGCTGATGTTGAGAAGTTGAAACTTTTTTTTTTTTTTTTTTTTTGCTATAAGAGAAACCACAACCATACACCACATACGTATACACTATTTATTATATTGTTTTAAAACCTACAGTCCAAATGTACTACTTAATTAACATTTAACATCACAAAATGTTATTTTTGGTGCACATTTATCCCACAAAAGCCGTACTCATCTCAGAAGTGTAGATCGAAATATGGCGGCTTGACAAAAACGTGCTTCTCCAACCACAATGCATACAGATAAGCATTTCCTATCTATTGTCTCTATATCTGTGTACTTGTCCTGATATCGCATGATGCTCTCCTCCTTTCTTCTCCCCTTCCTTCATGCACCCGCGAATTCGTAACTTATTGGGTGACAATATATCTATATTTTATGGATATTGCTCACTTAAATCACATTAAAGGAATTCACGTGCATCTCATTAATAACTATCATGTATTTCAGTTAGTAGGAGCTAATAATTAAATGACATCTCGGGTTATCAATCATTTATGAAGAGCTCCCAAGCATATCCAAATCTGATTTTACTGGGAATTTCTAGCGGACAGTGCCTTCTATTGGGGTTTGAGAAACACGCGGTTCTGAGGTCTGACTAAACATCATCATATAGGCACCTATTACCTTGTTCTAGCGTAACTACTCTCTATGATCAGTACTTTTGGAAACGGTTATAAAAACACTCGACTGATCGCGTAGGTGGTGCAAAATTAGAGGAATTATTTCTTCCTCTGCTAATGATACTTGTAGATAAAACTAACGTGGATAAATCAGTCTCAGATCGTATCCAAATTTACGTGTAAAGGCAAATCGTACTCAATCGGAAATGTATTAAAATTGCTTTCAATGCGACATATTCAATATAGTATATAGAATGACCAGGATAACTGAAAGGCGGAACAACAGAAGTCACTTATAAAGGAGGCAAACTAGATTTATTGTGTGATTTAAAATATAAAGTATAAGTGACATGGCAATGCAGAAAAAACAAACAAACAGTGTTTTCGAGACATATGTAACACTAAAATACTCAACCACTATTCTGAAAAGCTATTTATTGGATGACTGGAATTCATTGGCTGCTTCCCCCCACCACCGCCCCGCGTAATTTTATGCTCACGCGCTTATTTAAAATAGTAAACTCCTATATTTTAATTTCTTTTGAACATATATGGATTTTAAAGGTAAATCGAATATGTAGTCACTTCATGAACCATACATTTCTATTCACTCCAAACTTCGTTCGTTGTAAAACGCGATTGTCTTGAAGATCTGTGCCAATGCCATTCATTTCGGATAAAGAACTACCGTGCAGCTCCTCATTTGACTGACCTTGCTCTTGACGTCACAGCTACAGAACTGCCAACCATTTGTATTGGTATACACCATATTTCCATTAGCGATCGCTGGAGCATACACCTTTTGGGGAGAGGGTACTCACGTAAGACGACTGGGCAGGAAAGCATATAATAATTCGTGTCGGCAACATCTCTAATAGTACCTATAGATGTCAGCGACAGCAATGGACTGTTGGTTTGGGTTGTGGGTGTCTTAGCGCATAGAGAAGTGGTGGCCGCTGGTAATAGGAACATAAGCATTTTGGGAGGGGAGGGGCTTAAGCAGGAATAGCTGAAACGCATGTCAGTCATATCTTCATTCCGTAGTTACTTTTAGAGATTTATCCAAGGGAGAGGGATACGAACTGGACTACTGAACAGGGTATGTTGATTAAAACGATTTGACGGTCACCATGACCAACAAACAGCTTTTTAAATTAAAGATTGAATCAGACTGAAAAGCGTAATGCTAGGCGGGTTTTGAGCCAGGATTCTTCTAGTTTCCGTTTGGTTGCTCTAACCAAGTGAGCAATATGCCGGCACAACAATAAATTCCGTAACTGGCTGGTATTTTTCCTGTATGTGTGAAAGAGCAATACAATTCATTGATTCAACCAATATAGATTACCTATAAAATCAGAAACTTAAGGCAATTAAGATATTATAGGTCGCCACTGAAGTTTGTTAACTCAAATATGATCCGAGGTCTCCTTGTAGTTTACCAGGATTGATTAATATCGATACGAGGTTTTTTTTTCTTGTACTGGGAGGTCTGGAAGCAAACGCACTGAGCCTCGTGAAGTTCTTGGTAACCAATAAAGAGCTACTTGTCTTATAAGCAACGCATTAGGACCCGAGGGGTTTGCCACCTCAATAGTGCTCATGATCGCCTGTGTGGACGGAAGCTAAGAATGCAGTGTTCTTGTTGTTAGCCTTGGTTCATCTTGAACTGTCATGCCATCGGGGACGGAACACTTTCCCAGTTTTACGTTATAATCTTTTACTTGTTCCTAAGGGTCATTTGTGTATTTATTTGCTTAAGTGTGATGTACAGCAATGTGTCTGTAGTCAGAGACTTGTCATTTCGCTTCTGTAAGTTTTAGGACCCCCATGCCAAAGATAGCATACATTCTGAATAAGCAAATTCAGATTGTTTAACTATTTAACTTCAATCAAAGGACCTCAATTCCCGCATTTTTATTTTCGTTGGTTGTAGCGACAGTCAGTAAGTAGGCAGTATAAGCAATAAGTGTTCTTCATTTTGGGTCTATTCTTCCTAAAACCATTATCTTTGCTTATGCATGCATTTTTGTATGTACTAAAGCACAACTGTCTTTGGCAATGCCATGAAATACATATACATGTTTTAGGCTTTTTTATTTGTGAATTAAAGGAATGAAATCATATCAGATATTGCTGTTAATACTTTGGATTTAAGATTTAACACTCGAAGAACGAATACCTTTTAATAAAACTCCCTACACTATTTCATGTTGTTATTCGCATTAAGTTGGGAATGCTTAAATATTCTGGTTGTGTTTCTTTCTCAGGGAAAAACGTTTTTGAAACGTTAACAATACGATAGACCTGTTTCCTCACCACTTTGGAATAACATTACTCAAATGACAATTTCTGCGAACACGGAAAATAAGGTGCCTATTAAAAACAACTCCAAACTGCTAAAACTTAATAAGAAACACTTACTCATTAAATTCGAATTCAAAAGAATCGAAAAATGTCCATATGCCCGAAAAGGGAGATGTATCACAGGAAGAAATAAATAAGCAGATTATGTATGTTTCTCTTCTGCCTATTCAGATTGGGTTCTGCCTGTTGATAACTAAGTATGATCTTATGTTCATGTTTAAAAACTGTAATACACAAATATTGTTTTCTCTAATAAAATAACAAATATCGCTAACAGTACACATTGTCCAATACATGCGCTAGCAAGTTTCAGGGTATTTCTGGTCGCGATGTATGTCAGCCAGATATAAATAAATGAAGCCAGATTGGGGGAGGACTTGCGTTCAGTGAATCGTGTTGCACTTCCTTTGTTCCGAGGGGAATATTGATGTGGTTAGAGGCATGCGCTGTTAGTTCTTCAACAAGTTGTTTGCTACCTGGCCATTCAGCCCACAAATTCTGAATTGTAGTTTTGCGCCCATCCGTGACTGCATGGCATTTGTTGTTATTCCTTCCCCGCCATTTTCAAAACTTTTGCAATCATTTCCAAATATACCCTGTAAGATTGGTATGTCATTTCTTGCTTGCCCGCTAACAATGTGCCTGCAGTAATGCATTTCGTTTCCAAATAATAATAATAATAATAATAATAATAATAATATAGAAATTCAACAGACAGACTGTTGTCCGTTACTATTTCATAGCTACTCTGCAATAAAGGATTGCATTAATTCCCCGTTAAACCAAGTCAAGAAAATGTATGAATTGGTGAGTTATAAACCTCGTTCCACGGTAACTTATAGTAAGCAAAAGAAGTATTGTATTCCACCGAAAAATTCGATATCGATATTCCACTTAGAATAGACGTTTTAAGAATACTTCAAACCCCCCAAAAATAAGTTTTTGGAAAAAGGTCCTCGCTGTTTATATGTGTCGAGAGAGTGGGGGGGGAGAGAACAACGTAACTTAAAATAACAAAATCTGTAAACATCAATCTTGGTATTTAAGTTCAGCGTTTTCTAAGGATGCGACACACAACTTTCCAAGAAACTTTCTCCATTCCGGGTTAGTCTCCACATGAACAAATGTTCATAATTTAAGGCGTCTGTAACAGTTCACGAACTATTATATATACATCTTGCATTTTCTGAGAATACCCTGTGAAGCCCTCTTCGTTCTGAACGAAAGAAAACCCGCCCAGACGCCGCTTCGTCCATTATAAATCCCACATGCGGTCACCTGGGATTGATCCCTAGGTGAGAGGCGAGCGGTCAACAACTCCCTTTGAATCTACAAGGAAAGAAACTGTTTCTGCAAACCCACGATTAAAATGAAGCACACACATAGAGGAATATATTTTTGTAAGAATATTTTGCTTAAGAATGGCAATATGCTAATGCAACACATTATATGTGTATATATAAACACTTATGTACACATTGTATAACTGTACATGCTATAAGTATTACTTATACTTCCCCATCATTTTGCCAATTTGTGTGCGAATCAAAGATGTATATTTAATACTGACCGATCCGTTTTTAGAGAAGACCAGGAGGCTGAGACGTCAGTCATTTGCTTATAAAAATAGGCAAACAGAAGCCTAGGGTAATTATCTTCAACTATGATTAACAGCTAATGAGAAACAAAAGAGGCAACACTAGACATCAAAGATTGCCTGGAGTATCACACAGTTTATGCTATTGGCAGAACTATAAAGAATAGCATCTTGAACAATAGCTATCACAGTGATTCTTGCTTTAAAACATTGTATGCCTAAATGATGCGATATGTACTTCCTTAACTTCTCGAATAGTTATAACGAACCCAGGTTTTCTAGTCATTTACCCATCTCAGTGCTCATGTGTTGATTACAGAGTAAAACAATGCTTGTCATGAAGTGTGTATTATCGATTTCTTAATCCCTTACAAACGTGATATGACGCATTGTGCATGAGCGTTAAATATCCCAGTTTACCAACGCATAACATCGGATAATTCCATAAATAATACAAACCTTCACGTTTGGATTTATGGCCATACGGTCTAAGGCAAACAAGAGTAGCTAAACTATAAAACCAAGGATCGCGGGACCAAATCCAGTCATAATGTAGGTTCTACATTCAAGAGAAACTGTGTAAAAGGATGGGGAGGGCACAACTAAAGCAACCAGTGTGATAGCATGGTTGGATGCTGATGGGTTTCGTTTGAATGCAGATACATGCATTTTACGATTTTATTGATAAAAAATCACTAATTATTGCGTAGCATTATAAGCTCAGATAATAGTGCGGTTATCACGTGTCCGATGGCCGCACAGTCTAAGCCAAGGCATGGTATGTAAGAGTTGACCATACTGGTATGGCTGTAGGTTCGCGCCCCAAAGTAGCAAAATATTCTTTTTTTTTTTTTTTTTTTTTTTTATTTTAACACCTCGCCTTCATTATTGGGTATTCTTGAAAGGATTAATGGACACAGTTTGCTATTGTACTATGCAGTGGCAACTGGGGTTCAAGTTATACATACGTTATTCTGCTAATTTCATCGGGTAAGCTTATGAATTTATCAGCGAATATTTTGTAAATCGAGGCTATTTTAAACATCTAATACTTTTATCCTATAAACATTTCCAACTGATTCACTTCTACAAGATTCGATTATGGCTTTAGATTACTCTATTTTTTGTAATGCACCCAAAATTCGATACCTAGATTTCACCGGAAATACATATTTTGGGTCCCCCTAAATCCAAAAAATGCATTTCTGGAAAAAGATGTGTGTGTGTGTGTGTGTGTGTGTGTGTGTGTGTGTGTGTGTGTGTGGACAGCATAGCTCAAAAACGAAAAGACCGTTAAATACCAAACTTGGTATTTAAGTTTCGTATCTTGCAAGGATGCGACACGAAGATATTCAAGAAAATCTATCCTTTACATGGAACTTTTACGAAAATTTTGATTTTCTCAAAAATATCTCTAACGATTTTGATTAAAATATCATATATTAAATATATTTACCTAATAAATAATATGTATATCTTGAATTTTCTGGGAATAGCCTCTGAAGACTACTTCATTCTGGATGAATTTTACTGAATTTTGCATAACTGCTAAACCGTAAGAGATAGACTGAAACTTACCACACAAAATTAAAGCACACATGGGGCACATTAAAACACACAATTTATGCTATATACATTTTTTTGTGGGGTTGATCGTTTTTTAGATATTCCTTGTTTTTGGTTTCAGCTTTAAAATACTTTTCTCATCAAAGAATTTGCCAACTCCTGTCCGTACAAACACTTTAATTTGTGGTACTCCGTTATTTCGCTTCTACTTATAAGGAAGCAAGTAATAAGATTTTTCTGCTAATTTTTTCTCGATTAGCATTAAGTAATCAAAATATTAGCTTTTTAAGAATAATTTGTTGCAGAGATGTAGAGAAAGCCACGTGAATGGAACACATCAGCTTTTATTATAGGTGGTACCTACCCATGTGAAACGGTTTATTGAAGATTTGATTAACTCTATTAACATGAAGTTAGGAGCCCACCTCTGGTGTGGGAAAAGCGTGTCCGCCGCACATTCAAGAGGTCATAAGTTGGAATCTCGATTAGGTTGAATTCCGGATAAGGATTTTTACCGGGCTTTCTTCTTATCCTGAGAAAATGAATGTGGGGCTCTACGGACCCCAGGCTCATTTGTACATAATTTAACTCATTTCATTCACTTATCGTCGATATGGCTTACTCCAGGTTAAAGAACGTAAAGTAAAAGGTGACCGCCTCTGTGGTATGGGGTTAGCGTGTCTGCCTCACATTTAGGAAGTTCCGAGTTCGAATCTCGGTTATGATAAGATTTTCTTCCGGGTTTTACATTATCCTGAGAAGATGAATGTCGGGTGATTTTAAGCTCCGTGGACCCCGGGCTCATTTGAGCGTAATTTCATTATTACCATCCGATATTAACTACGTGGTAAAGGGCGCTATTCTAAGTATGTGTGTGTGCATGTGAATGGTGTATGAGTCGATTTTAGGGTGATTAAAGGAAGTCATGTGTATACAAATATCCGATTTTTCCTGAAGTAAAGGACAAAATGAGAAAAATTTGGATTGGGGGGAAAAACTTCCCGAAATTCTTCTCCTTGCAAGATCAGAAGATGGGCTTAAATACCAACTTTTTGAGTAGTATACCACATTTTTTAATCTTCTCTAGAGACAATATAATTGTGATGATGCTCATGTATTGCTTGCAGGTAGGCAAACAATATATAAAAGGAAAACTAAGTATAACATATGGCATGCGAGGGCATCGTTCGCCCACGAAATAAGTACCTATGTGTAATTCTGTGAAAAACCTTGTATCGATCAAGTTTCCAAACCGATGTTACGGTGTGATGCGAGAGGTCAATGCCACCGAGATTTTTTTTTTTTTGTAAACACCGGCCTCAGAGTCACGTCAAGAAGAGCGGGGAACAGAAGCACAGAAATTGTAGGACCCTACTAAACACCGGGATAAAGAAGATGAAGAGGAAAGAAGGAAAGAATCAAAATAAAGAAACATATCTAAATGTATGCGCAGTGCGATGCAGCGCATCTCGAGCATCCGACACGTGCGTGCGGCGTGCCACACAACGCAGTGCATGCTGGGAGTAGGACATTGACCTCTACCGACAACAACAAAGGAACGAACACAGAGGCTGTGGACCAGCGTTTCCTAAACGTTGGCCATACACAGCCGAGAACCGAACCCTACGACTTTTGGATACAGGCACTAATAATTCTGTATTTGTGGAATAGGGAAGCTATGGTTCAGATGTGAACACTCATCAACCACTCCGTATCATGTGTGTGTGTGTGTGTTTTCGGATTTTGAACGTTCTACTTCTGCTGCGACATAAAAATACAGTTACTACGTACTTTTCATACGATGACTAGATCACTCGACCGTTAGGGTTCCATTTACTCTTCTGAAAGTAATGTTATTCGGTCCGCTGGCTCACACGAAGCACCGCAAAGCTACTGTGTTGCCAAAACGCCATTTGTTAGGCGTTGTGATCTACTTTGTCAAAACGAAGTGCTGTTTCTCAGATCAACCATGGCAGCATAAGTACTAATACTAGCCAACATTATAACTACTGAAAAGAGAGCGATAATTAGGGATGCGAATACGGCTCCTATAAAAAGTACATAGTGAAAACGGGCTACAACATAATAAGTATCATGAAGAATAATACCAATGGCTGAATTCAACTAAAAATGAAATTAAATATATATACTTTTCATTTAATAAACAACCCAAATAAAAAACATAATTTCATCTTCCAAAATTCAATATTCATGCAATAGCGATTCTTTAGCGCTTCGAAATTCCTGGAGGGGAAATAATAATAATAATAATAATAATAATAATAATAATAATAATAATAATAGTAATAGTAATAGTAATAAAATAATAAAGCCTATCTCTAGGACGAATGATCAGCGTTCTGGTTTCACACAGAGGTCTGATATAATGGAGATTGGAGAGCGTTACTCCTAATGAGAATCGTAAATGTGAGCATGTTTTGTAATAAAAACATTCACATAGACTTTCTCTATCCGTTTTCACCATTTTTATATAGCTTCTGCAAGTAATTTTTACAAAAACTTATTTTTTATCTGCTTCATATTAATGCAGGTAAACCTTTGCAGGTATAACTCCATTACATCTTTCATTATACGTAGAAGGGCGATTAATAGTGTTTAAAGCCTGCTTTTACTGCTATAGCATCGCAGGCGATGACGCTGATGATACTTGGAATGAAGATGGAGCACTGGTGGGATGTAATGGTGGGGGCAACAGGAGAACCCGGAAAAAAACCCCACCCCTGCGCCGCTTTTTCCACCTCAAATCCCACATGTGGTAGCCTGGGATCGAACCCGGGCTGCCTAGGTGAAAGGCGAGTGGTCTAACTGCTCATAGAAAGCGGATATATTGGAATGAAGTAATAATCAACTTTAATATTTAAAAAATTATAGGTTAGTTTTAAAACTCTACAGCTCGTGCCTTACCATGACATAGCGAGAAACAACTGTGAGTACTTAAAAAACTAACCAGTATTGAAAAAAAAATCAAAACAATAACAACAGATGACACGGAAATGGCTGATGCCAGAACAATATTATGTGAAATAAATCATGCGATTCAAAAAAAGATTTACATTTTACTTTTTTCCTTTATTTTTTGTAATAAATTTTGTCCTTCGGAGTTAATACAGAACGAAAAGGATTTTATAGGCTTGGTTAGGGGAACTTACGTGGATAAGGATTTCCTATCCTGAGAAGACAAATGTCAGTTAACTATAACGGATCTCGGGTACATTTGAGTATAATTTCAATCATTTCATTCATTACCGATCAATATGATCTATGATCTACCTCAGGCTGATCCAACAAGATGCGCGCCAAAGAAGCAACGAGTTATTCGTCACTCACAGGATCTGCCTGCTATGCAATATAATTTGGAATTCGTCACAACTTTGCCCAGAGACGTATGGACTAACATGCTCTCCCTCCCGCACTGCTCCGAGGTTTGAAAACGCATGAGTAGTCCAACTCAAACGGGTAGATTTGGAACAGTATTGCTATCACATTTGTAAGGTGTGTGATTTGCGCAGCATTTACTAATATGGGTTTTAAAAACGGGGAGAAAAATACCGCGCGTTAATAATAACTGTACTTAATGTTACGTGTTTGCTTTCTCTATCACATATGTAGAATGTACAGAGGAGATAGATGCACGCAAAAATTCGATACCAAAATATCACTGGAAGTACATGTTTTGAAAACCACTGAATTTAAAAAGATGCGACACAAAGATTTTCAGGAAAATATTCCATCCCCAATTACCCTTACGTTTATATGCAAATTTTTCAAAGCTTTTGTTTTTTTTTATAAATGGCTCTAATGATTTTGGTTAAAATACTATTTGTTCATGCTATTTTATTACAAATGAAATGTATATCTTGAATTTTCTTGGGATAACCTCTGGAGGCCTCTTCATTATATTCACTGTATAACTGGCAAACCGTAAAAGATAGACAAAAAACATACTGCACAAAAAAGTAGATCTCGTTAAATCACATTCATGCCATATATTGTTTTGTATCTTTTTATCACCCTTTCCTGCTTTCTTAGGGTTAACCATTTACAAGAAATTGCTTGTTATTGGTTTCAATTTTACACTACTTGAGTTTTCTCAAGCGGCTTTCGTTCCATTTCTCTTTTGTTTTATTCTTGACCTTTGAAAGAAACTTGGATTTCAATAACAAGCGCTTAGCGACAGATATTACAAGATTTGACTGTCGCTTTAGCCTAGCTTATTCACCTATTTCTCTTGCTCTTATAAAGAACTAAGTAATAAGACCATTTCGGGCTATGTTTATCTGGATTAGCATAATGTAGATAAAAGCACAATCTATCGTAAGAATATTTCGTTTGCAGAACAGATAGAGAAAGTTATGTGAATGAGGCACATGATGTAGATAAAAGAATAATCTATCGTAAGGATATTTCGTTTTCAGAACAGTTAGAGGAAATTATGTGAATGAAGCACATCCGATTTTTACACACTGTAAATCATATACTGAGGACAGGTAAGGTATAGATGGAGGGAACTTGGTGCAGATTTTGTACCTATGCCCCACGGAGGAAGGGGAGCAGGAGGGATGAGACGAGAGAAGATGGGCGGCTGGAGCCAGGAGTAGCGACACAGTAATGACAGGGTCCCTACAGTTATCAGATTGAAACTCCCCGATAGTCGAACAGGTAGACCGGGGACCGCGGCCCACAGAGGATCCAACGCTCCCAAGGGGAGGCCCTTATATCCCGGCATCCAACAGAAGTCAGGGACGGTGAGATTTACAGAGAGTATCCTTTTACCCTGCCACTCCGCACCGAGCACCACCGCCAATGCTTGCAACTCTGAGAGAGATGAAAGCGAGAGATAAATGAAATGATAATGGAACGAAATGGAAGGACAGAAATTCGGGGATGTAAGGAACCTTCCGAACATTCACTAGCGACCAGGGGAAACCCTCGAAAAAACCACGGGTCAGGCTGGCAATAGGAATCGAATCCATGACCTCCGAAATGCGAGTTGCGCACATTGCTGCGGTGCCGTCTCGCCCAATATCACATAATTTAAGATTGTTGTTGGTCTTTGTTAATGAAATATTTTGTATAATCAAGGATAGGATTCGTTATACGATTATTAATGTAAAAAATCTGATTGTTCCATTCGTATGACTTTCTCTACATCTCTGCCACAAATGATTGTTAAAAAAAGCTTATGTTTCTATTTACTTCATGCTAATCGAGAAAAAATTAGCAGAAATATTCTTATTACTTGCTTCCTTGTAACTAGAAGCGAAATAAGGGAGTACCATAGGTTAAAGTTACAGTCAAAAAGCTGGTAGCTATGTGACTGAAGTTCCTCTGTTTGTATGGACAGGAGTTAACAAATTCCTGTATGAGAAAAGTAGGATTAAGTTTTTTTATAGCTGAAACAATAACAAGGAATATCTCAAAAACGATCAACTACAAGAAAATATAATTATTATTGTTGTTGTTGTTTGACATGTTTTAATTTTGAAAATCTAATTTCACATATATTCGCTAATGTAACATTGATTTTAATGTCTGTTCAAAGTTTTTCAGATAAAGAAATATTCCGAAGACAGTTGTAAATATCAATCTAATTAACTTTCTCAGTAGGTCCTTCAGTACGTTAATTAAACATCAGAGGGTTTAATTTATTTAATTGTTCATAATTCGTGAAAAATTAATCTAATACAGGCACATTGTGTATTTTATTTGTGCTTTTTAAATTGATAGGGGGCCAAATGAAAGCAACACACGAGCCGGGTTCGGCCCCGTGCAGTAGTTTTGCAAATCCTGATCTAAACAATACATTCATATTACATGCATTGATATTATGTATGCTTTCCTTTTATTGTGGAGCGGATTTCTTACCCAAAATAAAGAAGTATCAGTTTTGTAAGGTTGAACTTATCATAAATTCACGACATTACTTCGTTGGAGAAAAATAAAACGACCAGAATTTCTTTTAGTTATATTTCAAGCACTTACCTTAACTAAAGAGTAATTGGGATTTATACAAATGAAAATTTAATGTGTATAGACTGCTTCAGTGATCAAGAGATCAGAGTCCTACTGAACAATCAATTATTTAAAATTCAAAACCGCCGACCCGCATTTAAAGGTATCATCGATTGACGGATGAAAGGCATCAATAATATGCCCAGCGTCAGTTTACTGCATTATGTAACCCGGAGGCAATTAGGTGTAGAATAATACTAGGGGCGACAGACCTGTTGCAGCAACTTAGCGGGGTCCCTAACTTGTCAAGTAGTGCAATCTATCGCGCCCGTTAGGTGCGATCCTAAATAAGTGGAAAGTTAAAGAGAGGAAATGTGTAACGCGAGGTACAAAAATCCATCTTAGCATTTGCTAGAGATATGGAAGTTCACGAACAAATAGGCCTTTAATCGAATATTCGATCACCAGAGGACTTTCCAGACGCAATATTATCGCTCTCAGCCATCGCTCAATATAGAAAGAGCTACTCTAAAATGTATTGCAGCCCTGGGGAGCTATTCTTTTCTTAAAATTGTCCTAAAAAGACAGAATAATCTTCCTAATAGGACATAAACATCGTTGATTCTTTCAAATCCGCCAAAACACTTCTTCTTTCGTTGTCATTTGCGTTTGGTTAGGATTCTTCTCTCCTAGCGGTGTGTGTGTGTGTGTGTGTGTGTGTGTCTCTTCTTGAAAGATCCATGTATATAACCAGGCATAGGAAGCTTTAAGCATTAAACAGGACGAAAGAAAAGTTGAACAGTCATTGGACTATATCACCCTCTAAGCCTCGTAGTCTTTTGGCGCAGGTAGACAGGATTCAGGTTGGTTTTTAACTACCTCTCTGTGATCCTTGGTCTCTGTTATGCATTTATGTAGTGATAATGGTTTGAGGTTAGACATCTGCTTGAGAATTTCTATGTCTGTTTATAATTTTTGACACATTATTGCGTCTTGTGCTATTTATAAATAAATGTCTACATATTCATATGAGTCTAGTTCTAAGGACTTTTATCTGTTATGTTCAAAAAGGATCACTAGCCGATACTGAGTTATTGACCATTAAGGTTAACTCGAACGTCTTGAAGAATACTAGTTATTGCCTTCAACTGGAAAGAGTAGATGGATTTTAATGGCAAGGAATATGGATTCTGAGGCTGAGCAAGTTGGCACATGCGCACGCTCGCGCTGGCGGGATTTAATGTTTACGTCAACTGACAGGGTCTGGAGAGCTTCAGTATTGGAATTCAGAGGAACTGAATTGTTCCTCCACACCGCTTGGCCAATTAGATCGATGTTACTTCTCTGATACTTCGTTGA
Organism: Hymenopus coronatus; assembly: GCA_030762935.1. NCBI lineage: Eukaryota > Metazoa > Arthropoda > Insecta > Mantodea > Hymenopodidae > Hymenopus > Hymenopus coronatus. Next base: position 85,488,939 of record CM060897.1, on the reverse strand, counting down.
ACACTAGGTTGATGTTTATTTCACAACAAATACCTACCACGATTTAAACTTACTTGTTACTAAAGAGAGTTCGTGTGAAACTGAAGCAATTTTTTTTTAAAAGTCATCAAATGTATACTGTTTCAGTCAGCGTTCAGAACATGGAGTAAATATAGGCAAGAATTAAAATCTGATAATTATATATATATTTCATTTTTATAGCCCCCTTTAACTTCAATGCTCCTATCGGGGCTTTGAATTGTGATACAACACACATTACGGTAGGTTTAGAACATTAGGTTAATCATTTTATATCATTAAACACGCGCATTCACTCCTCACATTCATACTTCCAGACTCTGTGAGGGATAGGGAATAATTCTGGTTAAAGAAAAATTCCTCGCCCTAGTCGGGAATCGAACCCAAACATTACGAAACATATTTTAAAATATTTGTGGATTAAGCAGTGCACAAGGAAAAATCTAGCATTTTTATTATTCAAAAAACTACCTGTCTTATGCAAGAAAAAAAAAAGTATTGTGTAAATCGTCAGAATCATATTGTTTTAAGTGTTGCCCACATTCCGCACCCATCCGTATCCGATAAGCAGACCCGGGTAAAGCGATAAATATGTATCAGATTAGGGAAGCAGACTACAGTATTTATTTTGCATTTACCATGCGTAAATCATTACTGCTTAACTTTATATTTATTTTAACATTTATATCCAGTTAAAACCTTTATTTGAAATGTATTATGCTTCTTTTTTTTTAATATTAATATTTCGTTTGGTGAATGGGGGTGTGCACCCCACGCGCACCCCTCTGGAGCCGCCCTTGATGCAAGCATTCTCTCTATAGTAATAAGTAACAACCAAATGTTAACTCAAGAATAAGACTGTTTGAATTTTTTTTTTTTTTTTTTTTTTTGGTAGTTTAACGTCCTTTAACCTGGCTGGTCATATCGGACGATGAATGAAATTGGTGAAGTGATGCTCAAATGATATCGGGGTCCACGGAGCTTAAAGTTACTCGACATTCGTCTTCTCTGGATAAGGGAAACCCCCGAAAAAAAAACTCATCCGGGTAACTCACCCTAAGTGAGATTCGAACTCACGACCTTTTGAATGTGAGGCAGACACACTACCACCACACTACCCAGGCGGGCTACTATTTGAAATTTCGCTGATTTTTACTCTCCTTTAAGAAAGTAAAGGAAATGAATAATAGTAAAATAAATTAAAAGGAGGGAAAAACCCAATACCATGGACATTATACAATCTTGGAGAAACTGTATTATAAACATCGAAAACGCCCATTGAGTGTTTCTAGAGATAATCATGCTTCCACATCCACTTGTTATATTATATGTTGGTCACAGAATAAATAAATGGAACATTATATTATTTACGGAGAACCTACCGAGTTTGCCACGTCTAAGAGAAACGACAATGCTAGTTAAAACAAAAGAGAGAAACGAAAATCTGGGATGAAATATTCGTTCCACAAACCGGTCCGTTTTGACACGCTTATTTATCACACTTGCATAAGCTCATTTGCCAGGTGCGTGTGTTTATTTACTTATTTTCAAATGTCACGTGGAGTGGAGACGGTTGCGAAGGTGTTTTAACTCAAGGCTGGCATACTAATGACTACTGCCAACTTAACAACGTGTAACCAAAACAATTTAATATTCTTCAGAGCTCCTGTGAAAGCTAACCAACATAAACCAATGCAAGAAGAAAAAACCTACAAGTTTCCCAAGGTCAGTATCTAATACCTAAAGAAGGGAGGGAGTGTTGCCAGTTGTCCTTGCAGTTAGAGAGAGGATAACGGGTTCGAACCCCGGATACCAAGGTCCTTCCTGCTTCGATCCCAATAACTACATGACCTCGACAACAGGACAGTTGGCACTACTGTGCGAATTAAGAGTCAACGAGGAAGTTCCACTCCCGATAAACAATTAACCGCTGCCCATGTACATGACGCGTGCGGCAATCTTGCCAACTTCTCAAGGTTAAGTAGATTTCTTTAGCGAAGAGAATAAGAGGGGTGCCAACTTTATGTATTTCGAGCTAGATTTAGCTTATTTGGAGTTTAATCTTACCAAAAGTTTTTTTGTGTTACCTATCAACATATCAGGTTAATTATTTTTATTGAGGTTATAATCGCAAGTAAGCTCTTATTATTGGGTAATTAATGGATGGTAGTTTGGGGAAGTTGTTGAATGTGCTAGTGCTATACGTTAACAAAGGAAGTTACCTAATATGAATCCAAGACATCGCCCGCATTATTATTGCGGCGCTTTCCTTCGCATCGAACTGTCCCTCATTAGGATGCGGTAATATGTATTGCAGTGGGTGTAACCCAGTAAAGTCGTCGTGTGTGGGGTGCAGTACTGGAAGATGGGACGTGGTTAGCGCCCCAAGACCCTTTTGGCCTGTTAATGCGATCGTCACAACCTGGAGCCATAACTTTTCCCTCATGTCAACTGTCCTCCCCGAAGCACCTTACGAGGCTAAGTGCACTATGGACCAGGTCTCCCAGCGGAAAAAACTCCCGACAGAGCCGGGAATCGAACTCAGGCCTCCCGTTTGGCAAGCAACTGCGCTACTACTACGCTAAGAAGACATACACTTAGGTAATGGAAATAATACGGATAATAAATGCATCATGGACTGGCTTCCCTAATTAAAGGCGATAATTAGAGCCCGGATATTTATATAATATCAAGGTGCAAAATATGTACATATTTATGTAACAAAATACATTAAAATATGTAATGAAATATGTAATATCAACAAAATATGTAATATTCTAAATGCTAAGATTACCACCTCAAATCTAAATGCAGATTGCAAATTACCCAGAATTTTGTAATTTGATGGGTCTGTAAATACGTAAATTAATTACAATGAATTAAAATTTAAAGACTAAATATAGAATTAATTATAGGGAAAGTGTTTTGTTTTATGCAGAATTTACCTAAAATTTATTTTCAAGTAGGTAATTACGAAATAAGATATATGCGTTTTGGATTATATTTATTAAAATTACTCATTTCACATAATTATTTTACTTAAATTTTTGACACTAAAACAATACTGAAATACTGAACCAATTTATCAATGAGCGAAACAATCAATTCAAAATAATTAAATTTTATAATGAGGATGCATTTTCAGTTTTCTATCTCTTGACATACAATGAACAACCAGGCTTTTTCATTTTGAGTCTTTTGCTTCTCTCAACGTACATTGAATAACCATACTCTTTTCCATATTTTCAGAGGTCATTGTTAATCTCCTATCGGATAAAATGTTCTTATAAGCAGAGAAACTTCTCTCCACATCACACGAAGTAACAGAGGCATATTTTAGCATCAGATTTGCAGAGAAATGTTTTGGTAAATCGACACTGTCACCATTTAGCACTTTAGACACGGACACAAGCGTAGAGTACCCTGTATTCCTGTTTAGCACAGCTTTGACTTTTTCACCTACCTTCCTACATCTCTTGCAACTACACTAAGCTTCTGTGATGTACGCTCCATTAAATCCATAGATTGGTAAAGAAGGGAATATGATGTTTCCAACTGCTTGATGGTGCTAGGCAACCAGCCGAAGTTAATTTTGATGTAAGCACAGGAGCTTGCAGTTTTCGGATCTTTAAAGATGTCTTGAGATTCACGTATGGAAACAGCTACTTCTGAAGAGAACATGTTCACCACTGACTGTACTCCTTCAAAATGTTCACAATAGAAGCTCACAGCTTCTAACAAGTACCCCATCTTGTAATTACTGGCTCAGGAGGCAAAGGGACATGTTGAAGATGATTTTTATAGCACTGAATTCTGTGCGATGCTTACACGAAGACCTTTTTTGTTGCCGATATCAACTTATTCACGCAGGGAAAATTACTTCTTACTTCTTCAGCAACACGTTGCAATGCATGGGCCAAGCAGGTGAAGTGAAGTACATTTGGGTAGAAAAACCTAAGAGCAGTAGCAGCTTTAATTATGTACGCTGCGGCATCTGAATACACAATTAAAACCTTTTTCTCACACAACCTCTGGCCACACAATCTTTATCCCATCATTTACAAATCTTGCAATTGTAGAATGATTTGTTTGTTCTAACACCTTGCAACAGATTAGAAATGGTTTTGCTGCTCTAGTTTTCCTACTACTAAATTTGCTATGTACCGACCCATGTCATCTGTAGTTTCATCGACGGCAAACCAAATACAGGAGTCTCCAATTTCATTCCGTATATGAACAACTGCTTCTTCATAACACACATGAAGATACTTTTTCCTCAGAGTAGATTCGTCAGGAATAACCTTCTTGTAATATTTTTCTAGAAAGGAGCGAAATTGAGGAATTTGAAATTTATGCCACAGAATATTAGCTGCAACCGTTGCACTGCACAGGTCTTTAAAATAATCATTTCCGGACGGTTCTTGTTGCATTTGTGTCAACAGAGCTTGCTTCCTAGAAGACTAGTTGTTTGTTGTGTATGTGAAGAGCACTCTTGATATGTTGTTCCAATTGAGATTTCATGGAGCAGCCAATTCTTTTACCGCATGCTTGACAGACTATTATTTTTGCGTCGGTTGTAAAGGCGCTATCTAATTTCACCCATAAATTCAACTTGCAGGATAGCGAGGACGCAAATGGTGCCATTTTACTAAGACTTGCAAGAAACTAACTACAGTATTATCGTCTCGCTATAGTTTGATGGTTGTCCAGCGGCTCACTTTGTTTCCTCGCGGCTATTATATTACAAGATGCTGACTGCCGCGACAAAGGTAACAATCAATTTCTCCAGTCCTTGTAAATGCCCAAAGCGCTACGTGAAACGTGACACTAGAGGTCAACATTGTCGAGCGGCACCTGCTTTGATATAAACGGACAACAATCAGAACGAGGCGGTTATTACCGCATTCTTAATTTAATTTGCACCCTATTTTGCAGATTGATTTTTGTTGCTTTCAGCAAAACTTGTGAAAACCGTAGCTTATAATGTGACTACAATATTTTTAAAACATAATAAAAATTGTAACGAAACCCAGAAGATAGGTAGGTTTTATGTATCGTTAAAATATGTAGAAATGTGCAAAATATGTATAAAAAAATGTAAAATAAAATTTATATGGGAGTTCCAAATGACGTAATTCGCCAACATTTTTACTTCTCATTGAAACATTATACAGGATTTAAAATATGTAATTACATAAACATCCGGGCTCTAGTGATGCACGTAACCTAAGCGCTAAATTATTTATTTTTCAGTATGTGTGAAAATATTTTCTTGTGGAGTAAAATCTACAACCAAAATCTTAGCCTAATGCTTGGAATAGATATTTCTGAAGAGAACATGACCACAGAAATTTTCTTAAAAATGGTTCTAACGATTTTGATTAAAATCTCTTATATTTAAGATATGTATTTGCCAAATAAAATGTATATCTTGAATTTTCTGGGAATAGCCTCTGAGGACTACTTTATTCTGGATGAATTTTACGGAATTTTGCATAACTGCTAAACCGTAAGAAATGGACAAAAACTTACCACACAGAAAATGTAGAGCACATTAAAACACACAATTTATGTTATATCCAATTTTTTCCCTGGAGTTGATCGTTTTAAGATATTCCTTGTTTTTAGTTTCAGCTTTGAAAAACTTACTTTTCTCATACAGGAATTTGTCAACTCCTGTCCATACAAACAAACGAAGTTTAGTCACATAGCAACCAGCTTTTGACTATCACTTTAACCTATGGAACTCCCTATTTCGCTTCTACTTACAAGGAAGTAAGTAATACGACTATTTCTGCTAATGTTTTCTCAATTAGCATGAAGTAAATAGAAGCTTAAGTTTTTAACAATAATTTGTTGCAGAAATGCAGAGAAAGTCATGTGAATAGAACACACAAGATTTTTATTATTTATCCCGCAGATTAGAAGGAAGGAGAGCTTGAAGTAGAGCATGTCTGCTATTTAGCGGATTACTTGAATAGAGTTGGCAACCCTCAAGTGTTTGCCGGTTAGGAATCCCGTTACGAGCAAACAGACGTCACTTTCTAGTCATATTTTTCTGTTTGCTCTTTCGCTTTTAAAGCAGCATGTAAAAATGTGCCACAGTGTTTACGTGGCCTACTCTTATGTCTCACGTAGACAGCGGGTCGCGGAATGGATAAGTAGGCCATGAACCGCTAGCTGTTGGTCTTTTCTCTTCAAGAAGTCGATAAATAACGTATGAGGCTGGCTGATTAAAAAAATCAAATAATAACCATAATTTAATCAAACGCACGCTACGGTACACTGCAATCGCATTGTGCAAACTAGGACACTTGAAAGGTGTATTACCAAACTACCGTATGGTCTGCATAAGTGCTTAAGCAAGGTGAGCGAAAAACAATACAACTGCAAAACCGAACTGGTTCCGACACAACAGTGCCAGTGAAACTCTTCTGGTCATACCTAAATTCTGAAATAACCGACAGAAAATTTGAGATTCTAAAATAACCTAAGGACACGATCTAAATGTGCCTTCTAGAACGACCAATCATTCTTCTGAGTTACAATTTTTCTGCGACTTATATGAGTGTAAGACGTCATAATATTTTCGACCAATAAAACAGAAGGAAACCTTAAATTTCAACCAATCTTAATTGTAAGTCGCTATCAATTTATTTGGTACTATCGCTTCCTAGTACTAAATAATCCCTCCACTATTCTTGATGTTTCTTATAATATGAAGCAATCAACATTTCTAGGAAAGTGTAGGGCTGCTGTGCCTGATTATGGCTTTACTTGAAGTTAGACTTTGTGTTCCGAAACTCTTCCATTTTCCATGATCCCTAATTAAAACTGCGTTACCTTTCGTTTAAAATATTATTTTTATTTCTGTAGATGTAGACCTAAGACGGTTTTGTTTAGCTTCTCTTTTGTTTGAGGTTAGGCATACTCTCATTTCCAAATTGATAATTGGTTGCCAAGTTGATTGTTTTATACCAGAGAACTTCTAATTGAAAGTGGCTTTAACTATTTTACTGCTTTATTTCATTACAATATCTATTATTTTTTTACATTTTATCCGTGAAATCAAATTCCACTTGAGTTTTTATTTCACATGTTTCACATAATCTCACCTGTAGGACTAAATAAAGTCAACTTTTCAATTCAACACTATAGCGATAATCTCATTGTTGCAACAATTTATGTCGTTTAAAATACAGAAAATAGTACTAATATGTCGCGATCCTGGTGGTCAAAGCCGATGTCAGTCCTCGTATTTATATTGTCACGTCATTACACGCAAACGTATGCATATCCTCGTATTTACTGACGTTTTCTAATATCACAGTTAATATTCATTTAGCGTCCTCCAATATTCACTTAGCGTCATAAAATGGTATTACAATTGTGTTTAAGTAGATATCCTTCATCTTTATTTATTACATTTTTATCTTAAATGTTATGACATGGGAAATGTTTTAAAGCTTATCTGGGATTGTAATGAAATCTCTGTTTACGACTTCTGAAAACACAGTTTGTTTCTGCTAATCACTATTCTGAAGAACCCCAGCTTGACTTTATCTCGGGGAAAAGCAAAAAAAGGGCTGAACGTTGCTCAGTGTATACGGAATTTATTGAGGGGTGTAGCTGATATTATGACATCTTCTTCTGCTTATTGGGCAAACTGTTCATCTCTGGTCGGCCTTTTTATGTTTAATGTGATTTTAATGTTTCATCATAATTATCATCTGGATTTCGCATATGACTATGCAGCTTTTAAACCCTAAACATATCATTTTAAGGTGAGGCAACCGCTAGAGGGGATCAAAATATAAACATTTTGCTTGTCTTATAAAATTCTGCGTCCTTTTCTGAGAGAAATGTCGTAAATTAACAATTCATATTGTCCTTTATTACCATCATTGACTCTGAACTGCTATAAGATGTGGCGAATTCTAACAATCGGTGCAAAATAGAATTAATGAACAGTGTAAGCAAGGCAAACAAAGAAAGTGAATTTTAAACAATTAGATTAACACTTGGATGAAACGAACTTCATAAAAATAACTTTCTAAACATTGTTTATGTGTGAGTATTAAACACTCCTGAGATACTAGATACACATTGTTACATAGGATGTCAGAAATAAGTGGTATGGGGTATTGTGATAAGTTGAATTAAAATTATAATTTAATTAAGGCATGATAAATGTACGCTATGCGTATTTTACTCTGATCCAATTTATGGAGATGTAGCATTTTATGTTTGATACATTTTTCTCAGAAACTACATGGATAGACCTAACCTATTTTAGGCGGCGCCGTGGCCGAGTGGTTAAAGTACTCTTCTCTCACCGGGCCGGCTTCAATCCCAGGGGACCGCATGTGGGATTTGTGGTGGACAAAGCGGCGAATCTCCGGTTTTCCACCAATTCCTTCATCATCGCCTTTCCTATCATCAATTTCGCCTTAATTTTATATCATCTTGCTTCCTCACTCTCATGCCTGGGTAGAGGTGATCCCTCGAAAAGGGTCTTCATTCTATTATTAAATGTTCGCTGGCTATTCGATAAGCTAGGCACCCAATACGTCATAGGGAGTATAAACCGACTAAGTTAAGCAGTTGATAAACTTTTTAGAGCTACAGGATCTTCGTATAAAATTCAGTTTTATACCGAAGACATTTTATATCTGGTGGTAAATGAACCAACAGATTTTCATGGGTATAGTAAAAATACATTTTAAATGCCATTATGTGTGTGTATTTACAACTCTCTTGCTATTTTCTGGATGCAAAATATTTACTAGGGCCAAAAAGTGCATAGCTTCAATACACAGTAACTTTAGCGTGTTTGACATGTAATAATTTTTCTTGAAATAACGAGTCACAATATTGATAAGTTAACAAGGCCAACAAAGCAATAGTTGATTTCACATAAACTTTTAGTAATTTTAATAATACATTTGGGATTAACGGTATCATTTCAAACAGTGTTACAAAGTACTGCCACATTTCAGGCTTAAATATATTCAGAAAATTTGTGGTACAAACTGTTTATCTAGACACAATCCATTTCTATGACCTCCGTGGTAAAACCACAGCGCAAACATGTAACATGCCTACCTTGTTAGGATCTTGATCCTTGTTCTAGATTTTAGAATCTATTCTTTTTTTAATTTAGCTATCTCAACTAGCTTTAATGTTTCTATTTACCTAATTCTGAATTTTCAGGGCGGATTCAAAAATGGTACTTCACATTTCTTTTCCTTTAATGCGTATTCTGTACGAATTTATGAATATCACCATAACTATAAGCTGTATGCAGAGAGACATCACTGCCAACCATGAAGCAGAATGCACGAAAGACAGAATCGCTGTGAAGTAGCTACAGCCTTGTCGCGCGACCTTATCTAACTGCATGCTAATTGTTGTTGTGGTATCCTGACACGCCCATTTCGACCTTCAACTGTTTACCTTACTGCGCATGATTGTTTGCGCAGCAATGTTTAATTCTTCAAATTTTGTTAAGTTATGTCATTAAATACAAGGATTTGTTTATCTATACTATAGCACCCTGAAAGTAATTTTACATCCATGATTTTCAAACCATTTATTATATAAAAAGTAGGTATTTTCAGATAATCCAGCCTGTGTTGGAACAAAATGTATCATGTTTTAAGCCTTACTCAGCTCGGAGGTTTCTTCTTAACATGCCAAACAGAGCAATACTTTTCTGCTTTGTCAAAAATAGACATTATAGTTGTTTAAGAATAGCATTTTATTTTTCCTCTAAAGAAAACTGAACGTATTGGGTCAGTACTACAAAGCATGATGGAATAATATCTGAAGAGAGTAAGAAGTTATTTTCTTTGTTTTTCTGAGGATTTAAAGAGAATATCTCAATTTTTTCTTACAAAACATTTCTATTTGTTTATTTTCTTTGTGCAATTTCTGACACATATCACGTGGTATGTGCCCAACAAATGCAACATTTAACGTTTTCAAGTACCTATAAAATTACACGCAGTTTAATCGTCCTATCTAGTATTCGTATTCGAGTATTCGTACTCATTTTAAGAAATCCAAGCACTCAAATTAATGTAAAGAAAATTCTGATTGTATAATGAACAAATAAAATGTATTATACTTTTGTACTCTGACGATTTTTTTTTTTTTTTATGTTTTCCATTTTATTAATTTGAAAATTACAAGGCTTTTTTACTTTCTCCACACAGAATATATACATAATGCATAGAGGAAGTATTGTATTCCACCCAAATATTCGATAGGTACTGAGATTTCACCGGAAGTATGTTTTGAGGTCCCTTGAGTCGAAAAAAGGATTTTTTAAAAAAGGCAAGTGTGTGTCTGTGGACAGAATAGCTGAAAACGAAGAGACCGTTGAATGCCAAAGCTGGTATTTAAGTGTATATCTCCCAAACTATCCTTTACATGGAAAAAACTCTTGCATTTTTTTTCTCAAAAAACGGCTCTAACGATTTTGATTCAAATATCGCATATTAAAGCTGTTTATATCGCAAATAAAATGTATATATTGAATTTTCTGGGAATAGCTACTGAAGACCTGTTCATTCTGGATTCTGCTGAATTTTGCATAACTGGTAAACCGTGAGAGATAGACAAACACATACTACACAAAAAATGTAAATCGCGTTAAAACACACAATTTATGCCATACATTTTTGTTGCAGAGTTGATCGTTTGGGATATTTTTTGTTATTGGTTTCAATTTTAAACTGCACATCTTCTCAAACGGGGTCACCCTTCTCGTTTTTCTGAAAATGCAAAGCGAATGGAACTTCAATTATTCACATATCAATCGGTTTTTAAAATACTTGACTATCGCTTTAGCCTAATGTATTCCCTTATTTCCCTTCTTCTTACAAGGAAGCAAGAAATAAGGTTAATTCTGCTAATGTTTCATCTCGACTAGCATGATGCAGAATAAAGAATAATCATTTGTAAGAATAATTTGTATGTGGAACAGCTAGAGAAAGTTATGTGAATGGAACACATCAGATTTTTTTTCTTCAAGTTTTTCGTGTGTGGTGTTTCTAAAATTATTTAACATTATAGAACATTTTTGTATACTTTCTGAAAACGTAATGAAAATAGTTTTTGATTTGATGTTGAAAATATGCCATAAAGGTTAAGAATTATTAACGTTACCAGTGAACTTTATTGACTTCTTGTACACTTCACAAATGTATTTCTCCGTCAATTTAAATAATATGTTGGCGACATTGCCAGCTCTTATTTTAAACGATTGATCTGCTGAACCCCGTGTAATAATTTGGTAAACACATCGATTGAAAAAGTTGAACTATCTGGAAAAATGCTACAGAAGGTAAACTGTAATATAGTTTGTACTTTTCGCACATTAAAAATAAGAATTTTCTTTTCTTAATTTAGTAATAGAGTTTTTAGTTTATTTATTTTTTAGTTGGAGACGAATGCTTTCTGGGATCACTATGTGTTTTCGCATAATACGCCTTAAAAATCTTAACAACCACGAGTCATGTTCATGCAAGTTTTGAAAACTGTTTCGGTGTCAACTTCAATAAACGCAGGATCAGATTATACCTCTTTACATTCCCAAATCTATCTTGTCCAACTGCCTGCACAAATTAGTGTTAGTCTCGGATTGTGTTCTGCTCATTGTAGCCACATACACACACTCAATCTTCCAAGGCCGTCATCAGTGGTGGATTTCGACGACTGGCACGGGTTTGAGTCCCGCTTCTTGCGACACGCTACAAGGGGACACGTTGCGACAGCGAGCGGTAGTCTAGTGAAAGTTTCAAATACCTTACCGCCATCACTAACCGGCCTTTCTAAAACAACTGACTTTCTCATCAGCAGCGAAACCTACCTGTTGCCGACAGTCAAACACCGGCTACGTGCTACACGACCTTTGCCAGCATTTAGCAACAATTTCTTTCTTCGCCATAAAATATCTTGTTTTGTAGCATTCTTTCTGCACCCACTGCTGACTCATCAGATTATCCATACAATATTATTATGTTTCTATCTGATTCATGTTAATTACATTTAATAGCTGTATATAAACGGCTTCAATTAGGCATTATATACATGCAGAGGGCTGTGACAATAATAAACTGTCTGTGAAATAAATAATAAGATAGTCATGAGTTCATAAGAGTCAAAACAATACACAAGTTAAATATTATACTATTTAATATTGAAATACTTTAAAACAACAATGACTATTTTTGGAAAATCAGCAAGATGAAAAGCTTATAGAATATCTATTTTAACCAAAGTTAATTTATCTGAATATATTTGTTTATTTTCTAAACGGTTATAGTTGAGAGAATTAAAACAAAAACAAAAATAAACTAGTTTAATAAATATTAAATAGTTTAACACTTCCGAAAATTCAAACCATATATTTTGAAATACACAATCTCAAAACGTTTTGGAAAATACACAATTTATTGCGGCAAAGAATTTTTCTGAAATTCTTTACCTTGTATTTCGAAACAGAGTATTCTGATTTAAATATTACATTTGATATTAATATTTTAATTTAGTATATTATTCAATACCTTTTTATTTGACGCAATAGTAATTTAACAGGTGAAGAAAATATAGCATAACATTTACTAACACAGGAGAAAAAAAATCCTATGCAAATTCTGTAATGTATGGAGCGAAACTAAATGTAAAAAGAAGAAAGTAATTTTGAAATGTAGTAGGGCAATTGGATAACTTTAGATATTGGTACACACCATAGGTTGCTAACACCTATCTGAAGTCAAATTAAGGATTACAACGACAACAACAACAAAACGTTTAATTTAAAAAGCAAAATGGTATGAACTCTAAAATATAGGGCATAAACAATGCGGAATTCTTAATAAGTAAGCAAAAACTACTAGAAACATTTGAATTGTAGAGATGGAGAAAAATTAATTGAACTCTTTTAGAAACAGTGAATAGAAAAAATCCTGAAACTAGTCAGGAAGAGGTAAAGAATAAAGAAATTGATTCGGATGAGGGGCAACTGCTTGTTAAAAGATAAACTAGAAGGAATGGTGCATGGGTAAAAGTTGAGGGAGGGGAGAAGTTTGGGCAGGAGAAGTTGCAGATGACAGATACTATTAATGTTAATTATTTATATGCGGAGACAAAGAGAAAGACCTTACCAGTCGCCATTTTTCATTTCTAGTGACAAATGTCACGGTTACATACACACCTTTTAAGTTTACAGATCTGAAAATAGCGTTATCTGCTGGCACGCAGAAGCAGCTAACCAGGAACTTGGGAAGTACATTACCCGAAGTCCCGCCTTCAGATATCTACCCTTTTCCACTTCATATCCAAAAAATTGAAAAAAACTCTACTGGTAACAAAAGCGTTACATACGATTGCCAACGTATTAAGCTCTAATCCAGCAGATTGCTTTAAATCTTCTGGGTAGTTGGAAATAGCACACCACTAGCTTGTTTCAAAAATAAATTACATTTAACACATTAAGCAATTATCCTACGAAAAAAACTTCATTTAAGCTCAGTACATTGTTGCATGTTAGCAACGCGAGTCATTGTATACCTAACAGTATAAAACACAACTAGATAAAAAATGCGATGTATAACAAACACACTACTTTCTTTACCAATTATAATTTATTTTCACATTACTCTTTTTTTATAGTTTCTTCCTCTTAATCAAGATGTAAATTCACCACAAATGGTTTCAATACATTGTCTTACATATGTGGGCACATAGAGGAGGTAACTGCATAGTATTAAAAAGCAAGTTGATATGTGCCTTGATATTGCATATTACGTAGGGTCTGAGAAACTACAAAATTGACATTGCAATTCAAATGTGTCCATATTTGAAAATTTAAAAGAACACCAAGGAGTATCTCTCTACATAAAAGTTTAATTGTTTTAACGAGGGACAGGTCTTTATACTAAGTACAGATGGTACGTATCATCGCCACCACCACCTTTGTATTATTGTTGTTTTTATTATTGTTTTTATTATTATCATTATTATTATTACATTGTTGTACACAATCAATAATACACAAACAGTACATATGTCACTAAATATTAGTATACCAAATACACTTGTCTGTGCGCGGTGTCAGTGTTAGGTATACCAGAGGCTTTTACGGAAAGTAACTGCCAAACACCAGTAATTCTACGTAATGCAATGCATTCGGACATAGGGATTTCTAAGCATTAAACCCAAGGCGGACCAAAATAAAGTTTAATACCATAGGAAGGAATATGGCAGACAACCAACTAGCACCATCCCTCGTTAAGTCTTCTGGGGTTGCAGACAGCACTGAAACCTGTTTTTATCTGCTTATCAGTGACACTTGGCTAATGTGATATGTGCCTGGCTTTATTGTGATAATGGTTTGAGTGTAGATAATTTGAAGCTAACTGTTTAAGAACCTCAATGCCTGATTATGATGAAACAGTAGAAGTAGAGAGATATTTTACCATCTCTGGTGTTGCAATCTTAAATGCCTGTTCAAAGCGGGCGGCGATTCCAGAACATTGTGTATAAAATTCCACAAGAATGAAGAGGACTTCAAAAACTTTCAAAATAAGTATTTTATCTCACACGTGTGGCATTTGAATTAAAATCTTCTAAGTCATTCACGAAAAAAGCAAAAACTACGAAAATGTTCTATTAAAGGGTTGTTAGGGGAGAGGAATGTACTGTAAACCCTCACCTAGCATACTTGAAACATGCTGGAATCTTTACTCTTCTGACTTATCGTTAGGACTCCTTTAACTAAACAACTTTTTATTTGAGGGAGGAAGTATTTCTGATGAAATCTCGATATCGAATTTTGTGTGGAATACGATACTTCCTCTACTACCATATGCAATAGTATCCTATAATGTTTGAACTAGAGACGCAAACCAAGTCGGGGCAACGTGAATCTTAGTGCATATGCAACCATCAAAGTGCTTGAGTATTGCGTGTAATCTAAAATGTCCAGGCACGTCAAATTCGTTCAAGATTCATGTTCGAAGCGATATTTGCTGATGGAATGGATGGGCTT
Organism: Hymenopus coronatus; assembly: GCA_030762935.1. Taxonomy (NCBI): domain Eukaryota; kingdom Metazoa; phylum Arthropoda; class Insecta; order Mantodea; family Hymenopodidae; genus Hymenopus; species Hymenopus coronatus. Next base: position 85,473,863 of record CM060897.1, on the reverse strand, counting down.
GCTTGATTATTGACGTGACACTAGATGACTCCGTTCAGAGCTGATTAAAGCATTGTTTTCAAAATATTTGAAAGGTAGGGAATATTTTGGTACACAAGGACAATGGCTTGCTTTAACCCAGGCCATGTCAAGGACTTTTTTTTATTAATTTATAGCATTATAATCAGAATTAATTTCTAATTCTTTCCCATTTGGAGGTGGCATCTCTACTCTAGTTTATTTTTTCTCTTTGGACATGAGAATAAGCAAGGACATTGTTTTATTAATTTTGTGATGTTTATGTTTATATGATATAACGACTTAAGTTGCATCGTTATTATTTCACGCCCGTAACTAACGGTCATTTTTCATAAACCTAGTCATAAACTTATGCGCAATCATTAATTATTTAAAAATACATCTTTGGTAAGGACAGCAGTGACATGTATAGCTTATGTGTGTGTGTGTGTGTGTGTGTGTGTGTGTGTGTGTGTGTGTGTGTACAGTTCATGGGCTTGATTACTCAGTTCTCCGAAAACCATACAAAACGGCCACCTGTGACTGAGTTTCGTGTAAAGGAGTAAGAGAGTCCATCCAGTAAACAGGGGACAAGGTCGGACAAACAAACGAACGAACGAACGAACGAACGAACATGGTTTGCATCCTTTCTAGAGCTCTTTGTACACGATCAATTTTTTGTGAAATTCAATGCGTTACGAGACTTTCCAAGGGTTGTCGCAGCTTTGTAAGCTTTTTGGCAAATTCTTTCCAATACATTTAAAGTATTTGAAGGACAAATAAGGGCAGCTTTACACGGTCAAAGATTTGACAGTGATTTGATGGCTATGACCAATGAAATATGAGCATTTAAAGGTGCGTCACGAAATCCGTAACATGGCTAAAAGCGAAAAATAAACAAAAATGGCTACCTGGGTAAGGGGTGTCGTTTGCGAGCTGATTAGGTTTCAGTTTTACGAAAGCTGGCCATATCTAACCTAATGTGCTTCATGAATCACCACAAGATGGAGACACGGCACATAAAGAAATTACGAGGTAGATTTCCACAGTATACAATAATGCAATTTGATCGAACGCAGTTAACCTGTCCATTCGTATTATTTCTATCAGTGATATGATGGACCACTCGCCTCTCACCTAGACGGCCCGAGTTCGATCCCAAGCGACTGCATGTGAGATTTGTGATGGACAAAGCGGCGCAGGGGTGGGTTTTCTCCGGGTTCTCGGTTTCCACCGGTGCTCCATCTTCATTCCATGTATCACCAGTATCATCGCCTGCGGTGCAAATAGTAAAAGCGGGTATTAAACACTATAAAAAAGTGATATGATGCTATGTGCATTCTGATGCCATACACGAAAGTGCTATGTAATATGTACAGAATAACATTTCATTGCAAATTGTTATACCGTGACGCTAATGGAAAATTATTTTTCACGTGAAATGTAAATGGAGTGTTATTTATGGACGCTCTTTAACTGCTGTTGTTCTCAGCGTCCCATTCTAAATTGGGTATGAAAGACCGGTTAATTTTGCTCAGAGGCCTCTCTGTCAGGCTTGAGGTTCTTTTACGTGCCGTAAATCTACGACACGGGACCAACGACTTTACTTCCTTTCCGAAGGAAGCCATGCTAAATAATCCATCGTCCTCCGCCGGGTTTGAACCCGCGACTTTGGGTATATGAAGTTAGCATGGTAACCATTACACCACGGAGGGCGACATTTTTCACGTGATAAACTACGTGATAAACTATTATCAATGTGTTCTGAAGGATTTCAGTTTGGCAAAAAGACGTGTAAGTACACATTTATGCCATTGACAGGTCTTGTCAAACCTTATCCATGAGGTAAATACTTTTCAGCTTTTGATAGTTTTTGCTAACTCTTAAATTGAAAAACAAGGCGTTTGATCATGTAATTTTTATTTATTATTTTATTTTACTTTGTTTTGTTTTTGTCTCTCTCTCTCTCTCTCTCTCTCTCTCTCTCTCTCTCTCTCTCTAACTTCCTTTAACCCATGTACAAGGGGCGTAAGAAGCAAATTTCAGTAGTTGTCTCACTCGAAAAAAATGAACCAAACAAAGAGCGTGGTTTGGACAACACTAATATGCAAGCGTTAAAGAGAATAATTTATCTCACGAAGAACGGTACATTATACGGTACTTTACTCATGGAAACTTCTGTGTAAAGAAAGTAGAAGCGGCAACCACAGCGATATCAGTGTTCGAATATGGCTCGAATTTAAACACAACACCAAAGCATACACATCATACCAACGGCGAATTTACTTTTAATGATTTTTTAAAGCAATTCACTAGTTCATAGCATCCAAGCTATCACATGCTGTCTTCCGTCCTTCCTCCTCTAGACTTAGGTATACTTACCTCTCCGGGATGTCTTCCTAAATGGTAAACATTATGTTTGATTCACCTATCTTAATACCAGCAAACACCACTTTAAAATTTCTGGCTATTCCAGGTGACGGATACCTTGAGTGTGAGAAAATTTAGGTTGCACCAAACCCTCGTCAAACACCCGAATCCACCGCTGAGCGAGCGGAGGCACAGCATCAGTATCAATGTCAGTGCTAATACCGATAGCACTGTAGCTGCCGACATTTTCAAAAGGCTTGCAAGCAGTGATGGTGCAAGGTGGTCAATATACAAAACGACCTACGTTATTCATTTTTGCAGCAAGAGAGTTTTATCTGCTGTTTTTACTTCATCTCTGGAGAAGATATCAGAAATGCAAAGAGTGGAAGGAGCTTACACTCTTTTACAGGCCATTCAAAGAAAACGAGAATATATTCTTTAGTCCCAAAAGGTCCATGTAGTACAAAAGTGGTTATTTCGATATTTACATGAAACAGGAAAAGTAAACAATTGGGATCTCTCCCAGCCAACCAGAATTCATACGTATCATACTGTATGTTGCAGATCTTTTATGTACCTTATATACTTGAAGTGAAGTGTTAGTAAGAATACATATTAGTCCGAAATTGAGGATTTTATTGGTAGTGAGTGATGCCACTAAGGAAATGGAGATGCAGCTAATTTAGAAGGAAATGTACCAGAGAACCAAACATAACCACTGAAATGCTGGTCATGAGACCTCTGTAAATAAATAGGCCATATGAATAATACACTTACAATTTTTTGAGTTTAACGTCCTTTAACCTGGTTAGTCCTATCGGATGATGAATGAAATTGATGAAATGATGCTAAAATGAATTGGGGGTCTATGGAGCTGAAAGTTACTCGATATTCGTTTTCTCAAAAAAACATACCAGTAGCTCACCCTAAACGAGTTTCTAACTCACGACCTGTTGAATGTGAGGCAGACGCGCCATCATGGTGGGTTACTTACAAGTGTGCGAGGAAACGAATACATTTTACTGACAAGGGGTCAATGTCACATTAATGTCGCAGATTGAACAGCAATTTTTATAATGAAAACACAACGAAAACAAGTATGTATTCGAGATCTCCTAAAAAAAAAACAAAAAAAAAAAAACAAAAAAAAAAAACATTAAGAAAAAAAGTGGTGGTGGTGGTGGTGGTGGTGGTGGTGGTGGTGGTGGTGTGTAAGTGTGTGTGTGAACAGCATAACTCAAAAACGAAATTCAGTTAAATACCACACTTAGTATTTAAGTTCAGCGTCCTCCAAAAACGCTTACACGAAGATTTTCAAGAAAATTCCCCACTTCAAAATATCTACTCATTACATGGAAAAAATATCCGTTATTTTAAATTTTTTCAAGAATGACCACTATTTTTATTAAAATATAATATGTTTAAGCTATTTAAATGATAAATAAAATTTTACTGGTAATAACCCGTAAAGTTCTGTCCATTCCGAATGATTTTTCAACCGTAAGAGATACAAATTATTATAGACAGGATGTAAGCCTTGTTATCTTATAAGAATTATTCCACCTTTTTGTGGCTTTAATCGTTTCCAACATATTCTTAATTATAGATTTGAACTATCAGATACTTTATACTGTTTCAACTGCAAAATCGTTATTCTTTTTTTACCCCTCCCGGTCTTGCAAATAGAATGGAATTGCAAAGAAATCATGTAGCAGCCGTTCTTTAAACATTTGACTAACGCTTAATCTAATTGCATTTCCTTACTCCCTCTGTGCCTACAAGGAAATTGTAATAAAACAATGTTTGCGAATGTTTATCTCGATTAGCGTGAAGTAGAGAGAAGAATAAGCTTTTGTAAGAAAAGTTCGGTGATCAATGAGTAAAGGTCATGTAAATATAACTTATCATTTTTTTTTCTTTTCTGTTTATGACGAGCTCCATAATAATGCCCAGTGAAATTTCGATAAAAATTTCTATAACAAATGCAATACTTATTAAACTTCAGTTAAACAGCAGAGAAAATAAAAAATGAAACCTTTCAAAGTTTATTTTCTACCACGAATGGAAACAGATAAAATGCTGACGACAAAGAGGGTGCAGCTTTGTTTGTAAGATTCAAAATTATTTTGTTGTCATTAACACAGCAAACCACCAGTAGTCCTAATGTCATTAACACAGCTAATCACCAGTAGTCCATGGAGCAAGGCCGAACTCTTATCATTGAGTACCAAGGTGAAGTACCTTAACGATATGACAAGCAGGCTCTGACAGCTACTATCGCACATGAGCTAATGACGTCACTGGAAACACCGAATCCTATTTTCACAAAGCTTAGGTTATCAACTGGTGTTTTGCTACCATTGCAGGAAAAATTCTTATTTTAATAATACATACTTACATATTATGAAGATCAGTGCTGGTGTGTATGTGTGTATGTGTGTGTGTGTGTGTGTTTATATATATATAAAAATTTGCGGACGGGAATGATTCTGATGTCAAGGCAGACATTTTTTTCCTCACCATCAACTGCGCCTGGCACTTTTAATCACAAACGATGAATAGATAACTAAATGCGAGGGGACAAGGACGAGAAAATCCATGGTACGCAAGAAACCAGACCACATTCGTTCCACAACCAGGGAAAATAAAAAAAAAAAAAACCCTTATAAGGGATCGTGGGTCTTGAACCCAGGATCCACGGATGCTCCTAAGCTACTATGCTCTTTCTAAATATAGCTAACTTTTAATTTTCTATTTATTTATTTATTTTTTAGCTATGCTTAATGTGTTCTAACCGGGCAGAAATATACCAGAATATAAATATTTTAAAACTTACTCGGGAACCTAAACTCAACTATTTATTATATATAAGAGCCAAGGAAAAGTCTGTATTTGGAAACTTGGTGGAGCACGAGACACTATATATGTATTACGGTGAATTCAAAACATGCGTAACTATTAAAAACTGGTTTAAAACATATAATAGATTTTGTTGCAGTTGGCATTTAAATGTAGCTTATAAAACTAAAACTAAATGCTTAAAGTCAACATGTCTGGGGAATTAAGTCGTGACCACAGCAATTAAATTCACTCCCGTGGCTAACGAGATATACATAGAAGCCGTGGTGTGAACTCAGCAGGCGTCCTATTTAAATATTACAAAATAAAACCAGGTTTAAGATTATCTACCATTATCTACTTTTTGTTAACTCTGCGGCACCTGTTGGTACCATATAGTTGTGCTCCTAATTGTCATGCAAAATTCAGCAAAAATCATCCAGAATGAACAAGTCTACAGAAGCTATTTCATGAAATTCTAGATAGACATTTCATTTGTTATGTAAATATCTATAACATACGACATTTTAATCAAAACGTTAGAGCCATTTTTGAGAAAAACAAAAATTTTCAAAAATTTGTCCATCTAAAAGATAGTTTGAGGTGGGAAGTTTTTCTTGAAAATAAAAGTTTCGCACCTTGGAATGTACTAAACTTAAAGGTATTTGGTATTTAACGGTCTTTTAGTTTTTGAGCTCTGCTGTCTACACACACACACACACCTTCTCTAAAGATTTTTGGACTCAGGGGACCTCAAAACATACATTTACGGTGAAATCTCGGTAACGAATTTTTGGGCAGAATACAACACCTTCTCTATTCAATATGCACATAGTTGGTGTAGAGAAAGTAAAAAACTGAACAAGTTTCTTTTGCAGCAACCTGTACAATCCCTGGTATTGTGACGATAGGTCACTGCTCTAGGTAACACAGATAATTGGAAATGTGCGCAAATCAAAATTGGGCAGTTGTGGACAATTCACATAATCTTAAGACTTACAGTTAGTTGCTGAAAATCTATTACGTGAAAATTTGGTTACATTCCACATTCATATGTGTAGAACACTATATTTCAAGGTGCTCCTATATTATTTCTACCACCTTTTCAGAAAATCTAATTGAATTCTAAACAGAAATCCTTTTTAACAGGTCATAAACATAACTAGCATGCGACCTCGATCAACCTTCATAGGAAAGAGATTAACGAAAGAAACACAATCTGGTTCTTTAAAAAATCACTGTTAATAGCTTTTACTTTCTCTGTGTAGGAGGAGTATTGCATCCCATCCAAAAATTCGATACCGATAAATTACCGGAAATACACGTTTTGAGACCCCCTGAGCAGTTTTTTTCTTTACCACATATAAAATAGGGGAAGTATTGTATTCCACCCAAAATTTCGATACCGGGATCTCGCCGAAAGCACACCTTTTGAGACTGCTTAATCCAAAATAACATTTTTAGAAAAAGGCCCATGTGCGTGTATGTGAGTGTCTGTATTTATGTCTATTAACAGCACGACTCAAAAACTACAAGCGAGTTAAATATCAAACTTAGTGTTGGGACTGCCGAAATAAATAATAGTATTTTTTTCAGAATGTGTGTGTAGTGGGTGGGTGTGCGTGTGCGTGTGTGTGTGTGTGTGTAGGCGTGTCTTTGAACACGATAACTAAAAACGGAAATTTGTAAGATACCAAATTTGGTATTTAAGATTAGTGTCTTCCAAGGATGCGACGCAAGGATTTTGAGGAAAATCCCCCTCCCCCCAACTACTCTTTACCTGGAAAACATTTCGAATATTTGATTTTTTCCCCAAAAATGGCTCTAACGATTTTGATTAAGCTACCATACATTAAAGGCATTTACATGACAAATAAAATGTATCTTTATCTTGAATTTTCTGGAAATAGTCTCCGAAGACCTCTTCACTCATGATTTTAGCTTAATTGGTAAAACTCTAAGAGATAGACAGAAACTTACTGTACAAAGAACGTAGATCCCGTTAAAACACACAACTTTTTCCTATAGTTTACCATTTTCAAGCTTTTCCTGGTTATTGGTTTCAATTTTAAAGTATTTAAAACTTTTCTCATCCGGTATTTGTCAGCTCCTAGTCATGCAAAGAACAAAGAAACGAATTTCAATCACATAACAACCACTTTTTCAAAGATTTTACTATAGCTTTGGGTTAGGTATTTCCTTATTTTCCTTCTACTTACAAGGGAGCAAGTAATAAGAATGGAATACATCAGATTTTAAGAGTGTAAGGTGTTCATGCAACTAATGAATGCAGAATATAATTATCTTTACGAAAACTGTTAAAATTTACTCATAAAATAATTAGAGAAACATGCATTTCAACTGACATTTTAACGCCAAATAGCCTGAGATATATCCTCATCCTATTCTACGTAAAAGCTGACTACCTTAACTTCCTACACAACTTGTAAAAATAGCTATAAGCTTCTATTTCTACCAATATATCAAGTTTATTATGTTGTTCCCTCATTATATATTCGCTGATGTACCTACTGGGAGAGCAAGTAGCAGAATCAATGAATAACACATCAAGCATAAATGCGTAACAGTACACAGCTTGCCTCAAATTATTACCTCCTTATACAAAAGGGTTTAAACAATGCTACTGTTGAATACATGTTACATTATTTATACGTGGTAAATTATTCAAATTAGCGATGATACGAAACAAAACCCTTATGTGGTTAAGGGGAATGTCGTCATTACCGCAGACTCAAACCCGGCATGCACGCGCAATTCAGTTGGCAACACGCAAGGTTGTGCCAAGTTATTACGTAACTCTGACAACGAGCTGAAGGTTAGACGTGGGTTGCAGTTCATACCCCGCTGGCCGCATCACTATCGAGTCGCACGCTTTTTGCTTTCCCTAATGACATTTGCAATAAAATTCTGTGAAACCAAAATCGATCCCACATTCTATGGATTTAAAAAGGTACGCAGAAGAGGGTCATTCCAGTTATGTTCTGTCTCGAAATGCATTTCCCAGGTTTTTAAACGTTTCGAAAATAAGAGGAATAATAAACAGACTACAATTGGAACATTCCAGATCCAAAATAAAACTACAGAAGGGTTATGATAGGCATTCAATTTACCAATGCACATCATATTAATTAGATACTACATTAATTTCGAAAAATAGCCCCCTAAACTTTTATTCTCTTATTACTTTACCCATACCTGACGCCTAAAATGAATACAGAAATTTCACTGGAAATAAGCTCTCTGGGATCCTTAACCTTCCTCCCAAAATGCCCGGTATATCTATCTATGGATAGGGCACGGTTAAAAACGAAACGTCGGATACGTCATTCTTTATATTCACTCCGGTATTTTACACCCTTGTAACATCAGGAAGTTCGCCCAAGTAATAATTTTGGTTTTCTCAAAAGTGGCTCTGAAGATGCATGTTTAAGGAAAATACATCACGGGAGGAGAAAAACATACATCTTCATTTTTCTGTAAATAGCCTTTACAGCTTGTGAAGACTGCTTCCTTTACTGGATTTATAACTGGAAGAAAACACGATACACGGAATTTACTACAGCAATAATGCAGGACTTATTACAATGCACAATTTGTGTCAATCTTACTCTGTCCCACTCCCAACTTCTCACAAACTTTTTCCCAACACTATTCGATACTCAAAATGCTCCACAAGATGCAATGTTTTATTAATTTTTTTTTCAAAACGTTTATACTGCCTCCCAAATTACATTAAAGAACATATTTTGGGAACTATACGATCATTAAAGAAAATGATCATATAGTTTTTCGAAATACTGCTCCAATTTTGAGAAATAAACTATTACATTTTATAGAGTAAAGATTTGGAGAGTAAGCAAAGTAATTTTTCCATAATTAATAATAATTCTAGTAAATTAGTTTAAAAATGCGATATAACAGATCTATTTATAATTTCATTTACCGTAAAACTTGAAATTTTACGTTTCAAAATATATCAAGATAGTTTATTTTTATTATTATAATAAATGTATTCAAAAACTATTTAAATGCCATGTAAGCTAGAATACTGATAAATGGTAATCATATCGCTGTTATCGTGTTTAATAACTAGTATATAGTATATATTTCAATAATATATCTTACATACCGTGGATTTTCTATATTTCAAAATATGTCACCTTAAAAGCGACCGCCCCATGTTCAGATTTGCTGGCATGTACGAGCTAATATGATCCTGGCAATTGACAGCGTCGTTAACAAACAAGTAATAACATTAATTTATCTTAGCATTATCAATTCACTAAACATTCGCTGTAGCACTTACATTTAAGACTTATTAGGTTGAAGTTTTAGAGAACGTAATATTTTTATTTTGTTTCCTGATGAACGTTCAGGGTTAAACACAGGATAGGTTAAATGGACGCTGTTACCAGATGCACCGTGCATGCAAAAGACACGGAAACATTGCAAGCTGCCTTAAAAATGTTTTGCCGGCGTTCTTAGAGAATCTTTAATTTGTTTCGCTCTTAGTTTATACGCTACACTTTAAAAACAGTCAGAAGTTTTTGGCTGTTTCTTTGATTGCTTCCTAATTTTCAATGCCTAAGACATTTAAAATTCACTCATACCTACTAGTAAGGTTCTTTACTCCTCAGCTTACCTACACTGCATCTATTCAACAATAGGTACCTGAAAATATTCATCACTGAATGACAGTATCACATATAAAATCCGTTAAAATACTGTAAAAGTCAACTCATGATATCTGCGATTGTTATCAGAATTGCAGTGAATTTTATTATCTGTGGAATGCGACGTATGGTGTTTTAGTGTTTTCTCCACAGATGTCGGAACCCGTATCACTGTTATGACTAACATTTGACCCGTTACAGAAAATCAAGATGCTCAGGACACGCTTGACATTTGAGGGACAGCATATTATTTTTAAGTGGTGGTTAAGTCTGAAAACGTCGCTGAACGTGCAAGGAGGGGCTACGAGATTGCAACACAATCTACAACACGCCCGAAATTTCACGGCTTTGTGACAAGTTTAAGACGCACATCCACGAATCTTTTTCTAAACAACATAAATTTTATTTTACCATTTATATTTGTAGTAGACATGAGGAGATTTTTTTTTTTTTTAAGAAAACGTGATACTAAAATTTCGCCGGAAATATAGATTTTTAGGATGCTCGTTTTGTTCAGTATAAAGTATGGCTAATTTCTCAACGTGTGCTAGTAGGTACTCATTAGCTGCGAACTTGCGACAGTACGTACACTTGTCCTGCGGGTTACGTTTCATTTTGCCTGGCAAATAAAGATGCTTTATTAAGCCAAAATTCAATTATGTTCATCCAGCACTACTGTTGTTATACTGTATTTAAAATGCTTAGTTTGGTATTCCCGTTAGACTCTACAATTTTGCACATTGTTTTCCGCACTCTGTTTTAATTAGAAAGTCGAGTGAACCCCTCCACCGCAGTCGATTTCACAGATGCATTTGAGTGCAGTTCAAATCTTTTACCTGCGGTACCAAAGGGTAGTAGAAATAGTAAAAATCTGACTGTTATATTCACCCGATTTTCTCTACTCGATGGTTATTAGTGTATATACGAACTAATCTTACGAAAGCTTATTTTTCTATGTATTTCAATGTATTCGAGATAAACGTTTGCAGATATAGCTATACCTATTATATATTTCGTAATAGATACAAAGGGAATAGCGAAAGTCAAAAGTTTAAGAACCGCACGCTATTAAAATTCCATTATATTATTTCAATTCAACCGCGTAAAAGAACTAAAAATCGGCAAGATTTGAAAAGAATGATAAAATATTGGACATTTCGAACAATTAATAACGGATATCTCGGAAATGCCTTATATTAAAAAAAATGAAAAATAAAAGACTAGTTGTTTGGAATGTAAATTGTGTGTCCTAAAGAGATCTAGATTTTATGTATAGTTCGTTTCCATCTGTCGCTTAACATACACCAGTTATATAAGTTTATGCACAATTCCTTTCAAAAGAAGTGGACTTTACACGCTATTCCTAGAAAAATCAACATTTACATTTTGTTAATCATGTAAATATGTTTAGATGTAGTACTTCAATCAAAATCGTTCGAGAAATTTTCGATAAAGTGAAACATTTCGAACATTTTTTCATATAAAGGGCAGTTGGTGATAGAAGATTTTGTGAAAATCGTTTTTTGAAAAATAGCAATCAATTGTTTGGTATTTATCGATTTTCGTCGTTGAGTTACGCTGTTCTGACACACACACGCGCGCGCGCAATATCGAAAAATGTGTTTAAGTTTCTTAGATTCAAGGGTTCTAAAAACAAGTATCTCCGGCGAATATCACAATCGAATGTTTGGGTGGAATATTAATACCTTCTGTACCTACTATATATATGGTAGAGAAATTAAAATTTAAGAAATGTCAAATGCTTAAAATGGGTGTTTAGGTGGAAAGCAATTCAACTGGCTGCAAAAACTTTCTCAAAACTACAAATGGTCCAAGGTAAAACCAGTAGGGTCGCACGGCTCTATTGTGTAATATATTGAAAAGGCCGCATCGTGTCTGTTTTTTTAAAGAGTACACAAAAAGGAACGACTGTAAATGAAAGTGTGGAATCTTTCAAATTTGGTGCATAGCATCAATAGAGCGCTGACTGGGAAACATAAACAGAGTTGTGGAATGTTCGCAAGAAGCTGCACTGCGCAGTCTGCGTGACGAGCCGAGGTCAAGCCGAGGTCACATGATGGACCAGCCATTTAAATCCCTAGCAATGTTTGCCAACACAGTGGCGGATCCTAAACCGGAAGACTGGGAACCGGTCCATTGTAGGTGAAAGTGGCCGGTGTGAACTTCTGATTTCTTGAATTTAACACTCGCCTGACTTCAAACACGTCCGAAATATTCCGTTGCTTGTTCACTGTAAGTTTGCAACATGACTGGGTTTTGCGGTTTTCCTCTTATATTGCAAATCACTTGGAAGCATGCGTGCATAAAATTTCCAAATTCTACAACAGTTTAACATAAAGTTGTATTTAAATAGTACATTTACTCATTTATAGAGACAAATACAGATTTTGCTGAAAACTTTTCCTTAATGTGGGAATGTGTCTACTGAAGGAATTTGTTTATAATGAAGCTCCAACTTTTAAAACTGTATTTGAGCACAATTAATATTTTATCAGCTACTGTTTCACAAAGAAAGGGTGATAATGCAGTTAAATATGTATTTTGGATAAATTTTAATGCTTAGCATTTAACGATAATTAGATAAAATGTTCTAAGTTTTTTTTTACATGCAGATTTTCAAAAATACTTAGACACTTTCATTAGAACAAGTTCTTTACTCAGAAAAATGTCATCGAAGCCCGCTTAAACTTAGGGATTACTTATTGGGGAATTTAGAATCATTCGCATTATCTGCTGAAGAAACCGTAAAAGGAAAGAAATTAAAGGCGTTTTGTTAATTCTGAAGCGCTTGCGCAATGGCAGAACATGCTTATGGATTGTTTGTCAAGAAAACTGCTGATGTTTAACTGCTCTGTTAATATTTGGTACAGACTCTGTAAGCATTGTTTCATTGTAAACTTTATCGGCAGTCAAAGCAATTTGTGAAAAAATTACGCTCAATACCAATAAAATAAATAATGTTTTAAAATTGCTTGGATACGGAATTAATTTTATGGTCTTCGGGTGCTTTTATACCTCTGATTTCTTGTTTGAATTTTATTTCTATCCTACTCAGGTGGGATATACCTTGTCGATTTGAACGGGTCTCATTGAAAAATCATACTGTGTACGACTTCTCTTCACCAAAACATATCGTCAATTTGAATCCTTTCAGTTTATATCCAAATATTTTAGTTTGAGCTAATGCTACGAATAAAATGGGTTTCTTCTGATGCACATCAAGAATAAAACTGTGCCAAAACAACCAAACCTTTTGTATGAAGCAAATAAAATTATGCGTGCAAGAAATAATAATAAAAAAGAAGAAGTAAAAATTAGTACATGATTCTGCCTTTCTGAAACACACTATTCTTACAAACTCTTATTTTTATCCTACTTAATATTTAGCAAAACTGGTTTTATTACATATTTTCTTATAGATACAAGAGGAATAAGGGAATACATTAGGCTAAAGTTATACTCAAATCTTTTAAGAGCTGGTCGTTCTGTGATCACATTGAAATTCCGTTTTTTTTTCATGACTAGGATAAAAAGGAAAATCGAACGACGACTTCTAATTTGAGAATAGTATAAATATTGGGAAATTTAAACGAAAAACAAGGAATATCTCGAAAAATGTATTTGATAGAAATACATACATCTACATATTTTACTATGTGGTAAGATTTAGTTTAGTCTACCTATTACATTTACCAGTTAGCAGAATTCATCAAAAATTAAGTAGGCTTCATAGGCTATCCCAGAAAATTGAAGATATACATACATTATTTTTGGCATGTATCACATTTTAATAAAATTCGTTAAGTCCAATTTTGAGAAAATCAAACATTTTGAAATATTTTCCTTTTTTGTAGTGTTTAACGCCCGCTTTTACTACTTGTGGCACCGCAGGCGATGACACTGTTGATACATGGAATGAAGATGGAGCACTGATGGGTTGCGATGGTGGGGGTAACCGGAGAACCCGGAGAAAACCCGCCCCTACACCGCCTTATCCACTACAAATCACACGTGTGGTAGCTTGGGATCGAACCGGGCCGTGTAGGTGAGAGGCGAAAGGTCTAACCACTCGGCCACGGCACGGTCCAAATATCTTCCTTTTAAAAGTAGTTTGGGGTGGGGGATTCCCTTGAAAATCTTCGTGCCAAATCTTTGGAAGATAGATACTGAACTTAAAGCCAAGTTAGGTACTCAACCGATTTTTCGTTTTTGTGTATTCATACATACATTTTTCTGAAAATGCTTTTTTGGATTCAGGGGTTCCTCAAAAACATGCATTTCCAGAGAAATCTCGGTATCGAATTTTTGGATGGAATGACTTACCTTCTCTATCTATTATACGAGGTAGGGAAAATAAATCTATTGTGTTGCACTCACTTGAATTTCTACTCACTCTTGTACAAACTATTATTATAAACGGCAAATTTTTATCCACCTCATGTTAATCGAGATAAACGTTTGCACACATTGTCTTATTGCACATTTCTTTATAGGTGCTTTCTTTCTTTCGCTATTACTCGTATGGAGAACTTACACCAGCGTCTGGGGTCAGTTGCCTGTTGAGGAGCAGGTTAGATAGAATATCCAGGTTGAGTGATTCGCCCGATGTCTGGTATAAGAATGGGGAAGAAGCCGAGATGAAATAAAGGTAACATGGAAGAAAGGAAAATGATTATGGAGCAGATGGAATAAATAGATAACTGCAGCTTTGTAGGTACACCTCAAATCCCACATACGGTCGCATGGGATAGATCCTGGTCCTCCTTGTTGAGAGCGAAGTGGTCTAAACACTAGGCCACAGCGTCGGCTTCCTTATGGGTACAAGGGCATTAATTCTGAGAAGAAAAAAAAAGTTTCGCGTAAAGGGTAGTTTGGGTAGGGGGTGGGGTTCTTGAAAATCTTCCATCTTGCATCCTTGGAAGATGTATATGAACATCAAGTTTAGCATTTAACAGACTTTTCTTTTTTATTTCTGCTGTACACACAGGTATGTGCACGTGGACCTATTTGTAAACATCCTTTTTGGGGTTCAGGGGGCCTCAAAACCTATATTAATTTTACAAAAACATAAAATGTATTTAATTTAAATATATATTACAAATTTCATAATCAACAATTTTATTAATTTTAGATTACATCGAATCGCACGATTAACAGCTTCAGTGTAAATGAAAATCTTAATTTTAAGTTTCCGGTGAAATCACTTCGAATTATTTTATGAAATGCAACATTTCTCTTATATACTACACAGAGGCGAAGTGGTCGAATGATTAAATCGCTCGCCTCTCACCAAGGCGGCATGAGTTCGATCCCAGGGGAGTGCATGTGGGATTTATGGTGAACAAAGCGGCATCCGAGCGCGTGTTCTCCAGGTTCCCCGGTTTCTCCAGCCAAACAGTCCGCCAATTGCTTCCTCATCAGCCTTCCTTTCACCCATTTCGCTTTCATTTCACATCATCCTCTTTCTCATTCTCATACCTGTCTACGGGTCGATCCACTGACTAAAAGGAGTCTACTCCTCGAATGGTTTCGGGACCCTAGGCACTCGCATGCAAGTCCTGAAGAGATGTAAGACCTAAACTAAGTATATAAGTAAATAAACATAGAAAGTAATATAAACGATAAGTAAACTTTAAAAAGAGTATCGGTGTTGTCGCATTTTGTAAAATTTCGCGTTTTATTAACATTTCTCTAAAACATAAAATTTGACCTGTCCGAGCATTTTTTAGCAATTAATTTTACAGCTTGCCTCAAATCGTAAAAAGACAGCATGGAGTTAAACGGAATATCTCTGTCGCTATTAAAATAATGTGGTGTAAATATTCAGTTCTTATATTTTTCAGCTTTGAACACATTAACCTTTGCAATTTTTTTTCTCAATCATATTCCATCGTGGATCCAAATTTCTAAAGGAAACACATTTTTCAGTAAACCTCCGTATTTGCTACGTCTCAGTATCTAACAAACTAAATTTTACAATGTAGCAATAACTTTGTTTAGATAGAGTAAACTAGAATGATGGTACATACCTAGTTTGAATTCTCTATCTTTAATAAGATGACCGTTTTGATTTTTTAAATCAAAGATTTACGGAAAAGTCTATACCTATGTATCGCCTAAGTCAGGCGATGAGAAAATTTTTGTTATTGGATTTACGAGGAGCAAACGAGAGGAAATGTTGACAAGGGTTGGAGAAAGTTTTTAAAACAAGCCGGAATCCTGTAACTTCATGTCTATAGCAATAAATAGTCATCTACCGTTTCAGCTCAATCGCAAGGCAGCATGCAGCAGTAAATGTTAACACAAGTTTGTAAGGAAATGTTTATAGCATGTGACAAACTGTGAAGTGTTAATTTAGGTTACTTGGTTTGTATTCTAAGTAAATATTTATAATTGTGGAAGGAGTAGATTGGAAGAGACAAAATGTTTGAAAATTAAGAAAAATCACTAATGATGAATGCCTTAGATTATTCATGTAAAACGAGTGTTAGTAAGGGAAACAAGGTCCACGTCTTCGTTTGGTGTCGTTTTGAAACACCCTATATAACTCTTACCATTTTCTCGTTTTTGTTAGGAAAAACATCGACAAGCGAATTTGACGTACTGCTTTCTCTAATGCTGTGTCAGCCGTGCTTACGTTATAAGAACTTGTAGAGTAGAAGCCAGTGCTGCAAAAACATTAATATGGCCGCGCCGTGGCCGGGTGGTTAGACCACTCGCCTCTCACCTAGACAGCCTAGGTTCACTCCCAAGCGACCGCATGCGAGATTTGAGGTGGACAAAGCGGCGCAGGGGCGGGTTTTCTCCGGTTTCCCCCGCCATCGCATTCCACCGGTGCTCCATCTTCATTTCTTGTATCACCAGTGTATTCGCTTGCGGTGCCACAAGCAGTAAAAGCGGCGTTAAACGCCACAAAAAAAAAAAAAAAAAAAAAAAATCTGCTGTGTTCCATTCACATGACTTGCTCTACTACTGTATAACAAATTATTGTTAGTAAGCTTATTCTTCTATTTACTTAATGCTAATCGAGAAAAAATTAGCAGAAATAGTCTTATTACTTGCTTCCTTGTAAGTAGAAGCGATATATGGGAGTATCATAGCTTAAAGTGAAGTCAAAAGCTGGTTACTATGTGACTGAAGTTCCTTTGTTTGTATAGACACGAGTTGACAAATTCCTGTATGAGAAAAGTACAAGTTTTTTAAACCTGAAATAAAGGAATGTCTCAAAAACGATCAACTCCTCGAAAAAAAAAATTATATAACATAAATTGTGTGTTTTAATGTGCTCTACATTTTTTGTGCGGTAAGTTTTTGTCTATTTCTTACGGTTTAGCAGTTATGCAAAATTTCGTAAAATGCATCCAGAATAAAATAGTCTTCAGAGGCTATTCCCAGAAAATTTAAGATATACATATTATTTGTCAGGTAAATATCTTTAATATACGATATTTTAATCAAAATCGTTAGCCATTTTTGAGAAAATCAAAATTTTCGAAAAAAGTTCCATGTAAAGGGTAGTTGGAGGTGGAGGGATTTTCTTGAAGATCTTTGTGTCGCATCCTTGGAAGATACCAAACTTAAATACCAAGTTTGGTATTTAATGGTCTTTTCGTTTTGAGCTATGCTGTCCACAGATACACAGACGCAGACGCGCGCGCACACACACACACACACACACACACACACTATTTGTCAGGTAAATATCTTTAATATACGATATTTTAATCAAAATCGTTAGCCATTTTTGAGAAAATCAAAATTTTCGAAAAAAGTTCCATGTAAAGGGTAGTTGGAGGTGGAGGGATTTTCTTGAAGATCTTTGTGTCGCATCCTTGGAAGATACCAAACTTAAATACCAAGTTTGGTATTTAATGGTCTTTTCGTTTTGAGCTATGCTGTCCACAGATACACAGACGCACACACACACACACAGACACACACACACACACACATATATGGATCTTTTTCCAAAAATGTTTTTTTTTGGATCCAATAACATGTATTTCTGGTGAAATCTCGGTATCGAATTTTTAGGTGCATTACAATATCTTCTCTATACACTATGTACATAATACGTATAGTAGGGTCACCATTAAATAACAAGTAAACAGGGCGAAGGAAACAAAAACACGCTAGTTTAAAGCAAATATCTTATTACAATAGAATCTCGCAAACACATTGTTCATTCTTTGCTGCTTTAAAATATTCCACCCATCTGAGTGTAATTTTGTCATGAGTAAACAACGATGATGCCTAAAAAATTAAAATCTCTATTTTATATCTCCGTATTTGATATTTTTACTCCTATAAAAAGTATTTCGAAGTACTAAAACTAAAACAGAAGATACACACTGCAGCCGAAAAATAAACGTCTTACAATAGCCTCAAATAAAGTGTAGACATTTCACTATTTAGTGATCTAAGATGTAATTGAATTGCTAGATTTACCGCAACTGAACACCAGAGTTCAAATATAATATGATTCTCTTTTTTCTCTTGCACTCTCATGAACTACATTGGTAATTTTATCAGTTCTACTAATTTTCAGCTTTTCCTGCAGCGTTATGTTTTGAATACGTTTATTATTATTCTCTCTTATTTTAGTATTGACCACGTTTCACATTGCATAATACACATTTTCTCTCTGACACTATATACACTCACGAGATATATGTCGCCCTCCGTGGTGTAACTTCATACACTCAAGGTCGCGGGTTCAAACCCGACGGAGGACGATGGATTTTTTCGGGTGTAAAAAATCCTTAGCATGGCTTCCTTTGGAAGCGAAGTAAAGAACCTCAAGCCTGATTGAGAGGCCTCTGTGCAAAACTAAGCGGCCTTTCACGCCCAATTTAGAAAGGGACGCTGAGAACCACAGTAGTTAAAGAGCGTCCATAAATATCACGCCATTTCATTTTTTTTACGAAATGTATTTTATGAAATATTAACGTGTTTACACACATATACACAGTTTATAGATATGGTAAGCATGCCATTTGGCAACTTGCTAAAACAAGCAGTTCCATTTTTACTTTCTCAACACGAACAATTTACATAGTGTATAGAAAAGGTATTTATTGCACCGCAAAAAATTCTACACCGGAAATACATGTTTTGAGACTCTCTGAATAAAAAAAACACTTTTGGAAAACTGTCTGTGAGTGGGGGGGGGCAGCATAGCTCAAAATGGAAAGCACATTAACTACCAAACTTGGTATTTAAGTTGAGTAACTTCCAAGGATGCGACATGAAGATTTGCAAGACCTCCCCCCATCCCAACTACTCTTTACATAGAAAAAGTTTCGGAAATTTTGATTTTCTCAAAAATGGCTCTAACGATTTTGATTAAAATATCGTATACTAAAGATATTTCCATGGCAAATAAAATGTACATCTGGAATTTTCTGGGAATAGCCTCTGAAGATATCTTTATTCTGCATGGATTTTACGGAATTTTGCATAACTGGTAAACCGTAAGAATAGACAAAACTTACTTTACAAAAAATGTAGAGCTCGTTAAAACACATAATTTATGGCATATACATTTTTTCGTGGAGTTGTCCGTTTTTGAGATATTCTTTATACTTTTCTCAAGCGGGAACTTAACACCTGCCCATGCAAAGAAACGGATTTCAATCCCATAGAAACCACATTTTAGATCATTTTACTGTCGGGTTAGCCTAGTGAATTCTCTTATTTCCCCTCTACTTCTGTATAAGGAACTAAATAATGAAACCTCTTCTGCCAATCTTTATCTCGATTAGCCTGAAGTAGAGAGAAGAACAAGCTTATTAACAATAATTTGTTACAGAGATGTAGTAAGTCATGTTAATGTAGCACATGAGTTTTTTTGTTTTTATATCTTAACTGAATAAATGGTTTTCTTCTTATTTCAATTAATTAAATGTAATAACATTTTGTGAGATGACAGCACCATGAATTATTTCTCAGGTTCTATCAGAAATTTTACATGATGAGTGAGCCTGAGATCCAAAAATTTAAGAATTATTATCAACTGATAAAGGAAAAAAGCCAATCACCCAAACGAGATTTGAAATCAACCCTGTCGAATTAGAGAGCAGATAAGCTATTCCCAAGTCACAGAACTTGCCAGAACTTAAAATAGCATTTGTTATTTAAAATATAAAATTGTAATATTTCTCACCTTTTTCTTGCGCGGTAGTTCCTCGTAGTCGTCTATAACGATGCCTTCGTCGGTGGTGGCCTGGGACCAGAAGGATGCAGATGAAGTTGATCCGCCCTCGCTCAGCGGGGGTGAGGGGGTGGAGCTGCGCCAGGAACACGCATCGCTGCTCGGGCTGTGTTCGCCCCACGGCAAGCCTGTCAACATGACAAACGCTTTACTGGCGACCTTAACCTCACAACCTAACAGCTGTGTTAATGAATTGTACTAACAGACTTGTCCTTCCAACAGCGACACAATTTGCGCATCATATCTAACAGAACACTTTTGTTTTCCGTGCTCTAAAAAGATAATTTAATACGGTTACACTAAAAGGGACAAATCATATGAGATATGGCAGCAGTAAAAAAAACCAGATAGTTACCCAACATGCGATAAATTAGACCGCTCCTATTTAGAAAACGATACCAAAGACATAAGCTGTTGCTACATCGCGCTCTCATGCAGCTACAAAATAATCAAGACTAAGATTAACAATGTTTCAAAAGATTTCACCATAAAACCTCTTTCAGAATCACTTCAACCATGAGTAGAGAGAACTGGTTTTTAATTACATCTC
Source organism: Hymenopus coronatus (assembly GCA_030762935.1). Lineage (NCBI taxonomy): Eukaryota > Metazoa > Arthropoda > Insecta > Mantodea > Hymenopodidae > Hymenopus > Hymenopus coronatus. Next base: position 85,453,180 of record CM060897.1, on the reverse strand, counting down.
TACCACCTACTGATGGGTAGAGAAAATAGTGCACTACATCCAACAATTCTATGTCAAAATATTACCCGAAATATACGTTTTGAAGTTCACTTGTGGTTACAGCATTTTTAGAAAAAGGTCCGCGCGTAAGTGGTGTCATCAAATCAAAGATGCAAATATACCAATACATATTTGAGTCTGACACTGTTTAGGCATTCCAGGCGATGGCTTTCAACCCCAAACTTTTACTTTAAAAATCACATGTTTAATATGTTTGCAAGACTAATAAAATGCGTATCTTGAATGCTCTGGGGGTAGGTGTAAAGTCATTAATAATGAGTTTTGTGTATTTTTTTAACCAGTAAATTTCAAAGGATAGACAAAAAGTTTACTTCACGAAAAATAAATACATAATTGAAATATACCTACAATTTGCCTCAAATAACTTCTGTAGCATTCAAAATATTCACTATTACATTCGCAAGTTTTCCTCAAATTGAACTGTGAAGCCCACTCTATTAGACATCACACTGATTTTTATTATTATTATTATTATTATTATTATTATTATTATTATTTGTGAGTTTAATCTTGCTTAACTATGCAGGTTATATCGAACAGTGAATAAAGAAAACGGATGAATGAGCCCGTGATTCAGAAAGCTAAGGCTGCCTAGCGTTTATCTTCTTGGGATAAGGGAAAACCGGAACCCGAAAGGTACCTTAACCATATAACGCATTCGAATCGAAATTTAAACTCGGAACGTCTTAAAGGTGGTAACAGCAAGGAGACGGTTCTGCTCTACGCTATCCATTTTATTTTCCAATGGGGTACATTGGTAACAGATACTGATTTACGAGATACAAACATTTGTGTAGCAACCCCTTGCATAAATTGAGATTATTTCTATTCGAAAAATATCGTAATATGACGGAAATAGGGGAGTCGCTTTCTTATATGAATGCTATAATTTGTATTTACACTATACGAGTTTATTATGTAAAGATGTAATGGATGCATGCTGTCTGGAGCAGTCTCCTCTCGCGGGTTCCCCGCCATTCCTTCATGTGATACTGCCATGTGATTGGCGGGTGATATAGTTTGTTTACTACTTCTTATATATCATAATCGCGTGGTCATTTGCTTGTTGACTGTCACTATTCTCTGCGTTCAACTTTTAGTTTCAGCTTATAGTTATTGTTTAATTTTAGCAATCTCCCTTGTTCTTTCTACATTGTTTTACTTTCTCTACCACGTACTATGTAGCACAGGTCCCCTGCAGCATAATATAAGAGCTCCGTGCACATTTCTGTGAACAGCATAACTCAAAAACGAAAACTCCGTTAAAACCAAACTTGGTATTTAAGTTCGGATCTTTTAAGAATGCGATATGAATATTTAAAAAAAAAAATCCTTTCACCCTAAACTCAACGCCATCCTGCCGCCGAGAGCTGTGTTCCCAAAGCGCATTTACTATCCAGTAGAGCGCCATCACCGAATCCTCATACAACCCTGAAAGAGACCGGCTAAATGAAACGCAGATGACATAAAGGGACAGGAAGGTCGGGAGAGTGAAGAAATCTCCCAGTATTCACTCAGTGAATCAGGAAATCCCGACAAAAAAAATCAATGGGTCAGAGTGGTCGACCGCGGGAATCGAACCCACGACCTCCCGAATGCCAGATGCCTGAATCACCAGGTTTGGTTTAATGATACAGTAGTAATTCCCAGTTTAGTCGCTATACTGTCAGCCGCCTCCCCCCACCGCTCTCGAACTTATCATTAGCATGCATATAAGCCTGCAACACTGCCAAAGTCTTAAAATACCTCGCATTCAAGACGTCACGAATTGGAATCTCGCTTACGATAAGTTACACGGATAAGGCTTTCTTAGGGGTTTTCCCTTATTCTGAATAACTTTAAGCTCCATGGACATCGAGATCAGTTGAGCATCATTTCACCGATTTCATTCATCGTCCGATATGACTAACAGATTAAAGGACTTTAAGCTTAAAAATGCATTAATAATAATAATAATAATAATAATAATAATATGTAAAACTCAACTTGATCGTATATTTGTAGAACTGCGTCGCATCTAACTGGTCTTGCCCTGTAGTCTTTCCAACATATCTATCAAAGTAGTGCACGGTTCTATACTCGTAACATTAAACTTCAGTACTAAAAGATATTAGTGCTAAAGATAAACTTCACACTCTTTTTATCATACCCTTAATGAGTACCTGGAATAAGTGGAAAGAAAAGTAATCTTATTGTGGGAAGGGAAGGACCGCCTGCGTAGTGTGGTAGTAGCGTGTCTGTCTCACATTCAACAGGTCGCGAGTTCGAATCTCGCTTAGGGCGAGTTACTCGGATAAGGTTTTTTTTCGGGGTTTTCCCTTGTCCTGAGAAGACGGATGTCGAGTAACTTTAAGTTCCATGAACCCCGAGATCATTTGAACATCATTTCACCAATTTCATTTATCGTCCGATATGGCCAACCAGGTTAAAGGACGTTAAGCTAAAAAAAAATCTCCCCCTCTCGCCTCATCTAAATATTAATTTGGAAAAGAGTTACTGATAAAAATCCCAATTTTCCCTATTGGTTTCGGTTTGGAAACAAGCACATTTCAGCAAAGAGCAGAAGCACTCTTACTTTGATAAGTTCTACATTTGAGAAAAGCTTTCTTTTGGCTAGAACTAGCGTCATCACGAAACAAATTGCAGAAGTGAATCAAAGCAAAGCCCCGAGCGTTTTGCTCTGAGCGCTCGGAAGTGTGAGGTGAGCGGAAACCATGTCCAAGTTCAAATAACGGGGTGACATGTCTGACCCCAAAACCTCTCCAGTCCACACGAAATGCGCTTTGTGTAAGGATGCGCGAGTGGGTGACCCAGAAAAGACGTCTTGCGTTGCGCTCTACCAAATTGCAATGGCTGTTTGGATCCTATACTGGCTTTTTAGACGAGGATGTAATGTCAAGATCAATCTCCATTTCTCAGTTGAGAGTATGGGGAACAAAGCAAGAGAAACAATAAGTCATCAAACAGGAAAGTAAATAGTTAGAAAGAAAATTAAAGCAATGTATTCCCATCCTCCATTTACAACCTGAAGGATGTGTTACCTTGTGACATAGAATACATTACTCTATGTAGCCGTTGAACTAAATTTTAATGGTCATGCGGCGTTTTCATAAAGCAAAATTAAGTTTTAAATCCGATTACCTCACATGTGAATCAAACTATGTCTAATCTAAATTTCAGTGTTGCGGACTTAATTCAGATTATATAAAAATAAAGATATTCTGGATTATAAAGTACTTTGGATATTTCTATAGTAAACAAATTAAAAATTGCTGTCGATATCCGGAATCAAATAAAACATTAATCATTAATGTGTTGATGAAAATCGAAGTACACTTTAGCATGGCAAAGTCAAATCAAGTTTTTCTATGTCCAAAAGAAATTTCTTTATTTTACAAGGTAGTGAACAGCTATATTAAATTCGTTTCACTCGTATGTTTATTTTCTCTTGCTTTTCTTTACTACATTTAATTAACTATACTTTATTTTTGGAAGTTTTTAAAATTAAATTAGTTTGTTTTATTTATAGACGCTCTTTATCTGCGGTGGTTCTCATTCTATATTTGGCATTAAAGATCGATTAATTTTGCTCAGTAGAATCTTTCTGAGGTTCTTTTACGTGCCATAGATCTACGACATGGGACTATCCTCCCTCCGCCAGGTTTTCAAAGCTTTTAAGATAATACATATAAAATGAGTAACCGATATATGGAAAAATAAGGTATCTCTTAAAAATCTGTGATACATTCACATGATTATCTACTCTGTAAAAAAGCGTACTGTTTATCTACTTCATGCTAATAAGATAACAGTAGCAGAAATTATTTCATTCCATATTTCTTTGTAGGTACTAGAGGAATATAATGTTAAAGCGTTTAGACATATTTTATAAAAATAGGTGCGTGTGATGGCACTGAAATTCCGTTCCGCTACATGACCAGGATGGCAAAAAGAATAAATAAATAAATAAAAACAGCACGACTTCCCATTTGAGAAAAGTGTGAGATTTGGAAAATTGAAAACAATAACAAGGAATATCTCAGAATAACTGCTTATAAGGACGAATTGTGTGCTTTACTGAGATGTACGCCTTCGGATGATACAATTCTAGTTTGGTATTTATCCGACTTTTCGTTAACGAGTTATATTGCTCACACACACACACACACACACACACACACACACAGCAGCGAGACAGGAAATATTAAGGAAAGGTTATGCATAGGGATACATTTTTAAAATAATTTGTATAGATCAAATAATATATATACAGGGTGTTTCAAAAATACGGGGCATTTCAGGTATTTATTTCCCACATGAAGACAATCAAAATAGTTCATTATAACATGTGTCCGGAAATGCTTCATTTCCGAGTTATGGCCTTTACAACATTGAAAGTCCCACCTGTAGACAATCAAAATAGTTCATGTCCGGAAATGCTTCATTTCCGAGTTATGGCCTTCACAACATTGGAATTCACTGGAACGTTTTTCTTTCCGCAGGTCTTTGCCGTCAAAGAAGACATTAGGAGGGCGCTCTGATAGTTCATTCTGAGGAAGGTTACATTCAGTGTTCTTTAGGCGTTAAGACTGTGCGACATGTATTCAAATCAAGAGCTGGCAGAGATACACCTCATGTACGGTAAGGCGGACGACAATGCTGCGCTGGCTCGTCGTTTGTACCAGGAGAGGTACCCACAGCGACAATGTCCAGATCGGAAGACATTTGTACGTCTCCTTTCCCGTCTGTGCGAGTATGGAACATTCACCTCTCCTGGTTTGGGGACGACCAAGATCTACAACTTCAGAAGTGCAGGAGGAGATTCTGGAGGCTGTGGACAGGACTCCTTCTATCAGCACACGACGGTTAGCGTTGCAAGTCAATATTCCTCATACGACTGTCTGGAGACTGTTGAACGAGTATCAATTGTATCCTTATCATTTGCAACTTGTACAGGCCCTGTCACCAGCAGATTACCCTGCACGAGTTAGGTTCTGTCAGTGGTTCTTGCAGCAGTCTGGTATAAATCCGAACTTTTCTGCCGTCGTATTATTTACAGATGAAGCACAGTTCACAAGAGATGGCATAACAAATTTCCACAATCAGCATGCATGGTCGCATAAAAACCCACGTGCAACTGTTGTATCTCATCACCAGGTGCGGTTCTCCCTCAACATGTGGGCCGGTATCATTGGTGATCGATTAGTTGGACCCCATGTACTTGTAAACAGACTTACGTGGCAGGCGTACACAAACTTCCTGGAAAACACCATACCTGACGTTTTCGAAGACACTCCACTGATCAATCATCAACACATTCACTTCTTGCATGATGACGCTCCTGCACACTTCAGTCTTACGGCTCGCCGGTACTTGGATCGAAGGTTTCCTGATCGATGGATAGGTAGAGGTGGCCCAATTGATTGACCTCCACGCTCACCTGATCTGAACCCTCTCGATTTCTACTTGTGGGGCCATTTAAAATCATTGGTTTATTCGTCTCCGGTGCCGGATTTGGAATCCCTTCGGAATCGAATTGTGGCAAGTTGTGAGGACATACGCAATACTCCTGGAGTTTAGGATCGTGTTCGCAGGTCAATGAGACATCGATGTGAGGTCTGTATTCAAGCAGGAGGTGGACATTTTGAACATCTTCTGTAATGACAACAACCTGCGGAAAGAAAAACGTCCCAGTGAATTTCAATGTTGTGAAGGCCATAACTCGGAAATGAAGCATTTCCGGACACATGTTATAATGGACTAATTTGATTGTCTACATGTGGGAAATACGTACCTAAATTATGCCCCGTATTTTTGAAACAACCTGTATATCAATTAATCCTGAGTTGAAACATTCAAAAAGGTAGATTTGATATTCGTAGATCACATGCAGAAATCTTAAGTTAAAACGAATTTATCATTTCTTACTTTTTTGGAAGAGGGGAAGGCTTAGAGCATATTTTCGGTGGAATCTAGACATCATATTTTTGAGTGAAAGCAATGCTTTATCTAATCACTGCAGCAGTAGAGAAAGTAAAAATATGTCTTTAAACTCAAATTCAATACCTGAATTAAAGATTGGAAGTAGCTATGTATATCATAGAAGCGTGTACTAGCATTTCTTTGTCTTGAATAGCATCAGTTTCATAAGTCACTATTCTCGCAATATCTTCAACTCGAAGTAATATAATTGCTTTGCCGCCACAGTGCATCAAGGGAGGAGCGATTTTGCTTCTATTTTGGGCGTGTTATAATAAGTGAATTCATACACCACGAAGTGATTTATTTATACTATATTAATGAAAAGTATACTCAATTAATTTAAGTTGAAATCATGTGAAGCTTGTCCTTCATATGTAAACCACTGGATGAACTACCTAACCGTGTCTGGCAATCATAACTGGAAACATCGAAGTTACCTCCTGTGTTCTTGGTCTGCATATTCAGATGTTATAATTGCTCGCGATCTCTTAAAGGGTTGCGTTCCGCCATTAGACAACAAATTGGTACTTTACAGTCACCCGTGCGTGTGTGTGTGTGTGTGTGTGTGTGTGTGTGTGAGAGAGAGAGAGAGAGAGAGAGAGAGAGAGAGAGAGAGAGAGAGGGAGAGAGAGAGAGAGCGCGCGACAGCTTACAAAAAGTAAAGACGTGTGGTATTCCATTTCCATGTAAGCAGATTTTAATAAAGAAGCTGAAGGGGTGCGGTGCACATTAATATTAATGTGTGCATGCATACCATGTGTAATAAGTTTATGTGCGTGTTCGCTCCCGAGTTCGATTCCCGGCTGGGGAGTAGGTATACTATTCCCAATCCTTTACAGAGTTGGGGAAGTATGAATGTGAACGTGTTTGTGATCTAATGATTAAAATTAAAGATAAATGGAAGCCCAACACATCAGTACACGAGTTGACGCCATTGCCAATATGCAATGTGTTTCAAAGGGAAATGCCGCCAATAGGACCGGGGTATAAGTGGAACAATTAAAAAAAATGTTCGCGTGGAAACCAGTGGAGATCTTTCTGGCGGAAACGGACACTTTCCATCATTGTTTTATGCTTCATGTCGCGCCTTTCTCCCGGAAGTTAAGAGGGAAATCTGGATTAAACTAAATGTTGTTCGTTCGTTCTCTCTCTCTCTCTCTCTCTCTCTCTCTCTCTCTCTCTCTCTCCCTATTCAGACAAGTTAGTGAATTCAAAAGAATGCAGCTTAAACTGTGAGCAAGATTAAATATAACGATTAGTTTAAACTGATAATACATATCCATTTGAGTGAAATCTACCATTTCTCAGGCCAAAATAGGCTTTCTCTCGCCCTAAAATTTCACTTGGCGGCAACACAAAAGCCACTAAGTTGGTCTATTTACCGTTATAAAATGCATTAAAAAGGTTAACCAATGTTCGTCATAATTATATATACAAAAACTGGCTGGCTCTTCTTTTCAATATCTCGTACTCTGATTGTGTAACAGCAATTATCCTCACAGACATTTCTATGCATTTACTCCCAGTCGTTACTTTATTATTTGTATATTTTTGAAATTAGAAGACATAAAACAGGAACACACAGAGTAAGAAATAACACACACACACACACAAAAAAAAGAGATAATTGACGAAACAATTATTGACGAAAGGAGGCAGAATTTTGTCTCTCTAGACAGTTATTCGCTTCTATCTCGCATATTTAAATGAAGCTGAAGTAAATTAGTTTGATCACCATTTATATTAATTTACTGAGTTCGTCGCCTCATTTTCCTTCATTAAGGAAAATAAACACCCTGGTGGTTATACAAAAATAAATATAAAACAAACAATAAAATGTAAAAATATTACGTAGAATACAACTTAAAAAATATGTTAACCCCCACCCCTTTTTTTTGGCGTTTTCTCTGCTTACTCTTCCCATATGTTGGATACAGATAAAAAAGAAGGTAAGAAAAAGAAGAAAATGAGGAAACAATACTGAAATGGAGAAAAATAGGTACAAAAGAACGATTTTAATTACAACTTTTCCTATTATTTAAGATAATTTATTCCTTTTACACAATACAAATGTATTAGCATAGAGTCATTAACTGATACGGCATTTGCTCCCAAACAGACAGTATAACAAGTTAAATATGCTCTCGCTCATTCACCTAAGCTCAGCAGCAGAACTCCCTGTGTAATCTCTAGAAACTTAGTGATAACATAATGCAAGAAATCACAAGGACTCCTGCTGCTAAGCCCAGACGAGTGAACGAGAATATTTGTGCAAATTGAGCTGCCCGTATGTGAGCGAGGTCAACATTTGCGTAATTTATCCAAAGATACGTATTTTGGTGCGCCTTTACCGGCACCACTTTCCCGGCGACTGTCGGATCTCTCGCGCAGTGGTGAGAGGCCGTGACAGGGTTACTTATTAATTTAACGACCCTATATTAGTCCTTAGCGGCCCTTGGGGGCACGGGCTCTCTCCTTGGAGAGGTGACTTGGTTTGGCATTCCAGGAAGGATAAGACAAGCTAATATGACTTCATTGCTCAAGAAAATGAAGCAGAAAAGAAGAGAAAAAGTTTCTTTTCATGATGTTAATGAGGCAATCTTAATCTTGCAAAGGGAAAGATGAAACAAAAACAGAAAACTACATAGACATTATGCAAATAACGACACTATCAACTAATTGCCCAAGCACTTATACCTGAAAACCTTTACTATCCAGAATTACGGATACGCAGAATAGCTATCGAACGATTATAAATGTATCTAGCAACAAGTTGCTCAGGCAGAAGATGCAGAGAAACAACTACCCTACTAGGGACCTAATGATGGCATGCAAGTCATGTATGGAAGTACCTCTCTCTCCCTCCCTCTCTCTCTCTCTCTCTCTCTCTCAAAGAGAACACTCTAATAAAATTAATAACATTTTCTTAAACTCACGTCGCTGTTATTTATTTCTGAATGGAATTTGCGATCAGCAATGAACTTCAAGGGTAGGTATACCTTTTCTTTGTTTAAAGGGCGAGTTTTATATAAAAAAACAATTTGAAAAACAATGTTTTATTTTAATAGAATTATTTAAAATACACGGTTAAGAAAACTACACAAAACCATTGTACACACACACACACACACACACACACACACACACACACACACACACATGTTGATGTCTCAAACCTTAACCGGGGGCGGTATAGATATAGGCTAAACAATCTTCTCTTAACATAATGCATTTACCACTTCCATTCTTTATTAAATTTCCATTGGAAATAATCATATAGTAAGAAATGAGAACTATAAAGAATGAAGTAGTAGAGGGGTTCTCAACCTGTAATACGTTACCAGTGATGCGAGCTACTGTTGTGTGGTAAGTAAACAAAACCATTATTCAGAAATTGGTTGAATTAGTAACATAAATAGTTTTACTGATTGGAAATCTGAATACTTGATTATTAGCATCAACCATATGTTTTTCGAAGTTTCATTATGCGTGCATTCATTTAATTAATTCACACTCATTGAATAGGAATAAATAGAACAGTTTCTCTCTCTCGCTCTCTCTCTCTCTCTCTCTCTCTCTCCAAAAAGCACCTAAAACTAAATACAAGAAATAACTAAATAAGTCACCAGTATTCTTATTTTGCTCTTGTACCACAGAACCAGCATTTTCCTCATAATTTGTTACTGGTGCATAAACTCTGGATTGATTATAATGGTATGCTAATGGAAAAGCTTGATAACCTCTGAGCTAGAGGGTAGGAAAACAAATAGTAACATTTGTGCGTTTAAAATTCTTTTTTAACATGCGAAAAATAAATGTTGTAGACCACAGTTTATTTTCGCGTTGTGAAATAGTATGAAGAATAGATGGCCAGGTCGGACCGTTCTTTCACCCCGGGACGTGCTGTCAGTTGGTGTTGGAAGTCAAGGAACTGCAGGCCACTCAACTCCACACAGCGCGGATGTCCACTGCTGAGGTCTCAACACAACAACGGGACTGGCAGGGGTCAACCACCGCGGGTACCACGCCCCCCTGCGTGACGTCAAGGTCGCCAGTCAGGGGGCCCAACATTTGCGTACCTGAAGTAGCTTCCAAATCCGGCTAGGGCAGAGTTTGCGCACCGCAGGCGGCTCTTTCATACAACAGAAGACTATCGCGGCTTATACAAACTTAGAATATAGGGCTTATTGTAGGCAAGCCCACCCGCCTCTCCATGTGAACGCTCTCAAGGTGGTTTAGGATTTATGTGACATTAATCCTAACTTTAACGAAACTTATCGTCCCTTTGCATAGTACATGCCATACTGTCAGTTTTCCTTGCTTCAAGATACGGTGCGATGTACTTCTGTATAAGGGGAGTCCAAATGCTCTTTCTTGTCAATGTTAACGTTTGGCCCATTATCTGATCAACTATTTAAGATAATGAGCTAAATTTTTCAAGGTATGTTTAACAACACATTTACAGTTGAGTAATGGAAAATAGAACACTTCTGTTCATTAGAAGAAAAGTATGATTTTTTTAAATAAAATTGTAAAAAGTTTATTGAAAAATTATGATTTTTAAGCTTTTTAAAATTTAACTAATCCATATACATAAAAACTTTTTTGTTAAAATACAGCCTATTTAGATGCAAATGTGTGGTAAAAATGTCAGCCCTTTGTATCAATTAGTCTCTCAGATAATGGGGCATTTGTATAGAAAATTTTACTTCTTAGGACATTACTTTCACACATAAATTAAAAAAAAAAATGTAACCTAATTTCTAAGCTTAACTTTGCAGTACTTCGAAACTATCACATGAATGCAATATGAGCGCGATGCCAATGCTGCCAATAGCGAAACTAAAAGTTTCCGATCAAAATAAAACAGATCTCTTCTCTAACACTAATATTTATAAAGTTATTGATGTTTTACCAACTGAGTGTACCAAAATGTTCTAAAAACTACTACGCAGGTTTTTTTCAACAAAACTATTTGCAATTAATGTACCTCTATGAAAGTTACAACAAAATGTGTGGGCGATTCTGAACATTCATATGCAATTAAAACATTAAAATAGTAAAAAATTACGAAAATTCCATTCTGACTCCACTCAAATAAAGAATAAAAATCAACATTCCCTAAAAACTTTCGGAGTACCACATCCCTTCTTAATGTGTGTCAATTAGCAAGGAATTTCTGCCTCTGAATATTTTGGTAATTTATTAGGCCATTTGACATATCTTAAACATAATGCATGCAAATGCTAGTCAAAGATCATGAAGAGTCGAAAATTCTATTTGCTTAAAGTAAATACTAGGTACTGATTTTAAACATTGGCTTTCCCATTAGGAACATTAAAGCCTCAATCATGTGACCTTTTAAATGAAAAAGTGCATTGGTACTACATACAATGCCGAATTATAGGTTGTTTTTCAAAACTTTTATTTAGCATGTTCTCATAATATTAAAAACGAGCAACACATTGCAGCTTTATTTTAAAAATTTGCTACAGCTTCTGGTAAATCACTGACATGTACAGTTACAAGCTTAAAAATCGTGCAGTTTTGGGGAGTTTTTCATCGGCATTTTGGGCAAATAATGGAGAAAATAAATTTTTGAAATAATTATTAGAAAAAGACGTAGATAAGATGACAAAGAAAAAGAAACTAAAATGAAGAAATAGAATTTTAAAAAAGGAATGTAGACCATAGTCGGGATTGGAACCAAGGATCTTTATATACAAGGATCTGCCTATTTTCCCAAGTGCTATCAAAAAACAAGCATTGCTTTTATGCTGATACTGCAGATGAATGGGACGGGTAAAGACGTTTTAATAAGGAAATAAAGAAGCCAAAACTATCTGGGAAGATTCTTTGTTTCATCTTCTTCTGACACACCAATTTTAGTTTCGTTCCAAAGTGACTTCTTAAATTGCCCTAATTATAGACTTCTCCGAATACTTTACCTCAAAGCTACTGCAACAAAATTTACCCCTGCTTGCAGCTGTCACACAACTCCAAACTGGTTTATAGTCCATTGTAGTGTTTACCACAAAAATCTCTCTTTAAAAAGATGATTTTATAACTTTTGCATGATCAAAAGCTGAAGCCCGCCTGCGTAGTGTGCTGATAGAGTGTCTACCTCACTTTCAACAAGTCGCGAGTTTGAATCTCGCTTAAGGTGTTACCCGTATGTTTTTTGTTGTTTTTTTCGGGGTTTTCCCCTATCCTGGCGAATATCGAGTAACTTTACGCTCCATGGACCCAGAGGTCATATGAGCATCATTTCACCAATTTTATTCATCGACCAATATGACCACCAGGTTAAAAGACATTAAGCTACAAGGGGGGGAAATTTGCACTGAATGCCTGTGGTGACCATACCATCATGTGATTTCACTCGTAGATGGATGCAGACTTTCCTCTCAATCACCAAATAAAATGTGAATTTTTGTCAAGATTATTTTCTAAACAACATCGAAAAATTGTATTTATCTTTCACCTTCTCAAATTCTTCTACCGATTATACAACATTAAGGCAATACACCAGTAAATTATTACAAAGACTTTAGATGTTTACTTTGCCTTTTTATTCTGCTTATGTCTTGTACTTTCAGGCTTCACTTTTTATTTTCTTGGCGCGGGCCATTTTAAAAATTCCACACTGCCACTAAAATGACTCCGTGCCATTTAGGTATCTAACTTCAAGCCAACTTTTTCACCTAGTCTATTTTAGTATTTTTCAGTATTCAGAGCTGTGTACCACATTTTTAATTTAATCGACCACATTTTAATTTAATTTTCACGACGGCTTTTAAAAACGTGGCAAAATTATTAAAATATTATATAACTGATATATATATATATAAATATTGCCTATATTTGAAGATGGCAACACTCAATATCACATACAAAAATGTTTAAAATGCACTAATTTAACGTAAAGGAAATATAAAATGGTTCAAATCTGTCCTGTTAAAATATAATGATCTTCAACAGGACGAGCCCCAAATATTGACAAAATTCCCTTTCATCTCTACTTCACATTTAAATATGTTTAAATTAATCAGAACCTCCATACAATCTGCAAGTTGGAAATAAAATCTTTCCATAAATATAAAAACGGTTTGATACAGAGCATATTGTATTAACATATCAAGAATTATTGATTACAAACACACTATTAGTGTCTCAGACAGCTTTTTTATAACTCATTTTTTGTTCCATTTAAACCCCGCTTTTAACTGCATCGTCATATTGGCAGTATTTCCCTTTGGAACATAATGCCTATCAGCAACGGTGTTCTGTTGTCATTGGGTTTCTATTCTATTCATATTTTCAGACATTGGAGAGGACAAGCAATAATCTTGGCTAGAGAAAATTCCCCCCAGCCGGGATTCGAGCTCGGGACTCCTTGCATAGCATGCAGGTGCTCTACTCGTTAAAATGCTGTATATTGCATTTGATTAATCTTCGCCATACATGAACATTTGAAAGTAAATCAAAATCATATTGCAGATTTTTAGTTGCTCATAGATGCACGAAATATTGATTCCTCTTGCCGCCAGGTATCAGTGTATGAGAATGGAGTTGATTCGCAATGGAAAGAACTGTAGGGTCTTTCCAAAACCAGTCCTACTTTTACGGGTTGTAACTGTTGTAAGCGGTTAATGCTACAAAACATGATGTTTCATTTACAGTGCATTATGGTTGAACATTCGTTCCATAGTCTTAAGGCTTAAGCTGCGTATTAAGAATTAATGAAATAAGATCCAACGTTTCAACAGCGTTTGATCTTGGGCGAACGGTCCCTGAGGAGGAGAGACGAAACTCTCGAAATATTTAATTTTACTTTATTAACTCTGAAAATATGGCTTAAGCCGTAAATTTTATGTTTTAATGAGTTCTATATTTTTTCTATACCCTGAGTTTCTCACTTAGGTAAAATTATCGAGAATGACATTTACAGAAACATTTTGAAATAGACCTTTAATGGATTCAGTAATATCTTTATCTAGTATAGGCAAGTAATCGAGACAAATAATAAACCCTTAATTTGGTCAAACGATGGGTTTAATTTCCGCAAAATATTTTCCATATATCAGTAAGACCATTATTTCATTATGCACGTCAATTTTCAGCAATGATCTTGGAAAGTTTCCAATTCGTTGTTGAAGGGAACATTTCCGTAAGATAGGGTTTTTTAATTAAGCAACCAAAACTCGTTCTTTAATGTTACCGGTTTAATGAAAGCAGAATAGATTGAGAGGTATTGATTGTGAAGGTCAGGTTGATGGAATGTGCGTGTTGATGACATTGTTTTACAAGGCCAAGTTTTAAATATGGAATGTTAGCATTATTTAAAAGTGTTAAATGTTGTACTCTCCTTTTGCTTTATAACGGCACAGAACCAGAACTAACAGAAGAACTATGGCCTGCACTTTGAAAAATTTTAATGTAATAATTAAAAAGTTTTTATTAAAATGGTAAATATATAGCATGCAAAACCAAAACATTTCAAATTACTTTCTCTTTAACTGTCGAATCCACACATAATCAGTTATTTACCACACTATTAATATAAAAAGTGATTCTTCTATCCATGTTACCTTCTTCACAAATCAATTTTGTTCAGAAATTATTTTTCAAACTAAGCAAGAAGTATCTAATTACTTAAAATACGTAAACACCATTCAATGTATAACGGAACGGGCTCTTGCAATGGAACAAATGGAAAGTATCGCTAACTTTCATAACGTGTAGATGACGTCCTTAGGAAAGCGTAAGCAAGCAGCATGGAATATTTCGAAAATAGCTAGAGCTACAAAAAAGTAATTGATAGTTTGTCTATTTTAATGGGTTCTATACTTCCCTGTAATAAATTATACCTAATGAACTTCTCTTATGATTCAGCGTGAAGAAGGGTTTTTGGCTGTATAAACAGAGAATAAAACACACACACATTATAATGTATAATAAAAAACAAATATACGTTTTTTGCATATAAAGCATGATTTAAAGTGGGAAATCCTCTACACGCATCCTTAGAAAATATTGAATTTACCCACTAAATTTGGAATTTATCAGAGTTCCTTTTTCGAGTTAAACTGTTCACATGCACATCGAACAGTTTTTAGGAATGGAGTGACAGCATTTCTGGTAATATTTCCAACTGCAATTTCTAGGGAGTGGAAAACAATAATTCCTTTTTATCTATTAAAAGATAGGTGGCGTAGAAAATAAAAAGAAGCTAAATGCGGGAAGTCTATATGTTCTTGTTTGTTTTAACTATTATTAACTGTATTGTGTCTTATGGTTCGAAGTGACTTTTGATAAAACAATGTAAGCTATATATTCATCAACACAAGTTGAAACAGTGCGGAATGTTATTGCTATTTAACCATAAATGACACATTGAAATAAGGGACATGAAGATAAAGCTGTAACTAAGCTCAAGCTAATCGATTGTGCTATATGTGCAACAAAATACACGACAGTGTCAACCTCTATGAGGAAGGTCCACAGGTGGATTGGCAGAAGCTGATTTCAGCGCTCTTATACTTCGGAAACTTGATCTACAGAAGCCATTGACATTTAACTTGTTTTCCCTATCCTACATAAATACAAAGAACGCAACAAGGACCCAAATCGTTAAATTAATTCCAACAATCGGTAGCAAAATGCTGAGAACAAAAGACAGGCGGGCTGTTTCGTGCAACACGCGAAGTGGGTTCCTTTGTCTCCACTCACGCGATGCACGGGAAGGTCCAGGGTTCGATCAACTCACCACTAAAGTTAGGAGAGTGCGGACTGCAAGACAGACTCATCAGCACCAGGGCGGCAGTACATTCGTCCATGAAGTCCTCTTTTGAGTCATCCTGTGAGGAACTGGGCCTCCTCTTCCTCGACCTGCAACACCACATTGTAATGATAAAGATAAACGACAATAATAGCGGGAGTAATAATAATTAGAAAGATGATTATGATTAATTATAAACATTGTAAATATTATTTTGAAAATAATAATGATCTTAATTATGACAGTAATAATCACGAAAATGATGATTGTGAAAATAATGACAATGATGGAACAACAATATAATGATAACAGTGATGATAATAATAGTGCAAAATCTAAGCTTAGTGTTGAAAATGCAAGAAAAACTTAAAATATGCTACACTGTTCTCAAAGTTTATTGTGCGTCACTCCAATTAAGTTGCTAGTTCGTGAAGTATTGAAACCTGACAAAGTGGTTGACAACAGACTCCATTCACTTTAGCAACTGCTTGCTCTCTGAACAGCTCTCGGGAACCGGTTCAGCTGAATTGATACATCCTGATGCGGCATGATGCGCGGCTACAGTCATCCGCGAGAATACAACCATCAAAACGATCTACGTTTACCTGTGGGCAATTTGTCATATATGACACACTACTTGCCTGACAGAAAATCTCAGTTGCGTAGTCGTTCTCCTGTATCATCTATGCTCTAATTCTGTGGGTGGAATGTATGCGTACATAGCCTGTCGAATACCACCAGCATATCGTATATTTGACTTACCGGCACACGAGATTTGAAAAAATAAACCTCCAAAATGCAATCCGCAGACCAGCACTTCATCCATCTCGTTTTTTATTTTCTCTTCTTAGTACATATTACATAGATACAAAAGGTATTGCATTCCACTCCAAAAATTCGATACCAAGATTTCACTGGAAATACCGTTTTAGGGCCTCCTGTATGTACGTATATATAAAAGATCTTTAGAAAAACGTCCGCGCGCAAGTGTGTGTGTGTGTGTCTGTGAACCTAACTCTAAAACGAAAAGTCGATTAAATAACACACCTGGTAACTTGGTATTCAAGTTCAGCAAATTTCAAGAATGCGACACGTAGATTTTCAACAAAATCCTCCTACACCAAATAACCCTTTTCATGGAAAAACTTTGAAAATTTTCATCTTCTCAAAACTGGCTCTAACGATTCTAATTAGAATCCGCATAATAAAGATGCTTATATGACATACATACATTTTGACTTTTTTGAGAACATTATTTGAAGTTTTCTTCTTTCTGAATGACTTGCTTAACTGGTAAACCGTAAAGATGGACAAAAATTACTAGAAAAATGTAGATCTCGTTAAAATACGCGATTTATACCATATTAAATGTTTATGGGGTTAATCATTCCCCAGATATTCCTTGTTATTTGCTTCAATTAAAAAAGTTAAAAATATTTAACTTTTCTCAAACTGGAATTTGTCAACTCCTGGCCATACCAATGGAACCGTATTTCAATCACATAGCAATCGGCCTTTAAAATATTTGACTATCGATTTAGCCTAGTGTATAAACTTATTTCCGTTCTACTTATAAGGAATTAAGTAATAAGACAATTTCTGCTAATGGTTTATCTTGATTAGCGCGAAGAAGATATAAGAATAACATTTTCAAGAATAATTTGTTACAGACAGTTACAGAAAGAAGTGTGAATGGGACAAATCAGATTTTTAGAATTAGGTTTGATCATATATTTAAATCTTTTCTTTTTTTTTTTTTTTTTTTTTTTTTTTTTTGGAGGAGGGGGCTATAAAACCTCCTCCTATAACAAAACTGAAGATGGAAGAAGTCACAAAATAAATTTATTCATAGATTTAAATGAACGACCCGGCCTGAGCTCGATTCGGATAGGGGTACCAGACCTAAAAGTTTCAACCCTTGCAGACTTCTAATACCCGACAGCTATGTCCTATGTATGAGCCACGATAGACTAGTTGAGCTGAGGGAGCACAATCACAAGGAAGTCAGGACTGCTATTATTCTTTTTTATTCTTTTTTCAATTTTCTCAATATTTCCTTCGTTTTTCTATTTGTTTACCGTTTGCTTCTAATTTACACACATTTACAAATACACAAACAACCATGACCAAGGCGAAAATCGAACCCACGATCCCCTGCGCCAATTCACCAAAGCTAGGCACTTTAACCGGTTTTACTTCTTTCAGGGCTAGGAAAAACTCTAGAATTGTCTATCCAAGGCAATTAACCCAAGGAACCTATAACAAAACCTATCAACTGCCATGAAAGCCTTGTGATTAATTGAGAGATAAATTAATTACTCATATGGTATAGCTCTACATAGGGAATTTTAGTTAATCTCACCCTTTAGAAGGCCTTAGTCCTTCATAGTACAATGTAGACTCATTTATGAATGCGAATGAAGTATTATAGATTCTATATTCAGCTCTAAAGCGTGAAGCATAGAATAAACCTGTCGAGAGTCAGGTCGCCGCGTACAGCAAATCTTTAGGATTGAGTGCAGTGCTTGTGAGTGTCGAATCATGAATAGAGTCTGTGCTTTCAGGTTTTCAATGATGCGAACTTGAATAAAGAATAAAATGGTACATCTACATTATATTCTTAAGGCCTTTTTCAAACACATTAAGGTTCTACTGTGTCGGTCTGAGTGGCTAGGCGCTGGCCTTCTGATCTCAAATCGCGGGTTTAAACCCAGCCAAATCAGATGGCTTTTAAGTGTGCTTAAAAGCGACAGCCCCATTTCAGTAGATTTAGTGGGATGTAAAAGAGCCAATGCGGGACGAAATTCCGGCACACAGGCGGCGCTGATGTGATCCTGACAAGTGACACTGTCGTTAACAAAGAAATAGTTTTCGTTTTTCTATTTGGAGTTTACTTCCAAAACCAAAATGGCACGATTAGTGGATATGCAAAAAAACTTTTATGTTACATCGTATTATTATAGTGTCAAGTGTCAGATCGTTCTTTGCAGCATTTCTTATATATGTAAGTCATCCTTACATAATTTATTGGTGAATTTACTAACAAGAATAAATATTGGCGAGAGCGATATATTAGTAAAGTGTGCTGTGCATCTACACCTAGTATTCAAGTCTGAAGCATCGATTGTGTATATATTCTTCTTCGGTTAGAGTTTTTAGGATAGCAAAGGCCAAATGTAAGGAACCGGGTACTGTGCTCAGGTCGGTTACATTTGTCGGGACTTTGTTCTGACTACCGTGCAGTCACGCGACATCGTTACCTCCCTTCTTTCACTGCCTCATAATGCTCTGACCAAACAATACCTCCATTCAGTAGTAAGTATTCTGGCCACAAGAAACTTAGTGTACGACTGAAGCATTGAGCAAAACATTATCTAAGCCTAACTGAGCTACAGGAAATTCTTGAGAATGTGAGAGGAATGTGTGTTGTGACATGTACACTCAAGAACCAGGTGGATATGCTAAAAGAGTTCTTAAGAATGTGAATGACGTGCATAATGAATCGACAGTCAAGAATCAAGAATTTAAGAATATGAGTATCAGGATAAAGAAGTTTTGACTTCTCAAGAAATGTTTAAGCATATGAACAAATATCGGGTATATATCACCTGAACCTAAAATGCATTGGCTGCAAGAAGACCTCTAGGCTCTAAATAAAGTATTTTTGATACAAGTACTGAAACTGAATAAAGTAATCGTCTCTTGAAGCTGCTCTCAGAGAACCCTTAACACATTACAAGTTCCTGCTTTCTTTATTTTGACTCGCAATGACATGTTGAAATAGGTATGCGAATTAATGCTCAACTTACACTTGTAACTTAGGCTTAGCTTTTGCTTGTCATCTGCCGGATGGGAGCCGGGGGGGAGAGGGGTTGGGGTTTGGGATTGGAAGCGCCTTGCTAAGAAAAAATTATAAAGCAATAGCAAAATCTAACTCTGATTCCAATTTTGGGCCTTAATAAATTGATATAAAATTTATTTTAAACATATTTCAACTTAGGATTAATCTACATTTATTAACTTTAGGAGGAGCCTACGCTATTGCTTGCCATTCGTAAAGCACGTGGTTAAGATCCCCGTGTCTTCGAGTACTTTATTTCTCCCCTTGAATAACTTGATTGTTTCATAGCATTGGGATAACAATATTTGCTGCAAAAACGAAACTCTCGCCTCTGTAGTGTGGGGGTAGCGCGTCTGCATTACATTCAAGAAGTCCGAATTCCAATTTCGTTTTGAGTGAATTATCATACGGTGATAAGGGTTTCTCTTATCCTAGGAAGTGTATGTCAAGAAACTCTAAACTCTATGGACCCTTTTGAGTACCAACTCAGAGATTTCATTCATCGTCCGATATGACTTACCAGGTTGAAGGACGTGAAACTAAAAATAAATAAATAAAAATAAAATGTAAATATTAAAACTATTACAACTCAACTTTTGTGAGCTGTTATTAGCATTCCCTCGCCTTAAGCATATATTTTAACTGAAATATATAGCATTTATCTTCCAAAAAAAAAAAAAAAAAAAAAAAAAACGGAGTGGTCAGCGAGCTGACTTCTCAACCGGAGGTCCCGGCTTCGATTCCCGCCTGGGCGGGGTATTTTTCTTTAGGCAGAACTATTCCCTTTTCCCCACAGAGTCTGGAAGTATGTATCAAAGTGAATGTGTGTGTTAAACGAGAATAAAAACGATTTAAACCCAATGTAAGGAACCTACAGACGAGTTGTTTCTGATGCAAAGCCCCCGAACCTTAGATGTTAAAGGGGGCTATATAAATGAAACATAACAAAAACAAAGGAAGGAGGAACATCTTTTCAGTTTCTTGCTTCTCAATTGAAACCAGCCAGTTTTACTGATGTTAGTTAGGAATAATTTTCTCATACGGGAATTTGTCAGCTCCTGGCCATACAAACAAAGGAACTTCAGTCTCATAGCAACCAAACTTTAAAAGATTTTACTATTGCTTTAGCCTATGGTACTCCCTAATTTCCCTTCTACTTACAAGGAAACAAGTACTAAGAAATTTCCGCTAATTTTTTTCTCGATTAACATGAAATAAATAGAAGAATATGTTTTTTAACAATAATTTATTGCAGAGATGTAGAGAAAGTAATGTGAATGAAACATCAGATTATTTTTTATATAGTGAATCCTAAAACGTGCATTTCCGGTGAAATTTCGTTATTGAATTTTTGGGTAGAGTGCAATACCTCCTCTACATATGTACTATGTACCAAGCAGGGCAAGTAAAATTAAGATTTTTTAAAAGATTCCGTTCAATGTTCACCTATGCATACACTTAAACATGCATCTGTGAAATTTGGAAAATCCACAATATGTAAGATATCTTGTTGAAATGTATATCACTTATTAGCTGCCCGCCCCGGCTTCGCACGGGTGGTGTATCTAATGAAAAAAACTCAGACAAAATTTTCCGTTTATAGTACGACCATGCAATGAAGTAAAATTACAATTACAATACTTTTTTGTAATGCCTTGTAATGTACACTTTTCCTTCCGGAGAGAAAACAAATTGCGCCGATGGTTTGCCGACTCTCGAGCACGCAACGTGCAACTATGTATGCGAAAAACATGACAATTCAAGGTATATTCCGCACATTTCTAACGATTGACGTTGGGATTTATTGTCATTGCGAATGCAAGGCGCTTAAATTTAAAAGGAAAGCCGGTTGATATTTAGTGGCATTCTTGGAATAAGTATATCCTCGCCTTTGAGCCTTCCTATGTTATAGTGGGTTAAATAAAAATTTTCATAATTTTTTTAACAATGCGTTTTGTTCCGCTGCATAATTTCGGCTGATTGAGATTGCGTAGCATAATTACCACCGAGTCAACCTTGAGCTGTAAATTGTGTGGCGGTATTCATGGCAAATCCAATGAATTTAGGAATTCAGTAAGATAATTGACGACTTCATTTGGATTGGTGTGGCGGTATTCCTGGCATATCCAATGAATTTAGGGATTCAGTAAGATAATTGACGACTTCATTTGGATTGGTAATGGAATCGATCGACTTAAAAGAATGCATTTGCCCATCAATTTTAACCTGAATGTTATATTCAAATAATCTACAATCTTATTAGCTGCTGCTAAAATGACTCGTTCGCTCAACCAAGCATAGTTTTTGTAATTTGCACAAATATTTGGAAACACCTTCGATATTAATTCTTCCTTTGACGTTGTGAAGTGACAAAAATGTGATGGAAACGAAATGAGGCCAGTAGAAATGTCAACAGGATTTTACCAATGCAAATATCTAATAATGTCTTTGAATCTGAAAAGCGCAATGAAGCGCTATGATCTGCGCAATGTAGCATATATAGTTAGTATTGCGAAAACGACGAAGTCAGAGCACCCATAAGGTATTGTGGAAAGGTTAACAGCGTGGGTAACCAAGTCATTGGCATAATAACAATAATGGCAGCCCTTTCATATGTGACGGGTAAACGCTGACATAGGTAATGAATTACATTAAGGAAAAAGTCACAAAGTAACATTCATGCTTCTTCTGAATCTCTTTCTTTCCTTTACTCCTAATGTTTTCCACCTCTTTCTTTATTTTCTCCTATGTCAAAACAGCCATTTTTAGGGCTAAAGAGCAAGTAGATCTGGTAGGGCAATTGATAAGTTTTTATTTGATGATAGCTTTGTGTAATTTCTCCAGTTAACCCAAAATATCATAATGTATTAAAAGCACCACAATTGCAGGGTGATGGTGACGCGGGTATCTTCATATTCTTTAGCTAGCTCATGTACCACATAACGTCAAATAACATCTGCAATAGGAAGTTAAACCTAAAACGGATCCCGTTATTTCTCCGCCATTTTCAGATTCCAAGAAAGGTTAATGGTTATGTGCATTGTTTATAGCTTGTTCGTTTTAAAGAATTACAACAAAATATATTTTTTATATAAACGATGTGACCAAGGAAACGATAGTTAATACATAAAAAATATATTTGATTTTCAGTTATGTTGCGTCATTGTCTCCATAACCGGATGCATTGCCTTAGCATTGAACATCTATGGCATTGAAGAAGAAAAATAGAGCAGTGGGTACTACGGCCATCTGGTGGCAAATAATAAGTACGTATTTTAGGTGTTAGTCGAAAGAAAGTCTTCTTTATTTTAAATGATAGGAATAAGGAAAGGACAGGCAATACATAAAAATGTATTTGAATTTCACTGCTGCGTTGTGTCTTCTCGATAAACTGTTACGTTACCTTAACATTGGATGGGGAGGGAAAGTACCCCTATGGCCATCTAGTGGCAAATAAATAAGTACTTACTCTAGCTGTTAGTTGCCAAGAAAGCTTCTTTGCTGCTTTATTTTAAACAATAGGAGTAAGCAAAGGACAGACACTCATGTATTTGAATTTCACTGCTGCATTGCGTCATTGTGTCGATAAACTGGTGCGATACCTTAACATTGAATGGGGAGGGAAAAATATAGCAGTACTACGACCATTTAGCAACAAATAACCGTGATACCACTGCCATCTGGTGGCTTTTAACGGAAATGCGTTCGCCTTGCACGGAAAAAAATTGTTCAATTTGATGCAGTAGTTCGGAAGTGATACGCGTACATACATTTCAGAGATTCATTTATATATTAGTTTAGATTGAACACAATAACAGTGTGATATTTCTGTCAATTATCACAATTCTAGCCTGCATGGTTATTAAATAACACTTTTTACTGTCTAAAATCAGTGTTCCAATACAAATGAGCTACATGATGCATGTTTAAAAATATTCACAAAAAGGTCCAATTTTACAGTAAATAAGTTTACAAAAAGATCTGTCATGTTATATTTGTTTATCTTAGCCCTAATTAGTAAAACAAAATATTAGGTTTCGTACTCTCCAAAACTCTTGATTTTTCAAAGTTTATTAATTTATTTATCAAATTTAAAGCTAATTCCTAAAAAGTAATATTACCATTATTCTTAATGAGCTTTTGATAGGCACTGCAGACACCTTCAAACAAATTAGTGGAAAAGCGTTAGGAAAAATGTTGCGAGAAAATAAGATTTAAAGTTGGTAGCGCCTATTAATAAGCGCCTATCCATTTAGAGCTTAAGTTAATTGCTAGTTAATGTTCGTTAAGTGTTAAAAATTATAAATTTTCTTAAAGTTTAGAATTCATAACAAGTTATTATGAAACAAAATAATGTTTTAATTTTACCCAATTTTTGATCAAATGTCACAGATACATCACCTTAACGGCGATGGCACTAATGGATACTTTGATAACAAAGTGAGCGGTATCATATTTGGACATCTGAGCATCTGATTGTTTTGCAACGAGGCTTTATAAATCTCAAGTAGCCCGTAGGTTTATTCTTATAGCTCATATAAGTAGACCAACTATAATAATTCTTGAAGTATATGATCAACATCTGATTATCGTGAGAGAACAATTAATAGCTACCAATAGGTTATAAAAGACACTTCAGGATACCTCAGTGGTCTAGTGATTAGCATGCTAACTTCCAAATTCAAAGGTCTCGGGTTATATTCCCGGCTGGAGGGTAGGGATTTTTCTTTGGCAGGGTTATTCCCTATCCTCTCTAAAGTATGGAACTATGAACGAGGGTGTGGATGTTTATGAATTTAAAGAACACGCAAATACAGCCAAAGAATGGACTACATTGTAATGAGCAATTTTTCAAAGATAAAGTCGCCGATATGACATAAGATGATAAATGGAATAAAAAAGTAATTATAGTAAATTATCCACTGAAGCTATACATTTCATGAAAGAAATCACCAAGGATGTGCATGGTTTATAACCTAAACTGTCGCGGCCTCTGTTGTCTAATATTAAAGTATTTATGGCTTAAATCCCTGTCTCAGGATTAATGAGATTAAATCCTATGATTCGAAGCCTTCTTCTTAAATGGATCCTCCTAAGTGGTCAGTCAGGCGATGGATTCCTGAAAAAGGCTGCAACGGCTTCGAAATTAGGATATTTTCTGATTTAAGTCATAAAATAGTCTGATAATTGTGAAAATGCCCATGAACAAAGATGAAAGCTGTTAAGAGATCCTTATGAATTTGAGCAAATCAGCATCAACTTGTTTCCTGGTTCTCTGCCAGAAATCGTTACCCGCAAATAATCAGCAAGCATTCACATAGGTTACACTCTTTCATGAAGAGATTTCCATTTTTAAAATATAGCGATAGAAAACATCTTAAGTGAGCCGGCCTTCAGTAGTTCATGCATGTTGTAGCAATTGAATGAGTACCTTGAAGGTGCTCTTTTTTCCGGTCGAAGGAACATGAGGCCAAAAACACTAGGTGGAAGGGGAAACATTTTGAGGGCATTAAAGCATTCCAATACTTGCACATTCTCTCAATGTAACTACTCTGATCTTAGAGAACCTAGTTCGCCACTCTTTCATCACACCGGCTATGAACAAGGCAAACAGCTCATATTGCCAATTAGACGACATAGATGGCAGCACTGATGGCGGGAGCATCCACTTTTAGTACAGGCTTATAAATAGCTGGTCTGTTTTAGAACTGGGAGTTGCATCCTGACAAGTTTAACCGTCCTATTCCACTGCGGAGGTCTTAAAGTCACACGAGTCATCGCGGATGAGATCACGCGCCACGGAAGTGACAACATCCCATCTTGCGGTTTGACAGGAAATGTTGGGCTAGAAGGGTTTCGAACCCGCACAGTCCTTATGGCGAAAGCGACACTCAAGTGGCCTACATCGGCGGTATTCGCCTTCTGAGGAAGAGACACCATGGCATGCGGACCAAGGTACTGTCCCACTCGCATGTGGGCCAATGCCAACAATGCTGTACATGGTCATGTCACTAGCAGAGGTGCCGGCCGGCATTCTAAATATACCAGGCCGCTTAGCCTCGTGTCCGGTAGACCGCGCCCCTCAATGAAAATCACGACTTACAAGGTTTCCGAGGGGCCCATGGTGTTTGTTTCTTAATGTTAAGAAACAATACACCTGAATTATATTCAATAAAAGTATACCTTTATACCATTTTAACTAATAATATCACGTACCAATACTTATAGAAGCTTTATTGCGATATTTATTCTCTGGTTCAGAAGCAAACAAAGGAAAGAACCCCAACTAATTTTTTACCTTGGTTTCAAGTGCTATTTATCCGGAATTAACGTAAAAGAGTGACGCTATCGAACGTGAAATAAATGCCAATAAATAAGGTAAACTAAAATCCTGTAATTAATGATGAATTGTTATTCTTTAATATTTGACGATGTATCTGTTATTCAGATTGCATTCTTTGCCTGATCCTCAGATGTGTGACTAAAACAAATGATATAAAAGGATTTGAAAATTTGAAGCAAATAATAATACTTCTGTTATCCGGAAAATTTAACGAAGAGAAAGAACAGTAGTAAAATATCAAACTGCAAAAGATATCTGAAAGCAGCTTCTCTCCTCTCTCTCTCTCTCTCTCTCTCCCTCATTCTCTGTCTTTTCTCTATAAATAAAGAAACACATTCTTCCTGCTGTTCTTCTTATGTAATGATGTTCTGAGATAACAGAGATGTAGTTAATGTCTATATTGCATCAACATTTAATTTTCATTACATATTATTCTATTTAATTGTGTTGTACCCCTTATTTTATAACACACTGATCACTTTCACTATCATTATTCTAATAAAATAATCATTTCTTCTTCTTCTTCTTCTTCTTCATTTACTAAGCAATTTCTTCATCTTTATCGCTCTAATAAAGAGATGTTATCTTTTATTTGCTATAGATGTCGTTTGTTTACATTGACTTAATCAGGTTCATTATTTCATATCTATATATTACTTTCACTTCATAAAAACTTCCCCTTCAGCTTCGATAAATATATCAGCTTTAAATATTAACTTGAAATTCACTTTTAATAATTCTTATTGACATAAATAAATGTATGTTTTTAGATATTGAATTTTTTAGCTTTATACCCCATGTAGGTAATCAGTAATGTATTTTTTAAGAAGACAATTTCTTTTCCGCATTTGACCATACCATCTTTAGAATTTATTTTTAAAACTTTGATCATTTCTTCTTTATGATATTCTCATTTTGTTAATTTCGAGAGCCAAACAAGCTAATGTTAAACGGTTAAATTACTTCATTCGCCATTTTTCAATCGGAACTAAGGATACGCCCAATTTCTATTTAAGCCGAAGCAGAAGGAATTGTATATTTCATAAAGCTATCCATTATACGTAACACACATTTTTATGCAGTAAAATAGGTAATTACTGCAGCTACATTAATGATTATATGCGATTGTTTGACTACGAGCAATCCTGAATTCTCCAAAATGCTTAATTTGGTATTTTAAACTACATATTGCATTTAGGAATAACTATTTTTGGTTTTGCTGATACTACTTTAAAGTAATTTGTAGAATGAAGAAAAAAATATGCACGCACATTTAAATATGAGATAAGCAAAATAAGTTAAATTCAATATTTATACGATTCAACTCAAGGCAGTAAATTAAATTTGCCTTATTACCGCTTGGAAGATGTCTAAATAAAGACACATTATGCTCTTAAAATGTTATTAATATCATCTAATCTAATGGACTATTTACTTAATGTAAAATCCACCAGAGGTATGAAGTTTGTTGTATCAGATTCAATGAATCTTGGTATATGGTCAGTATTCATTGAGTGCATTTGAGGTTTTGAATTGAAGTCTACAGAACATTAAAATGGTTGAAAAAATACAATTGATGTACAAAAAGTGTCTTAAATCCGTAACCCGGCATCGTATAGAGCTGTAGTTCAGATTATTTAAGCTCTTTTAAGGTACTATAAATTCGCATGTAATAAGACTCCCTGTAATTTATGAATTTTCAAATAATGAAACATTATGTGTTAAATCTGAAATATTCATAAATTTGAATCTATAAGTTCACCTTGGAATTTGCATGAGTATTAAAACAACGGAATGTG
This sequence comes from Hymenopus coronatus, assembly GCA_030762935.1. Classification (NCBI taxonomy): domain Eukaryota; kingdom Metazoa; phylum Arthropoda; class Insecta; order Mantodea; family Hymenopodidae; genus Hymenopus; species Hymenopus coronatus. The sequence continues at coordinate 85,425,374 of CM060897.1, read as the reverse complement.
CTTTACGTACTATATTTTATGAAAGCCGTACTAAACGTTTTATTTTTATGAAGTTATACATAAACTTGTATTTTTATGGGTTTTAATCATAATATTTAATAATTTATCTGAAATTGTATGAGGGAGAATATATAAGATTACTTAGATTAACAACATGTTATGATTTTAAATAAAACTAATACATCTTCAATAGATAGCCTGTAAACTGAAATTTAAGTATTGCTTTAGTTTTATAAATCACTCTACTGGATTTTTGGGTAAAATACTACACTTCCTATAGCTTATGTGAGAGGTACAGAAAAGAAAAACGTACCCTTGCAAAAATATATTTACCTACTTCCTTTTCGTTACCCTTCTTTATGCTTCTCTTCTTGTGTGTCAGTACTGCACATCCGGCTCGAACCCCAATTCTCATGGATGCAGCGATAAACAGGCTTTCTCTGGCAACATGCTACATGTGCTCTGTGACGCAACCGATTGCTCAGTTGGCAAGCCTGCAATTGCAAAATCTCTCGCGACTTTCAGATGTCTGTGTGGTAAGCTTTTCAAGGGCTCTCTCTGCATTCAGATCTAGGCAGTAGAGAAGGGGTAGCAGCGGGTTGCAACATTCTGTAAGCTTATTATTATTGGTAGCTTTCCTTTGAGGAGGCTGTGGACGGCCATTGCTTTAAAAATTCTTGTATAATTCGTAAGTAGTCGAAGTCATTTATTGCAAGTTTACAAGCAAAATAAATACCATCATAAAAAAAAAAAAAAAAAAAAAAAAAAAAAACCAACAGATTTTTACTTTCTAATACACGTACTAATATAAACACATAAATAATAAAGCCTTAAATAAAGAATGAGTTAATAAATGAAAAAAATCGTATATAGTGTATAGACAATGTATTGTGTTGCACCAAAAAATTCGATACCGAGATTTCACCGGAAATACATGTTTTGAGATTCCCTGAATCCAAAAAGTTTTTTTTTACAAAAATGTTCATGTGTATGTGTCTTTGGGCAGCATAGCTCAAAAAAGAAAAGTCCGTAAATATCAAACTTGGTATTTAAGTTAAAATGTGACTCGAGGATTTTCAACCCTAACTACCCTTTACATGGAAAACGTTTCGAAAATTTTGATTTTCTCAAAAATGGCTCTTACGGTTTTGATAAAAATATTATATATTAAAAATATTTATAGGACAAATAAAAACACATAGTTTGTCACAAAATATATATCTCTCTCTCGCTTTCTCTCTCTGTCTCTCTCTTTCTTGGTAGAGTTGGCCATTTCTGAAATATTCTTTCTTATTGGTTTCACTTTTAAAATGTTTTTCTTACACGGGAATTTGTCAACTCCTGGTCATACAAAGAAACGAATTTTCGATCACATAGCAATCATATTTTAAAAGGATTGACTGCCATTTTAGCCTAGTGTTTTCCCGTATTTCCCTTCTACTTACAAGAAAGCAAGTAATAAGGCAATTTCTTATTACTTGCTTCCTTGTAAGTAGAAGTGACATAAGGGAATACATTAGATAAATCGATAGTCAGATCTTATAAAAGCTGGCCCTGTGTGACACAATTGATGGCCTGCATCGATTTGCATGGCCTGCAGTAAAACAAGATAGATGAAACTAAATGTCACCTCCCGTTTGAGCAAAATTTAAGTAGTTTAAAATTGTAACTCAGAAACGGTCGATTCTACATAAAAAATGTATTATGACAAACTGTTTTAACGAGATCTGTATTTTTTGTGCAGTAAGTTTTTGTCTATGTCTTACGGTTCAACTGGTATGCAAAATTCTGCAAAGTTCATCCAGAATAAAGAGATCTTCAAAAGATATTCCTAAAAAATCCAAATTATACATTTTATTTGTCATGTAAATATGAATATATGGTATTTTAATCAAAATCGTTACAGCCGTTTTTGAGAAAATCAAAATTTTCAAGTTTTTCCATATAGAGGGTAGTTTGTGGGGGGAAGTATTTTCTTGAAAATCTTTGTGTTGCATTCTTGGAAGATATTAAAGATAAATGCCAAATTAACATTTAATTACCAAATTTGGCATTTAACGGTCATTTAGTTTTTGAGATATACTGTACACACATGGACCTTTGTCTAATAATGCTTTTTTCGAACTCCGGAGACGCCAAAATAGGCATTTCCGGTGAAATATCGAACATCGAATTTTTGGGTGGAATACAATACTTTTTCTATCCGCTATGTTCATTGTACATATGGGCTAAACAAAGTAATTATGACAAAGCTTAATAAAACAGAAAATTTCATTTGGCTTAAATGTGGAAATTGCCTAATGGCTTTTCTCAAGACAATAAATACAACAGTAATATGTGCTCTTACAAGGTTAAAGTTTGCGACTGCTAATCTTTCACTTTTCTTTCTACAGAATTTTCATAGAATGTACAATTAGTTGCTTATACAGTAGTTTCAAAATGCTGTTTTAAACATATTAGAGGAGCTTTTGACAATATTACAAACAGCAGGTTTTTTTTTTAAGAAAACTGTTGGTTGAGGGAGTGGTAATATTTTGAAACTACTGGCGTTCCATCTTCGTAATATTTCAAATATGGTATTTATATTTTATACATTTCATCATGCTGCTCTGAGATAATGCGAGGGAACGAGGGTGGAAGGGAACCGGAGAGCTACGCGCACTAGTTTTTGGATTCAGATAACATCAAATCGTCACATTGAAATTTTCTGGTTGCAACCAACTGCAACATTGTCTCTGTCATAATTCATTAGAAACGATATTGAAGGAATTGTATTAGGCGATATGTTTCCAGGAATCTTGAATGATAGTTCTGTAAACGCTATGTTTATGTGCCACTCTTGCTAAGAAAAGACTGTAACTACAAAAGATTGAACAGCTGTAACAGCTAGACGCAGTGCATTAAATAAATAATATCAGCATGGGAGGTTAAGGCAATGAACCAGGGGCTCCTAAAATCAATACGTAAATATGCTTCCAAGAAACCCTTTTCCGTATTCTCTGAAACCACCGCGTGAAATTCAACTTTGTTATCCGCTTGAAATTCAGGAGAAAATTAATAGAGGAAAGAAAACAAGGAAATTACACATTTTAACCAAAAATAGAATATATCTGCCGATTAATCGATGAAATAGACGGAGAAACTTGATTTTTGGTCATCAAAAGATCTAAAAGATATCCAAAACTTTATAGGAAGTGCAGGAAAACCGAAAAGAAACACAATAGGCACCTAGCGGAGCATGGTTCTAGACGTTATATGAGGGGCGTAGCTTATCAAATATTCTTAAATAATATAAAATAATTATGAAACCTGAAGAACGGTAAAAGAAGAGCTAAAAAAAGATAGGGATAGAATTAGAGAAAGACAGACAAATGAGAGAAAAATAGGAAAAGAAAAACCACGGGACCTAAAACGAGCCCAAGAAAGATAACAATGCAGCTAAACTAAACGGAGAATACAAGAGAATAACAATGAATAAGATACAGATGAAACATCTGAGATGCAAGATGTTAAAATATGGAGAATCTAAAGCCAGAAATGTAACAGTCTAAACCTGAGTGTTCCAACCTGGGTTGTGTACCAAAAGAGCAATAACTAACTCGCGACTCAGAGAGGTCTACCTACAACGTGCAATGCACCGAAGCATTGAGGGCAAACTATCGTCACGGCTGCATCAAGTGTTGGAAATAAAATGGCACAAGGCAATTATTGTGATACGACCTCTACTCAGGACGTATTGGATGCCACACTTACCTTCCAGCTCAGAGTTTTGTGGCTGAGTATGCGCATGAACACTGGCTCAGACAAGTCGAGTTGAAACAGCCTGGTCTTAACATTCAGCAAAGCATTAAGTTAAAGTTGTATGTGCAAAATATATATTTATAAATCTATTCAAGCTCCTTAATGGGTAAAGAAGCGCCATCTAAATTATATGAAAAATCTGAAAGTTATATTAACAAGATTTTCTCCGCCCGCAATTGTTGGTTTTATATAGCTTCTACAAACTATTCTTACAATTTTTTTTTTTTTTTGATAGTTAAAAAACGTCCTTTAACCTGGTTGGTCATATCGGACGATGAATGCTATTTGATAGTTTAACGTCCTTTAATCTGGTTGGTCATATCGGACGATGAATGAAATTGGCGAAATGCTCCTCAAATGATATCGGGTTCCATGGAGCTCAAAGTTACTCAACATTCGCCTTCTCAGGATAAGGGAAAACCTCGAAAGAAAACCTTATCCGGGTAACTCACCCTAAGCGAGATTTGAACTCACGACCTTCTGAATGTGAGGCAGACACGCTACCACCACACTACTCAGGAGATCTACAAAATCTCATTTTTCTATTTGCGTCGTCATATGATCAAGGTTAGTAGATTAGTTTTAATACACATTTAGTTGTAGATATAAGAGATATATAGAGAGTGAAGCGATAGTCAAATGTTAAAAATTGGATCCTTATAGATCGCTTTAAAGTTCCACACTCTTTCCATGAGAACGCGAGAAAAATAAATATGGACAGCACTTAAAAATGACAAAAACTATATCCTGTATTTCATTTAAAATAAATTGTATACTTAAAGATATTTACTTTTTCTGCACAGTAAGCTTTCATACATTTCTTATGGTTTGCTAATTATACAAAATCAGAAAATTCAAGATATATATTTTAATTGAATGCAAAAACAAAATTAAATATATGGTCAATTTGTTAGTCGTTTCCTTCAGAACATAAAAATAACGAACGTTTTCTTATTTTGTAAAAGTTTGGAGTGGGGGAGTTTGAAAATTGTATTGCATCTAAAAAGTATTGAGATTCAACAGCACTCTCTGAGATTTCGCTTTTGAGCTATGCTCTTCTTTACGTATGTAATTATTTACGTATGTAATTATTTATGTATGTATGTATGTATGTATGTATGTATGTATGTATGTATGTATGTATGTATGTGTGTGTGTGTGTGTGTGTGTGTATGTATGTATGTATGTATGTATGTATGTATGTATGTATGTATGTATGTATGTATGGATATTTGTATGTATGCCATTCTTGTCTCTCTCTCTCTCTCTCTCTCTCTCTCAAAATGTCGTTGATACTTTATAAAATCTTATTTGGGGACCTCAAAACATGTATTTCCATTGATATCTAGTTATGGAATGTAAGTGTGGAATGCAACACTACTTCTATCTTCTAAGTTGTTGAAGAAGGCATAACGCATTTGGATTTACTTGTCTCATACCTAAAGAAAGAGAAAGAAAGATGTCGAAAAAAGAAGCAGATATTCACCCCTGTGTGTGGTGGCAAAACATGTGACGCGCGACTTTTTTTAAGTCCAACTTAAGAGGAATATGTTTTCGAAGTGCAGCTTTAGATTTTTTAATCGAATGTACTTAGAAACACTTTTTACTATGATTTCATACCGGATAAGTTTTCTGAACATAATTGAAGGTTTATAATTATGTATTTATCTTCCGAAAAAGTAGTCATACTGAAGTGCAGTACAGCCAAATTATCCATCTTGCATCACTGAATGCATGCTGCCAACTGTCTTTTTTCGTCGGTAAATTACACTAACTGTTTAACTGTGTACACTTCTGTCCCTAGTCGCCCTCCATGGTCGCGGGTTCAAACCCGGCGGAGGACGATGGATTTTTTCGGGCATAAATTCCTTAGCATGACTTCCTTCGGAAGGGAAGTAAAGCCGTGGGTCCCGTGACGTAGATTTATGGCGCGTAAAAGAGCCTCAAGCCTGATAGAGAAGCCTCTATTAAGCGGTCTTTCACGTCCAGTATAGAGTGGGACACTGAGAACCATAGCAGTTAAAGAGCGTCCATAAATAACATGCAATTTCCATTTCCATTACTTCTGTCCCTAAATTATAGTGATACTAACTCACTAGTTAACTAAGCTTAGTCTAAGGCTAATCGCTATACCACTACCACTAATAGCAGCAGCAGCAGGAGGAGCAGTAGTAGTAGTAGTAGTAGTAGTAGTAGTAGTAGTAGTAGTAGTAGTAGCAGTAGTAGCAGTAGTAGTAGTAGTAATAGTAGTAGTAGTAGTAATATTATTGTTATTACATATCGTCATTTGCACCTCATTTGTTTCAACACCTATTATCGCAATGATCCAGTTGTGCTCTATGATGCGCCCCTGATGGAATTTGCGTCGTCCCATTTACAGTCATCGATTTCAACGACGTGGCCAGAACTGCCAATTTTCCCTCTTACGGTATGTTTGGTATCGCTCGAAACCATGCACCACTTCTAGGCACTAATTGAATCAGTCAGACACTATCTACAGATCACTCATTGGTCACAACCGAACATTCCATTACCTCATAATTATGACTGGTTGTAAATAGAGCAGAGAATAAGGAAAAGAATTTGCCCCGGCAATAGCTTTGTCCGCTCGAACCTATGCACATAGATTGTGCGAATTTTTCATGTCCAGGTCTAAAATAAATAATAAATATAGTTAATTACTATCTGCCTATTCATACCAAAACTCTCAAGAGTAGGGCTCTATTTTAACATTCTCAACATTCTCGTACCTGCAGCAAAACTCGGGAGTTGTGTGGTCCCGTATCTTAAAGAGCTCCAGGACGACATTACATTCAGAACATAACATTCCGTTCGTCAAATAATAGTTGAAGACAGTCCTCTGTTTCAGATCTTATCAATCGGACGAACCGTTTTTAAATCTATAAGAATATCGCCAATAACATAGAGCCTTCGATTCCTGCACAGCAGTGGTAGTAGTATTATGGCTTTAGGGCTCACAACTGCATAGGTTATTAGCGCTCTAGAGTAATTAAAAGAGCTAAAAGTTAAAAGGCATAAAAACCACTAAAAACAGGAGTACCACACAAGGGTTAAAACCAGGGAAAGCATAAAAAGGCTACCAAAGCCAGATTAAAAACGAGACACTAAAAACATTAGTCGATAAAAACTAAAACCCAGAGATAAAATTAAACCCTACTGTACATCCCGCAGCGGCGGAGAAAATTAAAAAGTCCGTCACAATATACAGGGTTGTCGCCCAGAAGGCTGGGGATGTCAGTAGGAAGACACAGGGATGCACGCAGAAAAGTATAAAGGTGGCACTCCAATAAAAGATGACGCACCGTCAATGGCTCGTTACAAGAAGCACATTGAGGTGCGGGTTCCCCACGTAAAAGACGCTCGTGGCTAAAACGGCAATGCCCGATACGCAGTCGCGCTAAAACCACCTCATCGCGGCGACATGCACGCGAGGAAGTAGGCCAGGGGACAGGAAGGAACTTGACCGCCCTCAGTTTGTTGTCACGCACCCCGGACCATTCCGCGAACCAGCGCGAAAGAATGGCCCGGTGCAGGTGAACAACAACATCACCTGGAGGAACGATGGTCCTAAAAACATTAGGTAATAAAACTGCAGACTTAGCAGCTGTGTCCGCTTGTTCGTTTCCGCTCACACCTACGTGACCAGGAACCCAAACAAACGACACGCTGACGCCAGCGTCAGCGAGCGACTGCAGGCGATCCTGTATACGCTGTATCAACGGATGGCATGGATACAGCTCACGCAGGCCCTGAAGTGCAGTGAGGGAATCGCTACAAATAACAAACTGTTTTAAATCCTGTCCCCGGATAAAAAGAACAGCCTGATATATACTAAAAAGTTCGGTGGTAAAAATCGAACATTGCCCCAAAAGATGAAATGCATCCCACACCACGGTCTTCCTTAGAACCATCCGTATAAATAAAACAATAGTTGGGAAACCTGGCCTGTAGCTCTAAAAAATGCGGAGCGGAAGACTGAAGGTGGTGTCGTTGCTTTCGGCATGGATGCCAACCCAAGGTGGAACTGGGTGTCGCAACGTAACCAAGGGGGGAAGGAACATTCCCCCAGTGGAAACACAGGCGGTAGGCGAACATCCAAGATCCGAAGAAGCAGGTGAAAACGAACTCCTGCGGGAAGCAAGGCAACCGCGCTGACAGCATATTGACGGTCAAGAGACTCGTCAAAGAAGAACTTGAAAGACGGGTGATCTGGCAAGGCAAACAGGCGGATAGCATAGCTGCAAAGAAGCAGATCACGCCTATGAGACAGCGGAGGTTCAGCAGCCTCCGCAGACAAACTAATAACTGGGCTAGTCGGAAATGCACCCAGCGCCAGACGAATCCCACGATGGTGGACTGGGTTTAAACATCGTAAAACCGAAGGACAAGCCGAAGAGTATACAATGCACACGTAATCCAGTTTAGATCGAACAAGCGAACGGTAAAGCTGTAATAGCACGGTGCGATCTGCTCCCCAGGATGTGCCACATAAAACACGTAAAATATTAAGTGCACGATCACATCTAGCCTTCAGAGAAGAGACATGGGACGACCAGCTAAGCTTCCTGTCGAACACCAAACCAAGAAACTTTACAGTTTCGGCGAAGGGCAGCGGTTCGACCCCAAGATGTAGAGAAGGCGGCTCGTATGGTTTCCGACGCCAGAAGTTGACACAAACTGTCTTCTCTGAAGAAAAACGGAAGCCATTTGTGACACTCCAAGTATGTAGTCGGTCAAGACATGCCTGTAGGCGACGCTCCAAAAGGCACGTGCGCCTAGAACTGCAATAAATGGCAGAATCGTCCACAAATAAGGAGGAGGAGATACCAGCAGGAACACATTCGACAATGGGATTGATGGCAACAGCGAAGAGAGTGACGCTGAGTACCGACCCTTGAGGCACTCCCTTCTCCTGACTAAAAACACGAGAGAAAACAGAGCCCTCACGCACACGAAATACCCGGTTGTTCATGAACTCCCGGAGGAACACTGGAAGGCGGCCACGGCAGCCCCAACTATGCAACGTACGCAGTAAGCCAGCCCTCCAGCAATTGTCATAAGCTTTCTCCAGATCGAAGAATATGACCACAGTTTGACACTTCCGAAGAAAACCATTCAGGATCTGAGTCGAAAGGGAGACAAGGTGGTCAGTCGTGGAGCGGTATCGGCGAAAGCCGCACTGTATGTTGCACAGAAGTTTCTCAGACTCAAGCCACTTTCGTAACCGTCCATTGATCATGCGTTCCATCACCTTACAAACAGAACTGGTGAGGGAGATAGGACGGTAACTATGAGGAAGACTACGGCCCTTCCCCGGTTTTAAGATGGGAACAACGGTGGCTTCGCGCCAAGCTGTAGGAAACACACCCTCACGCCAAACGAGGTTGTACAGGTTCAGGAGATATTGCTTACTCTTAGAAGAGAGGTTCTGTAGCATGGCGATATAGATACCGTCGGGTCCTGGTGCGGAGTGTCGAGAGGATGCTAAACAGGCATCCAGCCCCCGCATGCTAAAATTCGAGTTATAGCACTCGGAGTCCAAGTACCGGAAAGAGAGACTCTGAGACTCCACGTCCGCCTTGATGGCACGAAACGCTGGGTGATAATTGGCGGAGCTAGACGCAGTTGCAAACGTGCTAGCAAGGGCATCTGCAATAGTAACCGGGTCAACTACGGTGTGAGTTCCCACGAGAAGCCCCGGTATGGAAGTACCAGTCTGCCTACCAGCAACACGGCGGAGCTTCTCCCACACAACAGATGAAGGTGTTGTGCGACTGAATGTTTCAACAAACGAAGCCCAGGAAGCCCGTTTGCTGCCTTGAATAATGCTCCGTGCCCGGGCGCGTGTTTGTTTAAAAATGATTAAATACTCCAAGGTAGGGTGATGGCGAAATACCCGAAGAGCCCTCCTGCGAGCACGAATAGCATCGCGGCACTCTGTAGTCCACCAAGGGACCGAAAAGCGTCTAGGGTAGGAAGACGACCGCGGGATGAACTGCTCGGCAGCGGAGGTCACGACAGAGTTGAAATTTTCGACCATGTGGTCAACGGAGTCGAACAGGCGGTCGCTGAAAACAGCCAGAGCGGAGAAAAGAGCCCAATTCGACTTAGACAGCTGCCAAGAAATCGCACGCGAGGAAGAAATGTGGTGTGATAGTAGAGTAATGACACAAGGGCAATGATCGCTGGAATGAGTGTCTGATACTACGTTCCACTGAAAACGGTGAGCAAGTTGTGCAGAGCAAACAGAAATGTCTAGGTGGGAGAGCGTGGCAGAAGAATCGGAAATGAAAGTAGGTTCACCGGTGTTCAGAACAGAAAGACTAGATTGAACGAAAAGGTCAGCAAGAATAGTCCCCCGCACGCAGGCTCTAGGAGAACCCCATAGGGGATGGTGGGCATTAAAATCACCCAACAGAAGAAAAGGTGCCGGAAGCTGAGACAAAAGATGGTGCATGTCAGCGGCGCAGAGGGAAGATGAAGGCGGAACATATACTTTACATACAGTGAAGCAGAAACCAGGAAGAGTAAGTCGGATAGCAACAGCTTGTGATGTATTGGTAAGTGAGAACCGGCTGACCGCAGATGTCATTGCGCGTCATAACACCCCCATGAGCAGGAGAGCCCTCCTCCGGTGTAACGTCAAACCGCACAGGAAAGTATTGCTGCAGGGCAAAGGCATCGTGGGGGCGAAGCTTTGTCTCCTGCAAACACAGAACTAGAAGGTTATAGGACCGTAATAACAGCTGCAATTCGGCCCTATGGGTACGCACACCGCGGATATTCCAAGTCAGGAGAGCCATGGAGCACAGTTAGAGGCGGGAAAGTTTATCGGTGAATCAAACTATGAGTTTGTAGCTGGGAAGCAAACGACTGGCGAAAACGAAGTAGATGAAGTTAAGGTGGGTGTTTCTTGTTCTTTACACTCTTTGGACCCACAAGAGTATAGCCACTTTCGTCGCCGCTATCCGCTGATGTTCGGGATGCGGAAGATCCCCTACGGCTCGTAGAACGAGAACGGGACTTTGAAGGTTTATCAGTGGCCTTGAGTTTCATATGACTGCGTTCGTGAGCAGCAGCGACAGATGGAGTCGGTCTAACTAGCGGCTTACGAGCAGGTTCTGGAGAAATAGAACTTGAGGCAGCGGGTGCTGTGGATGTTGTAGACTGCGAGGTTGTGGTCGGCGTCTGTTCTGTTTGAGTACACGCGTCGGCAACAGGCACGGTTTGTAGTGCCACTGAGGAAACAGGAGTGCGGCGGAGCGCTGATGGGTAACCTGAGATGGTCGAAGGCTGCAGTTGTTGGAAGCGGCGTCTGGCTTCCGGAAAAGTTAGGCGTTCCTTAACTCGCAACTCCTGGATGGCCTTTTCCTGGAGAAAACGCGGACACTGCCGAGAGCGGGATGGATGTTTCCCTTTACAATGGACGCAACAAGGGTCTCGAGCACAAACAGTGTCTCCGTGAGCAGTTTGGCCGCATCGCTCACACGTAGCGACGAAGGTGCACCGGCTTTGCGTGTCCAAACTTTTGACAGCGGAAGCAACGCATAGAGTTCGGTATATACGGCCTCACAGCAGCACGTTCATATCCACAGTAGAGTGCCTCAGGTAAGGTGGTGCCTTTGAACGTAAGGAATACCGTGCGCAACGCAACCGACTGACCATCACGTTTACCTAGAAGACGGTACGCCTGACATACACCCTGGTCGGAGAGATTCGAAACAATGGCTGCATCTGAAAGACCGCCTAGGCAGCTGGTGGTCACTACGCCTCTACAAGTATTCAAAGTTTTATGTGGGGCTACCTTTATTGGGTAGGAACTCAACAAGCCGGCTTTCAGGAGCTTGTTAGACTGGTCTTCGGTCTTGGTTTCTACTAACAGCGTACCGTCTCTGGTCCTGGTTGCGTTGCCTACTTTGCCACAGATTCTGTCAATTTCCCGTTGGATATAAAACGGGTTAACATCTCTCATAGTTTTTGATTCACAAGCCAAAGTCATTACCAAAAAGCGGTCAAATGGAAGAGTTTTGATGGAGAATTCATGATGATCAGGCCCCCTTCCGGTACTGTAGGCGTCAGCCTGCCTATCCGGGGGAAAGAGAAAAAAGACACCAAAAATACATTCCGGTCTGTGCCGCCTGGTAGACCCCTACCAGACCGATCTCACGGAGTACTTAGGAGGAGTTACCCTCCAGCCTACACTGCTGGTCCACATGGGTAAGCCCTCCACCATGCACAACCCGGCTTTATGCCCCTACCACAGGTATAACCACCTGTGGCCCCCCCACTTTAGGCCATGGTGTAATGACACATCCATGGATTCAGGGGACTTGTGGTTGATTACACCGGGTTTCCGATAGCGGTAACACGTCCGACCCGTGATTCTAGCCCGACGACCTGCGCTCGTCGGGAGATTAGCACGGGTCGGGCTCCCAGAGAAGCTACGTGGGTGTACATATCGGTATGGACGAGCTCCGCACCTAAGGCTTACACATAGGGACAGTGTGAAGGGTCCACTCAACCGTCACGCCTGACACCTCCGAAGAGCACATAATTTGGAAGCCGCGCTGGAACCGTGGGACAGGAACCACGGAGATAGAAGAAAGATCCCTGTTGGTGAGGCAGGAGTTAATAAACCTAAAGCCTTAAAACTAAATATATAGAGAATAAGCCTAGAAGAGGAAGAAGATGAGGAGAGTAAACTCGCACAAACAATAACATACAAACAAATGCGCACAGACACACGCAGACAAGAACATAAAACGTGGCACAGTGAATGGCGATGGGGAGGATGATATGGTGGCGAGTGGCTCGGGAACCCCCAGGTGCGCCAAACCCGTACCTACCGTAGTAGGCCCCTGGGGGTCTTGCACAGCAATAAACCCTGCTCGACTGTAGCCGCGTATTTGTAAAACCAGAAAGAAAGCTTGATCAGGACTTTTAAAAAATGACCGCCTGTTAATAGCTGCCACATTATTTGTTGTTCGAAAGTCTGGAGATTGTTTGCAGAGGTTGGCTACGATTGTGACAAATGATATAATGTTGGCTGCTATAGGGCTCGTAGTCATCGGTCGTTTCTGTCTGCTTGCACATGCTCATTGGTGAACTTATGAAAACTTGCTCGTCGCCTTGCACCACATGTTTGAAAGTATTCCAAAACATATTTTCCCTATCTTGAGTTGTGGAAGTGATCTAATTTTATAGTCCCTGAGACAAGTAAACGCCAAGAAGGTATAAAATTGAATTTTTGGGTACAGAACATCAAAATATGTACTTGGAGTGAAATCTCGATGTCGAATTTTTTAGTGGAATGCAATGCTTTCTCTACCTACTAGGTATACTGACGGGCACAACATGTCGCCCATAATGGAATTAGTTGATTATTTGGTAATGACAAATGTAGCTCCAGCGCCACCCTCCTTGATCATGAGCTGCTCTCTTCTTTGAACATACTCGTAAATTTCTAGCCATGGACTGGTAGGGTAGTTACACTGCCTCAAAATATGGTCAAACTGCAGTGGCAGAGTACCGTTTGGGCAATGCTTTGTTGAATTTCCGCAAAAATAACATATAGTATAATTAAAACCCAGAAATAAACACGAATTCGTCTGTGTGTCACTATGAAACTCTCATAAATGTTTGTATATGTCGTTCAGTTTAATGGCATATTCTTCAAGCTTATTCTAAAGGTCATATTATGTCGCATTGCTCTAGCGTTCCCTTTTTTACCTATCGTAGCGAAACCCTTTCACAGAGGCGGTATGCAAATGGCCACTTCACTTCACATGGATTATAACATCGCTCATTGTCTCTGTATTATTTTTCAGTAACTCATATAAGAGCTGTGTGGAGTCAAGGCAAATGTGCAAACTTACAAAGGAAAATAATTATATTATTGTGATCTAGGGGAATAACCCACTACATACGCCTGTTAAGTGTACGCGAAGATGAAATAAAAATATTTTTTCAGGAACTCAAAATAGGCAATTCTGGTGAAATCTTAGTAGTAAACGATTTTAATGCATTAAATGTTTTTTTATCTAGTAGATATATGATAGAAAAATTAAATAAGTATTAATTCGCGTGTTAGGATCCACTTCTCATCGTTTCGTGAATTCAAAAAATTATGTTAAAGAAATGCTGATTTAAAAAAACGTAGGTTTAACTTGTTTGCCAACCTGCAATTCTTTATTGAGTAAGTCCAAGTTTCGCATTTCTTGTTTGTTTTTTAATGTCTTCTGGGTATACCACATATATGTAGACCAATTACGCGTGAAAAGTGCCTATTTGAAATAAAAAATTAAAATCAGTCATTTTATAAATGTTACTATAGTTTGTGTTTAAAATTAAGAGTTCATATTGTACTATAGTTTTAATGGGTAGATATTATAATGTTCACTTTTAAAAATAGGTACACTTTATATTTAACTTCATTTCAATTTTTTCTGTAACAAACACAGGGCACACACGTAACAAAAAAAATTAGGTATTTCATGAACGATATGTAATTCAAATATTTAATAGCGATATCAAGTGGACCTAATTACATAAGGGCATATTGATTTACAATTAATACAAGTAACAAACATAATTGTGCAATTCACGCAAGCTGGAAACTTGTTTTAAAGAAATAATGTCAGGATGGAATTTTTTTCCCCTCTTCCTTTTTTTGGAGGGAGGGGGTATGTATGTGTGTATGTAATAAGTATTTATGTATGTATTATATATGTATGTATTATGTATGTATATATGTGTGTATGTATATATTGATATTGAGATACGCATATATTCTATTGGAATGTGAAAAAACTTTCAGATGCATATATTGTATTATTTTAAGTTGTTGTTATTATAATTATTATTATTATTATTATCATTATTACTCATCTAAATTCGAATCCTTACTTTCTCGTCAATTTTCAACATTAGTGACAAGAAATAGAAGTTCTATTCTAAATTGATGATTCTGAAAGTTTTCCTTACAGAACAAAGTGATATAATTTTATGTTTAAAACTACCCTTAGCTACAGTGTTTAGTTTTCTCGGCTTCCTCTATATTAATTGATTGAAACTATTTCAAACGCACAGATTTACCATGGTCAGGAAGATGTGAATAGTATAACTGTCTTTAATGAAAATAACCTGGAAAATATATGTGCATGGTTTTATTATTTCTTAAAATATCGATAAGGGTCCACAAACACGTTTAATGGCTTTTGCAGCTTGTAGACTTTCTTATATTTAAAGTTTGGGTATGGAGCGGCCATGTTTGTTCCAGTCTGGTATCCATGACAACGGAGGAATTTAAACATTAAATCGAAAAGTGCAAGTGACAGCCTTACTCCCACCTCGGCGACCCAGTTTCACGAAATTGGAACGGCAGAAAGTTGCTTTTCACTTTGCGTCACGAGCTAGCCGAGCGACCAGCCCGCCTGCCCATCTCGGCCTCCTGACCCACTTCGGTTGCCTCATGCGGGAGGGACATTGCCAAACTATTCCGTCACGGCCGCGCCGCAACGCTAATACAAGCCGGCCGGCTTGCTTACCATGTAACACCACCTACATATCTAAATGTCGTTGCATGCTGTTAAACTACGTGTTTCATTTTTAAGAATACTGTAGTAAATTTACATTGCAGTCCTTATGAGCATTCACTCTTTGTATACTCACTTCCTATTCTAAGCGAAGAGAATACCTAAATTTATTCCAGTTTTTTATTCATAGGGAACAAATGAAGGGTGTCTGGCGAAAACAAGAAATATCCATTAATTCTTATTCTGAGAAAAAACTAAATAATTATTTAAATACGACTGCAGAGCCTTATTTAATGCTGCAGTGTTGTAGTATATCTCAAAGTAGACCATGGCTATTTTAAACCACAGAACACAATGAAACATTTATAACCTAGGAATGACATAGGTTTCAAACATAAATTGTTAATCAATGTATTTTTCGGTTGGATGAAACCAAAGAATAGTATACCACAATTATCTATACTAATAAAAAGAAATCGACGACGAAATGTTTCTTAGCTATATACTAGGAAACCATTCATTTAATTTCAAAGCCATTTACCTAGGCGTTAAGTTATGCTTTTGTTCATATAATTTGTTTTATACACATTTTAATATTAAAGTAAAATTATATTTCCAGGTATTTTAGATCCTGCAAATTCCTGTTGATCGGCAAAATAACTGGATTTTTCCAGATTTTTAAAATTTATTTTTTATAATTTATTTTGGCTGATCTGCGACTATACTATACAAAGCAATATTAACAAACTTATGTAACATGAAACAATGTATGTGGTTGATCACACTGACTCCACTAAAAACATTTTTGCCCTAAAGCATGAGTGAATAAGTAAAAAATTAAGATTAATGTATGGAGCTACATCAATTAATAATAAATACAAGGTTAAGAATATAATACAAATATTTGTAAGGCGTCTTTTTCATGTCTGAGAGTAGAGATTTCTGTGGCAATTTCATCTTTAGTCTTGTTCTTGTTTGCAAGCAAGCTCCTTTACTGCTCCAATGTGTTCAAATTCAATAGTTTTACTGGCATGTAAACGAACTCCAGCGGGACAAAATTCCGATACACCAGTGGCATTGATATGATCCTGACAACTGACAGCATCGTTAGCAAAGAAGTGGTTTTCAAAGACTGGAAGTTGCAATAATCAGTACTATATGTTGATACCACACAGTAATGAAACTTCAAACATTGTCTACACTGAAGTACTCTGATAAAATATGAAATTATTTTTAAAGATAAACAGAACATTTACTATTGGTCCTTCAAAAAGCTTCTTCGATTTCCAACTTAAAATAAATATCTGCAAAATCGAAGAAATTTGAATTCTGAATAGAATGGACATTTACGAAAGTGCAAACACAGAGTATTTAAATGATAATGATAACAATCTATAATAGGTTCATGAGGCAGAGGGTCACGTTAACTACTGTTTCTGTTATTTAATCTCTGTACTGGATAGTTTTCTAAAACAAAACGATGATCTCCAAGTATCTCTTTTTTTAGCTATAAAAATAAGAAGTTATGATAATTACTATTAAAGGAAGATTATTTGGAAACGCAGTTGCAAGCAAAAAATATAGCGAGTTCACCGAGGTGGATTTAGTACCACAAAGTGTTACCACTATGGGTGCAGGCCAACCCGTGGGTAAAAGCTAGCAATATTATAAACTTGTGAATATGAAAATATTTTATGAATACCGTTATAAAACACATTTTCCTTCCTGAAGAAGACCATACAGCAAGAATGGCCGAAAGCTCGAGTAACCTCACTGAATTACACGGCTGATAATAATCCGCGAAGCACGTATCAAGATTAATGTCAAGTCGAAAAATTAGATTTCATATGAATATTTTGTAGACCTTCAAAATATAATGAACAATAGTCAGTGGTGGCTCACAATGAAGGGTGTGTGCGCCTCCTTTTATTTTGAACTATAAATAATTTAAAATAAATTTTCCATAAATTGTCAAGTTAAAAAATATAGGTATTATTGAATTTTAGATGCAAACTAGTTTCAGCACCTGTATTGCAATATGCCAGAAGAGTGGCAGTTTAAACGGAATCTCAGGAAAATGCTGCAATCCATTAGTGTTTACCCAAAAAATATCCAATCATCAATCATTGCCTTTGATTTTGTGAATATGATTACATCTTAACTTGGGGAGCTTTTTTACTTTCTCTATGCATACTATGTTCAAGGTAGATAGGTACCTTTTCCATAAAAAGTTTCGATACCGAGATTTCACCTGAAATACACGTTTTGAGTTCCCCTTAGTCCAAAAACTTATAACTCAAAAACGAAACATGGGTTAAATATCAAACTTGATAATTGGGTTCTGCATCTTACAAGGATCTTCTGCAACACGGAGATATTCAAGAAAATCCTCATTACCAAACTATGCTTTAGAGGAAAAAAAATTAGATGTTAACTTTCTTAAAAATGGCTCCAACGATGTTGACTAAAACATCGCAGATTAAAGTTACTTACATGAAAAATAAAATGTATATTTTGAATTCTCTGTGAAGTTCTCTTCATTCTAAATTACTTTTAAATAACTGGTAAACCGTAAGAGATAGACAGAAAGTTACTACACAAAAACTGTAGATCTCGTTAAACCACACAATCTTAGGTAATATATACATATATAGTTAGTATATAGATTGTAGAACTAAACTTTCCGAGATATTGTTATTGGTTTTAATTTTAAAATACTTTAACTTTTCTCAAACGCGAATTTGTCATTCCTGTTTCTTTTGTTTTATTCCTGGCCATGCAAAGAGAACCGAAGTTCAATCACATAGCAACCAGCTTTGGAAAATCGCTTATAAGGAGCTAAATAATAATACCATTGCTAATATTTATCTTGATTAGCATGAAGTAGATATAGAGAGAGAGATACTTTGTTATTAACCACTAGTTTAAATGCAGTTAGAATTATCGCTAGAATTGCCGCTAGGCAGGATAAATTAATTTTTTGCTGTAAGGCTACCAGATAAATTGCTAAATCTGAGCGGGGAACCGCTATACTGGCTACCTTGGTATTTGAAAATTCAAAGAAATCGCTCAACTTTCGGGTTTACCTTGCAATTCGCGAAAACTGCGCGATTATGGAAATACTTTCAGCAAATACACTTTTCCAATAAAATACCAGTGGTAAGTGAAACGCCTATTCATTCGAGACGAAAGATTTTGACAGCTGAGAATTTACCACAATAAAGAATCTGTTGAAGGAATCCACGTATTTATCGCTATCTAAACATTTTTGGGAGATAGTTAACGACGTGTTATTCGGACATTGCCCTATCTCCGTGACCACAGCAATACTATTCGGCAGTTGATGCTTTATCACGCGTGACAATTGTCACAGTCGAGAGCACGATCGTGCCGTTTGTTGACAGGAAGATGGAGAACACGTTGTGTTTGTTGTTGGATAATGACTGCGTGACCGTCTCTCATTGTGTTTGCAGAAAAAGAGTGCATTAGGGAACAAATAATATCAGTTACTTACATTCCAATAGCAAGGAGAGGAAGAGGAAATAAAAGAAAAGAATGAAAACAAGGACAAGTACAATCAAGAAAAAAAGTACAACAAATGAGCAAAATGAAGAGCAATGAAACAAAATCTGATGTGTTCCATTCACACGGCTTCCTCTACATATCGACAACAAATTATGTTAAAAAGCTTATGCTTTTATTTACTTCATACTAATCGAGAAAAATTAGCAGAAATAGTCTTATTACTTGCTTCCTTGTAAGTAGAAGCGAAATAAGGTAGTATCATAGGTTAAAGTGATAGTCAAAAGCTGGTTGCTATGTGATTGAAGTGCCTCTGTTTGTATGCACAGGAGTTGACAAATTCCTGTATGAGAAAAGTTTTTAAAGCTGAAACCAACAGCGGGGAATATTTAAAACAACGATCACTCCACAACATAAATTGTATGTTTTAACGTGCTCTACATTTTTTTCTGGTAAGTTTTTGTCCATCTCTTACGGGTTAGCAGTTATGCAAAATTCCGTAAAATTCATCGAGAATAAAGTAGTCCTCATGGACTATCCCCAGAAAATTCAAGATATATATTTTACTTTCAGATAAATATCTTTGATATACAATATTTTAATCAAAATCGTTAGAGCCATTTTTGAGAAAATCAACATTTTCGAAAAACGTTCCATGTAAAGGATAATTGGGGCGGGGGGAATTTCTTCAAAATCTTCGTATCGTATCCTTGGAAGATACCAAACTTAAATACCTAGTTTTTGAGCTATGCTATCCACAGATACATATGGACCTTTTTCTAATAATGTTTTGTTTTTTTGGATTCAGGGGGACCCAAAACATGTATTTCTGGTGAAATTTCGGTATCAAATTTTTCGGTGGAATGCAATACCTTCTCCATAGACTATGTACTAGGTCGTGTAGAGAAAATAACAAAGTAAAATACGAAGAAAAGTACGTGGCCAAGTTAGCGAGAATAAAAAAAAAAAAACAAAAACAAAAAAAAAAAAACGAGAGTAGAGAAAAGTTAACTCGAAAGGGAAGAAGAAAATGAAAGTAGGAGGAGAGAAGAGTGCAATTCTCTCCAAAGGCTTAGTCGCCCTCCAAGGTGTAATGGTTACCATGCTAATTTCATATGCCCAAGGTCGCGGGTTCAAACCCGGCGGAGGACGATGGATTTTTTCGGAGGTAAAAATCCTTAGCATGGCTTCCTCCGGGAGGAAAGTAAAGCCTGTATCGTAGATTTACGGTACGTAAAAGAACCTCAAACCTGAAAGAGAGGCCTCTGAGCAAAATTAAGCGGTCTTTCACGTCCAATTTAGAATGGGACGCTGAGAACCACAATAGTTAAAGAGCGTCCATAAATAACACACCATTTCTATTTTCAAAGTCCCTAAAATCAGAAAAAGAACGAGTACCGTGGATTCTGGTTTTGCGTTTATTTCACCCGAAATAAATAAAACCTGTCTCTATAATTAATAGAAATAACATAATTCAACTATGAAACTTATTTCACGCGCTTTCACTGCGGCGTTAATTGCGATAAGTGATACAGCAGTGTTTGAATTCTTATTGGTCGTCTAGGTCACGTGGCTTCATCCGCCATGATGTTTGCATTTGCATATATGACACAGGTGCTGTCACAGGTAGCTTATAGTAATAACACAAAAGTTCTCGAGATCATGAATAAGTTCGCGAGAGTTTGCCGCTAGACAATTTAGTTCGTTGTGTTCAAAACCTTGAGAGATATTTATTATAGCTATTTCAAATTTCTAAATGCTATGCCGCATTCAAACTTCATTGCACGAAAATTCGATGCTTGCTATACAGGTAGTAGATAACGCAAGTGTTTAGTTATAACTTCCGATGGCTAAGAAACAGCGAAGGTTCAGTGTGTTTCAGATACATGCAACTCCATCAATTGTGTTCCCGATTGTAACAGGCGGTTTGGAGATTCAGATTTACTTTAAATTCCTTATATATCGGCAACTTTTCTGCTTTTGTTGTAGATTTTTTTTTATAACAGTACCGGAGTCTGGTCAGGACTCCGGCGCTGTATCCCCTATTTACATTCCCCCCTTGTATGATTACTGGTTTTACTGTTAATTTTACACAAACATATACACATTCCACAAACATATAACACCCATGCCCAAGGTGCCGGTCCCCATGGCTACGCTCGCTAAAGCGCCTCGCTTTGGTGCTTCGTGGGCAGGGGATCGTGGGTTCGAGTCCCGCCTTGGGCACGGATGTTATGTTTGTGCAATGTGTATATGTTTGTAAAAGAAACAGTAAAACCAGTAAACCAGTAATCAGTAAAACCTACGGGGGGAAATGTAAATAGGGATACAGTACCGGAGTCCTGATCAGACTCCGTTACTGCTTTATAAATAAAAAAAAAAAAGGGCGGAACTCGAATCCACGATCCCCTGCCCACGAAACACCAAAGCGAAACGCTTTAGCGAGCGTGGCCATGGGGACCGGCAAGATTGAGCTACTACACTCGATCGGCTGAATAGGCCTTTCCACTCCACAGAGAAGTTGCCGATTTACCAGGGGTTTAAACTATTATACAAATACATATCTCCGAAACATCTACGTGTTTATTAGTAACCCAATCACCTGATTTGCATGCATCTGAAGCACACTGTACAACCAAAATAAGGTTTAGTGTAAATGGCTGTCATGCATAAATGTGCGATGCTATGAACGTATCTAAAACATAGATGCCTAGTAATGTTTAGGAGAATTCACATATTATGTAAATCATAAAACATTTTGATTTGAAAGCCTTTTTCAAGCAATTTATACCCACTACTTTTACACACTGTTTACTATTATTATTATTATTATTATTATTATTATTATAAAACAATGACAGGACAAAATAACCTGACGATGAAAAAATATCAAAATTAAAGGGCAAGGGTAGGAAAGACAGGGGACATCAAAATGTTGAAAAATCGAAAATGCGAGAGTAAAATCTTTATACCGTGGAAAGACAAAGAAAGAGGAAATAAACTGAAAGTTAAAAAATTCTTAAATACTCAGTCTTACAGGAAATGCAACATGCTCAATGTAGACTATTGGCAAGTCTACGGCTTTTAGTTGGCAATGACGTAACATAACTTTCCCGTTTAGGGTTTTCAAGATCATTCTGAAGTTTGCAGCTGTTTATCAAGGATATGCATACAATACATTTTCACTACAAGATAAAGGCTTTCCTCTATAACCCGTCACTTAGCAACTGTATCTATTGTCATATGCTTTAATTCGATGTTTATTAGAAATACTGTGAGCTCAAACAATGTTATCATTCGAGTTGTGTAATTGCGATGCGGAAGTTGATCGCTTGGCTGCAGCATTCATTTGTGCTTGCATCGTGCCAGCGCAGGCGCACAGCCGGCTGGCTCTCTTGGCCCGGTTGACCAAGCGGAAGGCTGCCTGGTTTAAATACCCGTAGGCCGCATTACGTAATGTGTAGCGCGTGGAGTATTCGTAGGGCGCGTGTTCGGTTCCCGGACACCGGGATCTACGCATCCGGAAATGGGAGCTGCGACCTTGAGGAGGGGGGCGTGCTCAAGGTTTCTGCGAGGTTCGGTCGACTCTCAAGGACAAGTAGGTTCCTTGTTCTGAAACTTCTGGCATATGCAGTCACGTAATATTAATTACACATTACCAGCGTTTTTGTCCATCCTTCTGCAGAGTGTGCGCGTCACACAAATGATAGAACTACATAGATACTAAGAAGTGGATTATGATTCTTTCTTTTCAATTTGTTCTTTCCCTATGTATGACAATGTGACTTTTTAACTATAAGAATCTTGATTACTTACAAGGATTAAAAACGGTTTGAATATATTTAACTCGATAATTTTGCCGTTCATTAGCTTCGACATATAGAGTAAATACTTACTAGCGATTTTTGTTAAACATTCCTTACAAATGATGCATATTTCAATAAATATGTATCCAAAATATGTTACATTCGGTGATGTAGAATAGAGAGATCGAGGTGTAAAATCCCAAGGCTACAAGAATTCCTAGACTTCATGAATAGTGAGGAAAACTTGTACGAAATATAAATATTGTATACCGACAGGCAATAGAATTTTAGGCTGTTGGCTTCAACTTATCTATACTCAAATCATGTTATCACTACAAGTTATGAAAACAACTGCGGCCATGAGTCACTGACCGCAGCTGAACTTAGTCTGGTGAGTACTGTTTGCAACCACCTGATTGCACGAGGGATGCAGTAGTTCGTAACCCGCGACATCATTGCGCAAAGTCCAACAGTTCAACTTCATTTCCTTTGTGATCATACATTCCTGTTTGCTAAAGAATATTAGAATAGAAAATATGTTGTTTTCTTTGACTAAATACTTTATAATTTTGACATTATTTCAAATGTGATTGCTAATATTTTTCATTGCTAATATGTAATGTTTATGAATGAAGCTCTGTCCATGTTTATTTTATTTGATGCTAATATAAACTAAGAGGAAGGGACTTCAGGGTTTGTTTTTCTAATCAAGTTGATACGCCTCTATTTTCATCATTAATCCTATATTGTTATGCCACTATATCCATAAAATGCATTATGCGAATATATCTAACATACTCATTTAACAAACAAATATATAACATAGAAAGCATTAAAAAACAAATCTGACTGCTTCCGTAGTAGAGTGATCAGCGAGCTGACTTCTCACCCGGAGATTCTAGGTTCGATTCCCGGCGGAAATTACCAGATTTATTCCCTATCTCCGAAAGAGTCTGGAAAAGTGAATGTGCATGTATTTTATGATACAGAAATGATTAGCCTAATGTCCTTACCCTACAGTTAATATGAGTTGTTTTACAAATAAAAGACCCCGATATGAATGGGAGTTATACAAAAGAAGCAATAAAAATCTTATGCGAACACTCAACACAACCGTTTCTACGCTTGATAAATTCACATGTTTTCATTATAGATCATTATTGTATTATTGAATAAGAGATTTTTATAGCAATTTACATTCTTTACAATACACATTTACCTAGAAACAAGTGTCTAGGTACTTGAGAAAACAGCATTAAAGGGTTTCGCTCTGGTAGCGACATCTTATGAATCGCAACCTCTAACATTTACATCATATGACGTACTTGGGAACCTTAAACACGCAAATGAAACCGACTACCCGCCGCGAAGTAACGCATTTCATACAAATTGCACCTTTTTAATGAGCGGTACATTTTCCTGTAGCGAGTGTTTGTCCATCTCTTAACGATTTCCCAGTGAAGTAAAATTACCTATACACAACATTTCAAACCCGGCGGAGGACGATGGATTTTTCGGGCGTAAAATCCTTAGCATGGCTTCCTTCGGAAGGGAAGTAAAGCCGTTGGTCCCGTGTCGTAAATTTATGGCACGTAAAGAACCTCAAGCCTTATAGAGAGGCCTCTGAGCAAAATTAAGCGGTCTTTCACGCCCAATTTAGAATTGAACGCTGAGAACCACAGCAGCTAAAGAGCGTCCATAGATAAAACGCCATTTCATTTCACAACATTTAGTCAGCGTAAAATTGAATTCACAAGCTATTTGCAGAAAATGCAATAAAGATGCACTTCAAAACATGTAAATATTTCCAGTGTACTCCGGATATAAAATTCTTTTTGGTGGAATTAATGAGATAACAGAAGATAAATGTAGAAAAACAAGAAAGCCATTAAAGGTAAAAATAGATCGATGAGAACTGGAGAACGATTAAAGATGCCGGAAAAGAATAGGAAGAGAACATAAAACTAATGGGAAAGGAAACTAGATAAATTACGTAGGGTACATTTGCCTTTTTGCCACAGACAATTGGAATTATTATTGAAGAAAATTGCACAAGGAAACAGGAAGAATAGTGCTGAGAAGAGAGAAAAAGAAAAAGAGAAAAGTTGGCGAAAACAGGGAAGAGTAACGAAGACAGGGAACAACGACAGTTGACAACAAATGAAAGACGCAAATGCATAAGAGTAAAGATAAACTTGAAAGAGACAAGAAGAGCTCGCAGAGAAGTATATATATATATATATATATATATATATATATATATATATATATATATATATATTATTGCATGAAAAAGTAAAGTGCTTTATATCAACGGTTTACACTTTATAGGATTTTTGACATTTTCCAGGTTTGTCTCTAATGGGTTGTTGCCATTAAAGGGGTAGTAAAAATCTTGCAAATTCTGGCTTGAGAGAGATCGGTGGTAGTGGTAGAGACGCTGAGATTCATACCAACAAGTACGACAGAGGCTCTTTAGTGTTTACCCTTAGTCGCAAGAACATCGCGACCCAAAGCTCCATTCACATACAAGAATGAAATAAATGACATAAGAAAGGCGACTGTTAATTTTGCAAACGTTCTGTTTTTAATACAGTGAATATTTAAAAAAAAAATGCACAGGAAACTGTCGCATTATGATCGAGACATTGAACTGAACTTGAACGACAACTTCCAACTCCCACAAAAAGGCTCTGTGGATGAGGATTATCATTCCATTAATTTTAGCAGCTGTATATCTTTAAACTAAACCAAAACGGACAAAAATGTAGATCTCGTCAAAACACACAATTAAACCATTGCTGAGATACTTCTTGTTATCGGTTTCAATTTTCCAATTATATTTTATCAACCGGGATGTCGTTAATCGTTATTATTTCTGCTGGTCAAGCAATACTGTAACATTAAATATTAATAATGTGGCAATAGACATTTGAGCATAAAACTGCAATAAGCAAAGTACTATGATTGCCGGTGTTATAGGTCTGACATCTAGGAATATCTGCCCCTAATTGTACAATACTCGTATATTATAAATTCATTTACTACAAAATATAAACTTACCCCTGGACGGCAGGCACGTCGATAGAATGAGATGACGGACGCTTGCGATCTCCTGCCATATCGGCGAGCCTCGCGAAGTCGGTATCCTGGTCCATAAGCCGCGCAGACTTCCTAGACTCTAGTAATCTCACTTCTTCTAGTCGCTTCTTCAGTTCCAGAGGAGCCTGCAACGTCACAAATGTTCTGTAACATCAGTTGGGAAATAAAGTAATTCTAACAAAACTCTCATATTAATATCGTAAATATGAAGAAAGAAAAAAAAAACCATCTTGTTTAGTAAATATCATGGACCAGAGTATATGTCATGTTTCACTAACAGCTAAACTTTCACAGCTAGACTCCTAGATAATACCATGCATCCGTATGCGAAAATTGTGGAGGGAAGATGAAATTGGACAACAAGATGAGTTTAAAGGTAAGTTAGTACAAAGAAACTGTTTTCTGAAGGAAAAGTGCAGCAGCAAACGTACGATTATGGAGGGTAAAAGCACAGTGTTTCTTATTCCTGTTATTGCTTGTTTAGGGAAAGAAACAGCGGCTTCAATAGCACCGAAAGAAATCTTATATATACAAGGTTGTCTTATGCAACCCGCAGATTACAGTCTAACCTGAAACCATCGTTTCCGAGACCCATCTTCTACACACCAACATTAGACTTTGGCGCTAAAGGTTATAGCTGAACAGTAGCGTATATGGTTAACGCTCGGTGTTAGAATGAGTTCCAAGATGCTCGATTCAGGTTCAATTTTACCAAAACGTTGACAATTTTTTCCCCACTTTCTTTCTTCCTGATTTGGCACACAGCTAGATAGGATATATGAACATCTTTTAGCTTGCTTATTTTTTTCTTTTATTATTGTTCTCTTTATTTATGTCTATTCTAACTTAATCAGTCCAATTACAGGAAACACAAATGAAAATTAACATTCTGTGGCATATTCATCCAGTTTCTTCTAAATATGAAGGGATTATTACAATGTTTTATAACTAAGATTGACATTTCAGATAATTTCAGGGTATCTCTAAAACGAAAAATAAACAAAATACCTAGGCTGACAATCACAAACTGTGCCAAATACATAGATATTTACCATACTTTCAGTTGAGCAGAAAATAGTTTTAATCCCCATAACTTAACAAACTTCTCAACATCCACTAGAAAAAGTGTTTCTGACATGAAACTTAGTGATGAATCTTTCTCTAACTACGAAGAACAATCGATAACATGTTAGAGGTTCTAGTATTTTGAAATTATTTTATTAACCTATTACGTTTTGAAAATTGCGTTTATTGTTTAAAGACTTAGTGGTTTCTTTTTCAAAATAATTAGAAAGAAAATTAAGTATCGAAGGCTGAAGAACACGTAAAATGAACTTACGTCTGTTTTTTATTCGTATACCTTTTTGTTTACACCCAACATTATAAGTGACAAACACTGAACTAACTTTGCACCTAGATGGATAATACATAGAGAAGAAAAAAAGTGCACGCAGACTGTGGGACGCGAACCGCTACTATGCTGAAGGTGACCAGGGAACATGAAATTAAGCAGTTGAGCTACAATCATTGCGTCCGATAGCCTTAACACTTGTAGGTATAGTATCACACATGTCTCCCTCTCCGCTTCTGATCTTTTTATAGCTGTTGTGGTCTCCTTTTTGTAGCTTAAGCAGTTCATTTAGCCTTCATTCATTATAATTTACGTTGTAGAACGTATGACAGCGATCCTATTGATATAACATGTACTATAAGAGGAGTTAATAAGCGCATGTTTTTGGAATGGACGTAACTATTGCTGCTAAGGTCTAATTTTCGATGAAGAACAGGCTAGATTTGCATGGTTACCAAATGGCCGACAAGCACGGTAATTTCGACCTTATTACTTGCAGTGTGTGAAGTGTTGCCTATCTCCATAAATAATAAGGAACAGGTGAACCACCTTGTAAATATACAGTAACTGTGGGGAGTTTAAGGGAATGGTAACTGTAGACAGCGCAGTGCTAAGTTCAAACTGAGGACGGTGCGAGTAAATCGGTTCTGGCGCCTCTATACGATATACGGCAGGGATGCTGCAGGTGAGGAATTAGGGTTTAACCTACTCTCTTGTGTCTGTTTTTGGTTAGCCTATCATCCAAGCGTTCTTATTCCCTAAACACTTCGTCGCCGTAAAGTCCAGTCACACGCAAGGCACAAAGTTATGGGTAAGAAGAGAGGAATGACACCGAGCGACACAAAACGGCATGCGCGAAATACAGTAAAAACCGCGGTTATACCCAAAAGAAAGGTGAATCAGAGAACGCTGCCGAATCTAAATGCTTCTTTTCAATACCTTTTCTTCGTTTACTAGCTCTTCAGTTCTACAAGTACCTACGTTACCATATTCAGTACTATGTTGCAAAGCACCTCTGTGGAGTCTTCTTTAAATAAATGTTCACATAAATATGCAAAATTATACCTATTCAATTAATATTGTTGCCGAGTAAGTGTTTCGTGTTATACTACTTAGGGAGGAACCCGTTATCACTGCAGACAAGAATGTTCCCATGGGGTTTCTATTTTGAAATTTCTACCTGTATATTTTGTGTGTGATTTGATGTTTTTGACAAATTAATTTTTTAAGAATAAACTTTGCTTTTTAATTTGCCTTGCCGAAACCTATCAAGCAACATCAACCTCTCCAAAACTGCTGCCCATAAGTAATAAACTTAGAGGAAGATACAATGGTGCGGTCAAAACATTCTTCCTGGGTGATAAATAGCTTTATTAAAATTGCTATTTTTATGGTATTATTATTGCTATCATTTTACTATTTAATCATATTGTGATCTAGTTATTCTAAAAAGCCTACCAAATTACCATTTAATTCTTCTCTTAGTTTATTAATGATGAAATCCACATACATATGCTGGTATTCTGCTAACGTATACAGCTCCAAAATTTAGATGTTGTGGAATAAGTATTCCCTGAAAGAGAATGAGGCAGTGCAATATTCTAGAGAAGAGCAAAAACTGTTAGAAGAATTTGTTGAAGTACCTGATGTTAAAAAGCAATACCCGGGGCAAAAAAACACGTTCCATTCTCTTTGGATGTGAAGCAACTTGATATGTTGTGTGCTTGCTAGAATTCATCAAAAGCAGGTAACTTGATTTATCCATCCGTTGTAATGGGACATAATCACAAAAGAAACTCGCATTTGTGAAACTTACCTTCCTGATTGTTTGTTACTTTCCTTAGGCTTAGTGTGCAATGTAGCATTTTTACAATAAAAGTAGGATATTTTGCCAACTTCATTGCTTCATCTCATCCAATATATTAATTATCAAGAAAACAAATTGTTGATTACGTCGTGCACTTTAGTAGAATACAATTACAGGAAAAATAGAAACTTTTGTACAACATTAGTGGCAACATAAGTGTCTACATCCAAAAGCCAATTTCGAAAAAATACACTCTATCTGGCTTATTCGGTAAGATGTCACAATGAAGATTACTTAAGTTGCCAAATTACAGTGCGTTTGTGTACTACGTAAGATACTAACTACTGAAACTTCTGTTACCCAAAAGCAAACAGGGCAACTTAATAATTAGTATAATGGCCGATACTGTATGTAATTCTCCCTTTTACACGTTTAAATCTACCGCCGAACAAAGATTGCATGTTATGTACTCTGTGTACCGAGTCAAATGAGTCAAAGAACCGAACCAACTTGTACCGAACTGCCCCCAGCCTTAGTCCAACCGGCCGCGTGCCATATAAAATTGCAGTGTTGTCTGACCGTGCTAGAATTGGGAATACCTACGAAGGCAGGTTGTGGAAGCCACTGCAGAGGGAGAGGGAGCGAGAGAGAGAGAGGCAGTACACTCTCTCTTTCTTTCATTCTCGCTCTATCTGTACGCTGGCAGGTTACGGGGTTTAGAGGAACTCTGCCACCCAAGCGAGTGAGTTTTCTTTGCCGCGATGCAGGAAAGCATGATCATCTAGTTCAGCAGCTGTCCAACAATGTATCTTGTATAGAAAACCAACATTTAGGTGACAACTAATTCGCCTATTCAAAACTAAGCGAAACAAAGACACAGCTTTCGTGGTAATATTAGAACACGGATACAAAGTTATGCCGCTTTCTGCGTACTACTATTGTCTAAACTTGAGGTAAGATTTTGAGCTATCTTGGGACAAAGAAAGAAAGAAAGAAAGAAAGATAGCAAGATAGACGGAGTGCATGATTTGATATCGGAAGCAGATAAAAACATTATTTGTGATGAAAAAAAAACAAAAATATCGGCACAATTATGTAAGACAGATACAAACATTGGAGAAGCACTATATGGAAAGTGTAAAACGTATCGGCAACAACTGTTAAGAAGGAATTTAGCATATGTAATATCATCTGCATTAACAATTAATATAGATATTACATGATCTACAAGTAACTAATTAAAGTTTAAAGTACGTAAATCTAGTATGGTGCCTAAATTTAAATGAACATACATATATAAACACAAGCAGAAGAAAGGAAGAGTATGATTTAATCAATACATTATTATCGTAGTTTAGTGCTGTTACAAATTTGAAACGTGACAATGTTTCTTAATAATATCACGCTTTCTTTGCCTGCTTTTACCTCCACTACTGGAAACATTTCCCTTGGATGCACATAAAATATTGAAATTAAAGTTTACGGGACCAAAAGTGGAGCTCTAGAAATGAAGAAAGTCTGGAAAAGATTATTTTGTTACTAGTTACGAGTTATCAGAAACATTATGCTAAGCGTGTGTGTATTTTATATTTTTTCACCCGGAGAGCAGGAAATTGGGCCAAAATTCGTGGACTGGAGTACCGAAATAGCGCGAGTGCACAACGTCCTTGTGGAGAGAATTGCGACGTTTGTGCCGGGATCTCGCAACAAAGCCACCTGATAAACATGTTTACAAGAATATTCACAAGCAATGTGACGCACTTGAAGAGGCGATCTTTTCAATATTGCCTTATTCCTGCCTACTATAGTTTTACTAACAGAAATGTGTAAACACTGTTATATACACGCAACCCTTAAAGCCAGGGCATAGACTCAAACAGAGGTAAATCTTAGGAACATAAAACACATGTGGGAATTAGACTGAAATCACACCCAAGCAACAATCTTCGATCTCTTCTGTTCATGAGTTAGCTCCAAATGAACATGAAAATAACTTATTATTGCATAAAATGTTGTCTACTATTTGAACCTTGACATCCTTTTTCAAGCTGAAGCAGTTCTAGTTTTTAATATTGGTATTAACTGGCTAAAACTCACGAAGCAGTCGTTCGTATTTTAAGCAATAAGAGGACATTACACATATTACTTTAAGCAATTGCAGCCCCATCGAGAGTAACAATTACTTTTGCATTGCGTGATGTCAATGAGCTTTTAAAAAGTTCCTATTCAGAGGAAAGGAGAAGTTCGTGATTTGTGAGGCCGTTCTCTCCAGACCAATGCCAAATCAACCTCTTTTCTCTTCTTATGCAATGTCTACAACAAATGTCCTACTACTGTAACAATAAATTTGCAAACTTCCCCAATATGAACACTTTCCACCCCTTCCCCCTTTCTAATTACATTTTTAAATTTAATATGACAGCAGGAACCCCACGCACTCCAAATGGTTCAGTGGAAGAGAATTTGTCCAACTGGATTGATTAGCTTCTGTTTATCTAAGGATTTAGAGCAGACATCATATTACTTTCTCATATCCATAAGTTTGTAACATTAATATTCAAAGAAACAAGTGGCCAATGGCCGTATGAATTTCTTTCCCCATTGAAAGTTCCACTGCATCCAATTAAATATTTTTTCCAAGTGCCATGTAACCCAAAACATCAAAAATAAATAATTTTCGTTATACTGAAAGTATTAGCAACATTTGTTGTACCTTTGAGATTACTATAGAACACACAGGCTCATAAATAGCTCCCCCTACTAGGAGAGATGCAAATCTAGAAACAGAATTATGT
Organism: Hymenopus coronatus; assembly: GCA_030762935.1. Classification (NCBI taxonomy): domain Eukaryota; kingdom Metazoa; phylum Arthropoda; class Insecta; order Mantodea; family Hymenopodidae; genus Hymenopus; species Hymenopus coronatus. The sequence continues at coordinate 85,393,635 of CM060897.1, read as the reverse complement.
AATGTTAAATATTTACATATATCTGCAAAATAGTTTCCTCTAAATGCAACTGAAAAGGAAAGTGTTCGTATATGCGACAGACGCTAATTTACAGCTCGTAGAAAAGACCAAAATCCTCACCGAACAATGCGACAATAGCCGGACTACTCACGTTTTCTCTACGGCGATGCAGCTTCGTTAATCTATTTTCAAGCGCTTTTCTTTCCAATATTCTGAGAGAGGCGATACTTTTACACCTGACACTTCTGTAAAATTAAAAACCGGCCGGTGCCTAGCGCTTGGTATTTGTGTTTAGTTCCTGTTTGTTGCCACAAGGTCGCGGCCACGTGCAGCTGCTGTGACGTCACCATAAAACAATTGCACATCATCCCCTGGGCCGTGACGTAAGCAGAATATCCGAGAACGATCCGATTACGCAGAAAAGCAAATGACTGAAGGCCTTGGAACTAAGCGGCAATCCCCGTCAGTGTGGAATATTTCCCAATTGTGACGTTATTAGTGTCGTTTACTCATATCCTATGGAGAATGCGTAAAAAGAAGCTTTCTCTTTACATCTTTGTATTTCCTTTGATAGTCATCATCTCAGTTCATGACTTATAACTATTGTATAACCACTTCATATCCCCGGCAATAAGCTTCTATAGCCGGTGGTACTTTTAGCACGTGCTGCCTCAAGTCTGTATATGTACAAGAAAATCTCATGAATGCCTAGTTTTTAATAAGAGCAGGAGTAAAATCGGTTACATTTCAAATCTGGCGATACTTGTAAAAATCAACGAAATTTAGTGTCACCGCTGCACTTATGGAATTAAAATTTTATACAGTTTTTAACATTAGTTGAATTAGTTTCCAGAACTTCCTTAAAATACAGAATCTCGGATAAATCCTAAAACACAAGCGTTTGAAGAAACGATGGCTAATTTTCCAACTTTTACTGAAATAGGTGACAAACCAAAAATAAAGAAACAAAAATAAATGTGATGTGCTCCATGAGCATAACTTTCTCTATCTGTTCCAAATACAAAGTATTCTTACAAATATTCTTCTTATTCTTTTATCTACGTCATGCTAATCGAAATAAACATTAGCAGAATTGGTCATATTACTTGCTTCCTTGTAAGTAGAAGGGAAATAAGGGTATGCATTAGGATAAAGCGATAGTCAAATCTTTTATAAGCTGGTCGCTATGTGAAACTATTGACGTCCGGCTCGCTTTGCATGGTCCCGTTTGAGAAAAGTTGGTTTAAAATTGAAACAAATAAAAAGGAATATCTCGAAAACGGTCAATTCTACAAGAAAAATCTGACGTGTTCCATTCACAACATCTCTACAACAAATTATTGTTAAAAAGCTTATGCTTCTATTTATTTCATGCTAATCGAGAAAAAAATAGCAGAAATAGTCTTATTACTTGCTTCCTTGTAAGTAGAAGAGAAATAAGGGAGTACCATAGGTTAAGGTGATAGTCAAAAGCTGGTTGCTATGTGACTGAAGTTCCTTTGTTTGTATGAACAGGAGTTGACAAATTCCTGTATGAGAAAAGTATTTTTTTCAAAGCTGAAACCGGAAACAAGGAATATCTTAAAAAGATAAACGTTAAGAAAAAAAATGTATACAACATAAATTGTGTGTTTTGATGAGCCCTACATGTTTTGTGTGGTAAGTTTTTGTCCATCTCTTACGGTTTAGTAGTTATGCAAAATTCTGTAAAATTCACCCAGAATAAAATAGTCTTCGAAAATTCAAAATATACATTTTATTTGTCAAGTAAATATCTTTAATATACGATATTTTAATCAAAATCGTTAGTCATTTTTGAGAAAATTAAAATTTTCGAAAAAAGTCCCATGAAAATGGTTGTTTGGAATGGGAGGGGGGATTTTTCTCAAAATATTCGTGTCGCATACCTGGAAGATACTAAACTTCAATACCAAGTTTGGTATTTTACCGACTTTTCGTTTATGAGTTATCGTGATCACAGACACACGGACCTCTTTCTGGAAATACTTTTTTGGATACAGGGGACCTTAAAACATATTTCCAGTGAAATCCCGTTATCGAATTTTTTGGTGGAGTGCAATACCTTCTCTACACTATGTACTAGTACGTGTAGAGGAAATAAATATTTATATGACATAAATTATATGTTTTAATGAAATTTACATTTTTTGTGCAGTAAGTTTTTGGTCTATATCTTACGGTTATACAACATTCTGCAGAACTCTTCCAGAATAAAGAGGTCTTCAGAGGCAGACATCAATAATTTGTTATAAATAAATCTCAAAACGTTGTAATTTTTTAATATCGCCAGTTTTGGTGCTAGGCGCTGAAATTCATTTTTCGGCATTGTCGAAGTCATAGCTAGGTCTAGGGCGAAAAGCACTAAGTTGGCAATACTGCCAGTAGACTCCACTTTACAGACCTTTCCGTAAATTCAACCGGCAACGGTGTTCTTTCCAGTTAAATGAGCTGTCATAAGGTGCTTCTCGTTTTAATATGTACTACTCTATATGTATCTACTATGCTATTATCTATATACATAAGTATATTCATTATAATTAATATTATAATACATATTGCAAAACAGACCGAAGAATGTTGCGCGTGAGTTTATTCTTCGGAATGTGAAATCCTATCTAATTTTGTACCTATAGGATAATATGGACATTTATGTTTTGTTACAAACTAAAATTTACTTCATAAAGATGTGTTAAACATCGCATTAATATACATGTCATACAGGTGGAAGGAAATTTGCACTCCTTTTAATATGTGCTTCATAGAGGTATTAAACAGAAAGGTACAATAGTATCCTGTTCTGTGATCAGCCGTTTTCGAAAAAAAAATTGCTATTTTTCCAAATAAGATGGTTTATCCCAGAGAAGGTATGCAGATAACAGTTTGTTACTGAAGCGTAGAATAACCTATTTCTGAACTAGTTTCGGTAGTAATCGTGTGAAATCATACAGAGTTTTAAAATAATTAATCGTTTTCGAACAACGTTTTGCAAACGTAATGAGGATGGATACATGGTAACATTGCTAGGTCAAGATAGGTCAGTGTGAATACCGACTCCTGAATAAAAAAAAAAAAAAATGGCTTACCTGTCAGGGATGTGGAGGGACGAGCGGTTTTGTTTTACAGATCCCCTTCATTTAAACAAACACAACGAAAGGGTGGTTCACGTTTTGGCAAAATGACAAGTGCAACTTGGTAGCTATTGGGCTACATTAGCAGGTGTAATAGTGCCTTCATCTCCAATTAGCGTTTTGCGGTCATAGACTGAAATTCACACCATGATTATTCAGCTGTGAATCGTGTGAATCATTTGCTTTATTCTTTTTCCGTCCATGTTAAAAATATTATTTAGGAGATGTAAAATCCTAACTATGAGTTTTGTTGTTTCATAAGGATGGTTAGGTACATTAAATTAGCAATATCAGTTGCAATATTTAAGTTTAATCCTGAACTAGCTGAATATCCGCACATTCTGAATTTCAGTTACAAAATATATCATTGGAAGATTCAGATAATCGAAATGTTTATCCACACTTATTAGCCACATTCCAGAAAGTGAAATCTGTTTACGTGCTGACATTCTTCTATTTTGAAAGGGAGAACGCCGTCCCCACTCCCAGCTATAACTGATTTGAATTAATGTAATGGCTTCCCTTCCACTCCGTATATACCGGTAATATTTATATTGTCTATAATTTATTATCTTGTATGTTTAAGTGTAGTTCATAGACATTAAATGTAAAATTATAATTTATAATTCTTCAATATTACTTCATAATTACCATGAGACAGCATTTTTAAGACTACTAAATACCACATAATGTGCGCTTTTATTTGCTTTGTAAATGTGCTGTATACAATATTTTATTATGCTACACCAAAAGCTACTTCTATGCATATAATAAACGAAACCAAAATGTTCCCTTTTAGATGAATAATTGACACGGAGTTTGAAATGACGGTTGTAGCGATTATTAGAACCTTGGTAACTATATACCTTAAGTTCCACTTAAATAACAGAATATAATATGAAATTCCAATTATTTTGCCAAAGGGGACAAAATCTAATGGTGGAACTGAATTTTAAAAACGTAAACATCTCGATTAAAGCTAAGGCATTTTTTAGTGTCACGCATGTTTGTAAACATGTTTAATACAAGTATTGTATTTAAAAATGTTAACAGGATGATATTTAAAACGTTATAACAACATTTCGTCACTATTATTCATGTACATAAACTGTTTAACATGATAAAGTGCAACTCCGATCGAATTACAAGCATAGGAGGCGACAAAAACTTCTGAAGAGGCTTTTAAACCATTTAGCTGAGTGTTATTGTTTATGAACAACCCGAAAAAATATATACTATTTATTAGTATTCAAAGCATCACTGCTGTATAAGTTGCATAGAGGAGAGAGATAGAGAGGCGGGCGTAAAGATGAAGTAAGGGGGGAGAATACAAAAGAAGAGCAAAGGATAGGAAGGGTAAAGAGAGGGAGAAAGTGGAGTTGGAGAGGCAGAGAAAAATCTCCACATTCAACGCAATAATTCGAGCAGAGCTACGGGTTTTGTTTGTTAAGATATAAAATAAAAAATGTCTTATAACACAATATCTATAACATCCAAAAACTCTTATGGACAATTTCATATGACACATTTATGGCTTTAATATTGCTTAATAAATGTAGCTACTTATTGTGTCCTCCTGAATATATTCGACTACCTAACTACTCGTATATTCTCTAATTATGAAATATACACATAGATTTTATAAACCTTCCAGATATGTAATGTTTAAAAAATCAGCACCTTTACTATTCACCACAATTACTATGTATTCAAGATCCTGTCCCTCCAGATAGAAGCAACTACTGCTTGGAGCACTCAAGGGAAGGTGTAAAAGTTCTCTTTTTTTTTATAGCGGGTAAGTTGCGTACGTATTTTGGTTTTAAAATAAGAACTATAGCTTTCCTGGCGACGTGTTAATTCAAGATCTTCTCGGGCTTCACCCTGAAGACGAGGAAGATGCACTTCTTCGAAACGTTGGTGTCAAGCCAAGTTTTTACCTGGCTAGAAGCCCGAGAAGATCTTGAATTATTTTGGTTTTGTTGATCATTGGAACTATTTAAATGTGTAATGTTCTCCTACGGTAACAGAAATACATTTATGGCAATGCCACTAAAAAGAAGTGTTTTGCTTTGTAGGGCGTATAGCGGCCTGTTTGTTACTCTAATAAAAGCAATATTACTGTTGTGAACAACAGAAATAGAAAAGAAGGTCAAAATGCAAGTTAAATTACAAGCCAGGTGGCTTCATTTCCTTTTAGCTCTCACATGCAGATGGTTTTAATTATGAGAGACGTTGTGCACTTCTCTCTTCTTTCTTCCGCGTCCCTCTGAGTTTTTGTAACGCCCTTACTAGGAAGGCGAACTCATTTCTCCTCAGTAGAAATGCACGCAACATAATGCTCTTAAAAAGTGCGTGTACACACATGCACACACGAGGTTTTAGTGTGGGAGGTAGGTTTGTACTCAAACTTGAGCAAAATGCAATGAATATGGCACCTTTTTTGTGAGCTTTGATATTCTCTGTATGTGAAAAGGAAAAAAAAAACATTCTGCAGCATGATGCAAGTCCTGCTGATGCTTGGTAATCATTTCTTCAGTGGTTTCATCGCAGACTCCTACCATAGCGGAAAAGATGTCAAGTTCACGGCTTGGATACTACTAGCCTAGAAATTCATGTTCTCTTGAAGCACGTTATTTTATGTACTGCAATGAACGCATTCATGTTTACTTTTTATGCCACCTTAGTCGGTAGAGGAAGTATTGCATTCTACACAACAATTCGATATCGAGATTTCAATAGAAATACATGTTTCGAAGACTCCTGAATTAATGAAGAATTTCTACTTTCTCTATCATGTATGTAAAATGTACATAGTAGGTAGGAGGAATTACATTCCATCAAAATTCGATACCGAAATTTAACCACAAATACTTTAGAGACTCCCTGCAAAATAAAACAAAAAAAAAAGTGGTGGCGTGTGTGTATATGTGTGTGAACAACGTTAACCCGAAAAAACAGAAAGTCCGTTGAATACAAACTTAGTATTTAAGCTCACCAACTTCCAAGAATGTGACACGAAGATTTTCAAGCAACCGCCCCCTAATTTCCCTTTACATAAAATATGTTTTGAAAATTTTGGTTTTCCTAAAAAAGGCTTTAATGATTTGGATTAAATACCCTATGTTCTCGTAGGCTTCTGCGGCTAGTATTCTTGATAGTATTGCTGACTTCTGGTTGATGTCGCGCCATCGTATATTTTAGACCAATGTTTCGTTATCTTGCTGGGGCTGCTACGCCAAAAGATAATTAATAAATAAATAAATAAATAAATAAAAGAGTGGGTAAACAATATGATGACGCGGCATCAACCAGAAGCCAGCAATATTAAAATACCCTAGGTTTCAAATATTTCCATAGCAAATAATTGAACATTTCTTGAATTTTCTGGGAATAGCCTCTGAAGACCTCTTCATTCTGGATGGTTTTTAGCATAACTAGTAAACTGTGAGAGAGAGAGAGTCAAAAACATATTACACAAATATGTAGATCTCCTTAAAGCACACAATTTATGTCAAATACATTTTTTTGGATAAACCATTTCCGACATATTCCTTGTTATTGTATATATTTGTTTATTTATTTCAATACTCATACTGTTCTCAAGAGATGTTATTCGTATTTCTTTGCTTTTATATTCCTTGCCATGCAAAGAAAACCTAACTTCAATATTATCGCATGGCGACCAGATCTTACAATACATGACTATCGCTTAGAGCGCGCGCGCGCGCGCGCACGCGCACACATTTTATATATATGTGTGTGTGTACCTATAAGAAAATATATCATAAAATTTTCTGCTAATGCTTATCTCGATTTGCATGAAATAGATGGAATATTATGATTTTCTAAGAATAGCTTATTGAAAATAGGCAGAGAAAGTCGTGTGAGTGTAACATATCAGATTATACCCTACATAAATAAAAACAAAATCTCCAATGAATATTAAATTTGGTGTGAAGTTGAAAATATCTTGAGGCGCGGTACCAAGATTTAATAGGAAAATCTCCCCACTCCAAGCTAGCCTTTACATGGAAAATGTTTAGTTACTTTCGCTTTTCTCAAAAATGGCACTAACGATATTGATTAAAATATCAAAAAGATAAATATATATGTATATACGTACACATACAAAACAAATAAAATGTTTGTCATGGTTTTGTTTTGTTCATTAAGAAGGATTTGTATAGTGTTGTATAATTAGTAAACCTTAAGAGACGGACAAAAATGTATCATACATGAAATTTAGGACTCTTTAAAACATATACTTTATCTAAATAGCTTTATTCTTCCAGTTCTTTTGGGGATATATCGGTTGTTAATTGTTTGAATATTTGTCATTTTTTGAAATTCAAGTTTAGTATTAACGTGCGTATCTCTGTTTCCTTTTTTACATTTAAAAATAATCCGACATTTTGTCTTACGTTGTGCTGCACACTCACTCTCATGCGATTTTTAACATACCTTTTTTATTAATTCAGGAGTTCTCAAAACATGCACTTCTTGTGAAATCTCAGTCTAGATTTTTTTAATGAAATGCAATATTTTCTCTACCTATGATGTCGAAAAAGTTAAATTTCTTATCAACGCAGCTTGAATGAGGTTCAATTTTAAGACCTCCGAAACATCAACCAAGCACGCGCGCTCTCACATCACAAAGGCGGTCAAAGTTCTTTTCTTTGTTCCGAAGCACAACTTTCTAGCTTGAGAATCATAATATAAGAGCTGTGGAAAAACAAAATAAATACAAAATTTCGGTAATCAGCATAACTTATCTTGAGATATCATGTGTATAAACACGCTTATATTGCTAAAACCTAAATTCAAGTCGTCAGTTTTCCACTGCACATGCCACTCTTTGTAGTTCCTCGCATGTGAAAGCATTTTCGGAACTTTTAAAATATTTAAAATACCAAAAACGAAACCTGTGATGATTTTGGCTAAAACATTACAATTCTCGGGTGATTGCATGAAATAAACCTAAGAAATCACAATAACAGTCACGTGTCTATTTACATTAAGATACGTTTGTTCTGGCAGCTAAGCAATACACTACTACACATGTGCATTAAAAAAATAAAAAAATAAAAAAAAACAAGACAAGAAATATCATTGTGAATTTCGAATAGAATGACCTCTCTTACCAATGATAAACATATATCTTATTTGATTTATTCCCTGGATATTTTAGCTTTTCTATAAATCTCCAGTGAGTATTCATTTTTGTGAAATGTCCCAGAATTGGGGATCACTCAAAAGTAGAAAAAATGCGCAACAGGAAAACATATAGATCTCCATACATTTTGAACTATTTCTCTTTAGTTATTTTACATAAATTTATGGTTAATACAATATTCCTACATGTTTTATACACTATTGACTGTTTCTCGGCCTCTTACGCCCTGCAAAATCTGTATTGGGTTTGTAACTTTTTTTAATTGCTCCATTTATACCCTGCCTTTACAACGGTCATATCGGCGGCCATTTAACTTTTGGGGTATATTGCCTATCGCCAATGGTGTAATCTCGTATGCAGTTGTAATTGGGTTTCTGGATTTTCTCTGTATTTTGTACATTAGGTCACACATAAAATTCACATTCTCATTCATAGATTCGGGGAAGATAGGAAAAACTCCAACCTTCTGCCAGAAATTGAACCCACAGCTTAGGACCCCTCGCACAACCGGCAGTTGCTGTAAGGGTTTATAATTGAAACTTTCTAAAATTAATTTCTTTCTACATTAAGCAGGTAGAAGAATAAGCAATATTTCTGCAGAAACGCATTGAAGTGACAATGGGTAGAGAACGCACTTGCGTGTGTGATACACATCACATTTTAACTTTCTCTACACGCACTATGCACAGTGTATAGAGAAGGTATTGCACTTCACCCAAAAATTCGATATCGAGATTTCACCGGAAATATGTTTTATGATCCTCTGTATCTAAGAAAATGTATTTTCAGAAAAATGTCCGTGTGTGTGTGTGTGTGTGTGTGTGTGTGTGTGTGTCCGTGTGTCTGTGAACACGACAATTCAAAACCGAAAAGTCGGTAAAATACCAAAATTGGTATTTAAGTTAAGTATCTTCCAGGGATGCCACAAAGATTTTGAGAAAAATCCCCCCACCCCAAACTACCCTTTACATAGAACTTTTTTCCAACATTTTTATTTTCTCAAAAATGGCGCTAATGATTTTGATTAAAATATCGTATATTAAAGATATTTACCTGAAAAATAAAATGTATATCTTGAATATTCTGGGAATAGCCTCTGAAGACTACTTTTCTGGATGAATTTTACGGAATTTTGCATAACTCTAAACCGTAAGAGATGGACAAAAACTTACCACACAAAAGGCTTACAGCACATTAAAATATACTATTTGTTATATATAAATATATTTAATAAGTGTATAAACACTTTTTTCGTGGAGTTGGTCGTTTTTGAGATATTCTTTGATTTTGGTTTCAGCTTTAAAAACATACTTTTCTCATACAGTAATATGTTTACTCCTGTCCATATAAACAAAGGAACTTCCGTCACATAGCAACCAGCTTTTAACTATCACTTTAACCTATAGTAATCCCTTATTTCGCTTCTACTTACAAAGAAGCAAGTAATAAGTCTATTCTGCTAATTTTTTTCTCGATTAGCATGAGTAAATAGAAGCATAAGCTTTTTAACAATAATTTGTTGTATATGCAGAGAAAGTTATGTGAATGGAACACATCAGATTTTTCCCCATATCAACGATCAATTATAGTACTCTAAAATTATCTCTAAGATAAATCGTATGTATCATTGGATCGTGAGCAGAGGTAATATGTATCCTACTTTGAACAAAAACATCTTCCATGAAATAAAGAACTCATTTTATAAGGAAACGAAACTGGATTAGTATGTGCGTTTCATCATATTTCCATTAAAGCGTGTATTGATGTCAAAAGCTTTGTCCCGGCTGTGCAAATGCTGGTGAGTGAAACTGGTTATGTATACGCACGCCTGCACCTGACATTTATCGGCCCATATGATCGTGAGCTGTGTTGTTGCTATGCCCAGCTGGCGAGCATGTGACGTAGGCACCTGAGAATCTTGTGGGTTGCGCACAGATCGATACGCAACCCGCGTCACACTGTCTGCTTAGTGCGGAGACAACTCCAACTTTTTACGCAGCTTTGTTCTGCAGTTCTTCCTTGATGAAAACAGTTAAGTTGCACCAATAGATTTAACCATTTTTTTTTTGTTTGAAAAGTGAGAATACGTAGTTCATCACTAAAAGCTCATAATGGCTTCGCACTTTACCGTTCTAGAAATTCTCGTTGGACATTTATATTCGTGTAACATTGTTATAAGGGTGAGAGGGGTAGAAGTAAACAATAATTTAATGTGTTACAATCTATATCCAATATAATTTTCATACGTGTATATATTGCAAATATTTTAGTAAAAAATGTAGTGGCGTTAACTTCAAAATAAATAGACAAAACAAGTAAATAAAAACAAATAAGTTAATACAAATAAAAATCTGATGTATTACAGTCACATGATTTTCTATATCTGCTCTATAAACAAACTTCTTACAAAAGATTATTCTTCTGTCTACACCATGCTAATCGAGATAAACATTAGCAGAGTGCTCTTGTTACTTAATTCCCTATAAGTAGAAGGGAATGCGCTATGTTAAAGTAATAGTCAAATGTTTTAAAAGTTATCGTCATGCGATTGTCATTGCAAATCGCTTCTTTGAACAGCCAGAAGTAGAACAAAAGAAAAACGGACACTTTCTGTCTGAGAAAAGAATAAGTACTTTACAATTGAAACCAACAAGGAATATCTCGGAAATGGTTACAACCACAGCAAAATCGTAAAGGAAATAAATTGTGTGTTTTGGCGAGATCTACATTTTTTGTGTAGTAAGTTTTTGTCTATCTCCTACAGTTTAGCAGTTAAGCAAGATTCTGCAAAATTCATCTAGAATAAAGAAGTCTTCAAAGGCTATTCCTAGAAAATTCAAGATATAAATTTTATTTGGAATATAAATATCTTTAATATACGAAATTTTAATCAAAATCGTTAGAGCCACCTTTCAGAAGATCAAAAATTTCGAAAATTTTCCATCTAAAGGGTAGTTTGGAGTGGGGGGGGGTAATTTTGAAAATCTTCGTGTCGCATCCTTGGAAGATATCAAACCTACACACCAAGGTTGGTATTTAACAGTCTTTTCGTTTTTGAGCTATGCTGTCCACAAACACACGAACCTTTTTCTAAAATGCTTTTTTCGGACTCAGGGGACCCCAAAACATATATTTCTGGTGAAATCTTGACATTGAATTTTTGGGAGGACTACAATACCTTCTCTATCCACTATGTACATTGTACATACGGGCTAGAGAACGTTATAATGAAATAAAATTTTCAAAAATCTGATGTGTTCTATTCACATAGAATCTTTCTCTAGCTGTTCCATTTAAAACTAGTCTTACAATAGATTATTCTTTTATCTACATCATGCTAATCCAGATAAACATTAGCAGAATTGTCTTATTATTTATCTCCTTGTAAGTATAAAGAAAATAAAATAGTGCGCTAGGCTAAAGCGATAGTTAAATATATTAAAAGCTGGTCGCTATGTGAAACAATTGAGGTTCGGTTCGCTTTCCCATTTGAAAAAAGTTTAAAATTGAAACCAATAATAGGAATGTCTAAAAAAAAAATGACCAACTCTACAAGAAAAACGTAATAAATGACAATTATGTGTTTTAACGAGATATACATTTTCTGTGTAATAAATTTTTGTCTATCTCTCACGGTTTAACCGTTATGCATAAGTTATTCTCAGAGAATTCAAAATATACATTTTATTTATGATGTAAATATCTTTAATCAGAATCGTTAAGAGCCATTTTTTAGGAAAACAACATTTTCAACAAAAAAAATCCTGTAAAGAGTAGTTTGTGGTGCGGGGATTTTCTTGAAAATCTTCGTGTTGCTTCCTTGGAAAATACTAAACCTATAACCTAAGTTTGGTATTTAACGGTATTTTCGTTTTTGAGCTATGCTATCGACACTCGCGGATCTTTTTCTATTTTTTTCGGACTAGGGAACCTCAAAACATATATTTTCGGTGAAATCTCGACATCGAATTTTTGGGTGGAATATAATACCTTCTCTAACTTCATGTACATTGTATGAAATTACGTGCTAGAGAAAGTAATAAAAGTCTATACAATACAATGCTGTTCAAACACACTGCGTGGTTGTTAAAGTACCTTAAGAGGACTAGACTAATACATCAACTATATTAAAATTACATTATTAAATATTAGAATCTATACTAAAATATAGCTTAATTGTAGTATTGCTGAAGATACAATGTTAACATGTAAAGGATTTTCTGGGAATTGGGTTTAAGGGATTTTAGAATTATTTTACCTTAAAAGAAACTTTTCGTCGTAAATTTATTCTTTGCGCAAATGCTTAAGGAACTTAAATTAATCAAGTGCGACCTAAAGTTTGATAAATATTCTATTATTATTATTATTATTAATGTTATTATTATTAATGTTATTATTATTATTATTATTATTAATGTTGTCCTTGTTGTGTATCCTCCTGTTATACTCAAATATTCCAATATGAATTTTCCTTATGCACCTAAAAAGTGAAAGTTCCACTATTTAACGCTCATCCGCTTTCTTACACACACACAGAAAGTGGATTTTCCTCACTCACACCACTTAACGATACTGCAATATTTAATTTGTTGACGAGTGTTTTAAGTAAAATCGGTGACTTTTAGTTATGCTTTCAGAAACTCCGGAATGACTCCGCTAATTTGAATCCAATAGCATTCATTTACATTTGTAATGGGAGTCCTTTTAGTTATTCCACTGTTGCCGTTAAGCCACGCTAGTATGTGCTGATATAATGATAGATAGTAAATTGTCTATTTCGATTTATAGACTAGCAAAAACGGAAGAGAAATATATTTTCTCTCTAAAGGAGAAAAAATGTCTGGAACGTACCAACATGAGGTTTGTCTTTTTTTATAAACCACCATAATCAGCATTCTTTAAATCGAGTGTAACTTCATTCGTATTCATTCTTTCAATAATAGTTCAACAAATTGCACTAACAGTATCAAGTTAATTTATGTTCTTCAAATAAATATATTTTACTTTCTTTATCACATACTGTACACAGAGAAAATACGCACTCCATTAAAGTTCGATATCGGAGATTTCACAGCATTCTTTCAATAATAGTTCAACAAATTACACTGACAGCATCAAGTTATTTATGTTCTTTAAATCAATCTATTTTACTTTCTTTATCACGTGCTGCAGACAGAGAAAACACGCACTCCACTAAAGTTCGATATCGGAGATTTGACAGCAACAACATGATCTGTAGCCCCTTAAAAAGGCACTTTTAGAAAAAGTATTTGAGTGTGTTTGTGAAAGCAAAGCTCAAAAGTGAAACGTCAGATAAGTACCAAAGTTTGTACTTAAATTCAGTGTCTTTCAAAGATGCAAGATGAAGATTTTCAGAAAAATCTCCCTTCAGCAAATTACCCTTTACCAGGGAGTTTTGAACGTTTGTTTTAAGTTGTTTAATTAATTAAAATGGCTAACGATTTTTAATTTAAACGTCATATACAGTAAGTATGCTACAAAATTTGCCCGTCAGGTACAAGGTCCGTCACCCGGTCATGTACTGTACACTTGGCTGGCAGTCGAACGGCCCGTCACCAGTCACACATACGTGGACGTCAAATAAAATCTCAGATCACATCAACAATTATCAGAGTAAACACTAAACATACCTTATCACAGGATTGTATCTATTTATTGCGCACCATACCCCGATTGTTAGATCATGCAAGGGGTTTCCATGAACGAAATTGGGTTTGTCTGTAGCATAATATCGGTTGTGTTGTGATGACATGTAAATAAAACCATGCTTCGTCACTTAACAGTTTAATCTGGATCGATTGCTCCATCATTAACATTCCTCAAAATCCAATTACAGAAATGTACCAGACACTGATTATCACGTGGTAGAAATTCCTGGACTATCGTAACAATGTATGGTTTGAGTTTTAAAAGTTTTGTTGCTTTCTATGCTGAAGCTTTCGAAATGTCAGTTTCTTGTGGACGACGCCTAAGAGTTTTTCGAGGTGACCGTTCTAACCTTTCTCCAATTTCGTCTAATTTCTGCACTCGCATTTACGTATCTTTACCTATCAAAAATTGATCCCGTCTTCATGAATTGTTTTACAAGCAAACGTACACGCTCTACTCGGAACACGCCAGGAAATTTAGTTTCAAATCGCCCTACAACTTCCGCTACAAGATGATGCAAGTACATAAATCGTGCATAAACATTCTTTGTGGTACTGTATACTGCATTTTTGAAAGCACTTTATGTAAAACTAAATACTTCTAAACATTCCTAATGTTATTCACATGTGAACTGGACTAGAAGTAAGACTAACGCACGTGTGGCGAAAGAATGATTTAGAACGCGCGCGCAGGGAAAGGCAGTGAGGGTCACATGGGCCTTACTGCAGGCGGCCAAATTTGTAACAAACGTACTGTATTTAGATACTTATATTACAAATAAAATATAAGACATGAATTTTCTGGGATAGCCTGTGAAGTCTTCTTCATCTGGGAGAAAGTTATATATTTCGTATAAAAGGTCAACTAAAAAGAATAGATAAAAAATTACCGCACAAAAAATGTAGATCTCTTTAAAACACAGAATCTATTTACAGTGAAATATGTAAGGAAACTATTTCAGCAACGGTTCATTTATATTGACAAGAAGCAGGTAGAGAAGTAAGCTTTCATAAGAAAGTTTATAGTAGCCACATAAAACAAACTACAATGGGTAGAGAACATCATATGAATGTAACAAATCCTAATTTTTAGCAATAGTGTCTTTAATCATATAAAACTCACTTTCAAAATCTATATTGTAACGTGAAAGTTTCACATACATTTAGTTTGGAAATACACATTTCCAAACTGTGGAAATGATCTCAGAGTGAAGCATGGCTATTTCACCGATAGCTACTAAAGTTGAAAACAAAACACCCCGGACGCATGCCACAATTTTTGCCAGTTCTGTGCTTCCGTTTCTTAAGCTGAATGAGGACGAAGTTACCATGAAGTAGAATAAAATACCTTCAATTAAACGTCCTGGTCTCTTGATTTTGATCGCCAGCCATGACACAGTAACACACCTCCATAATGAAAGCCTAACAGCGCTTTGCTTACAGTTGCATGCTGCCTCGGTTTTGAGGCTATGTTACCCACTTTCTATTCGTCTCCAAAACATCCAGGGCCCGGAATCTGATAAAATTTCATATTTATTTGTCGCATTCTAGGCATGGGATTACACACACACACACACACACACACACACACACACACACACACACACACACACACAAGGTCATTTTAGGGCATTTTTACTTTCTCAACATGGTACGTAGGTAGAGAAGGTATTACACTCCACCCAAAAATTCAATACCGCAAAATACTAGCTTTAGGGTTCCCTGTTTAAAAAAAAAAAAAAGGAATTTTATTATCACTACACGTACCTTTTATGTGCATAAAGTTTAGAGAAGGCATTGTATTGCAGTAAAAAATCCGATACCGAAATTTCACCAGAATGCATGTTTTGGGACCTCCTAAATAAAAAAATAACATTTTTAGAAAAATGTCGGAGTATGTGTGTGTGCGTGTGTGTGTGGGGGGGGGCAGCATAGCTCAAAAACGAAAAGTCCTTTAAATACCAAACTCGATATTTAAGTTCAGTATCTCCCAAGGGTGCAACACGAAACTTTTCAAGAAAATACCCTCACCTCAACTACCCCTTACATGGAAAAAAAAGAGTTTGGCTTTCTCAAAAATGGCTATAACGATTTTGATTAAATCTCTTATATTTAAGATATTCACAATACAAATAAAATGTATTTCTTGAATTTTCTGAGATTAGCCTCAGAAGACCACTTTATTCTGGATACATGTTTCTGAATTTTGCATAACTGGTAAACCGTAAGAGATAGAAAAAAAACTTTCTACACAAAATATGTAGATCTCGTTAAAACACACAAGTTATGTCATGTACATTTTTTCGTGGAGTTGACTGTATATTATTTGCTTCAGTTTTAAAATACTTAAAACTTTTCTCATACAGGAACTTGTCAACTCCTGGCCACGCAGAGAAACGGATTTTAATTACTTAGCAACTACATTTTAAAACATTTGACTGTCGGTTTAGCCT
This sequence comes from Hymenopus coronatus, assembly GCA_030762935.1. Classification (NCBI taxonomy): domain Eukaryota; kingdom Metazoa; phylum Arthropoda; class Insecta; order Mantodea; family Hymenopodidae; genus Hymenopus; species Hymenopus coronatus. The sequence goes on along the minus strand of CM060897.1, from coordinate 85,377,191 downwards.
AGCGTATTCCCATTTTTTTCCCTTCTACTTATAAGGAACTAAGTAATACGACCGTTTCTGCTCATGTTTAACTCTGTTCTCTTATGAAATAGAAGAATAAGCTTACTATCAATAATTTGTTACAGAAAAATACAGAAGACCATGTAAATGGAACACATCAGATTTTTAGAAAAAGGTCCGTGCGCGCGTATGTACCTGTGAACATAACTCAAAAACGAAAAGCCGTAAAATACCAGAGTTAGTATTAAGTTTAGTATCTACCTAAGATGTGACGCAAAGATTTTGAGAAAAATCCCATCCCAAACTACTCTTTATATGAAAAAAAAATCGAAAGTTTTGATTTTCTCAAAAATGGCTCTAACGATTTTGATTAAAACACCATATAATAAAGATATTTGTCTGACAAATAAAACGTATATCTTGAATTTTCTAAGAATAGCCTTTAAAGACCTCTCTATTCTGGATGATTTTTTTCTGAATTTTGCATGACTGGTAAACCATAAGATGTAGGCAAAAGCTTTAAAAAAAAAAAAAATAAATAAATATATATATATATATATATATATATATAAACACATAATTTATGCTGTATGCGCTCTTTTGTGGAAATGACCGTTTCTGAGATATATCTTATTATTGGCTTCAGATTTATAATACTTTTCTCATGTGGGAATTTGAAACTCCTGGCCATGCAAAGAAACGAATCTTCGATCACATAGCAACCAGCTTTTAAAAGATTTGACCGTCACTTTAGCCTACTGTATTCCCTTATTTCCCTTCGACTTATAAGTAAGCAAATAAAAAGACCATTTCTGCTAATATTTATCTCGATTAGCATTAAGTAGATAGAAAAATAAGCTTTTAACAATAATTTGTTACAGAGATGAATGGAACACATAGGTTGTTTGCTATGTTAGGTTATTATTTTGTAATTTTCTAACCCTTTACGCCTTTATTTTGCCATTTATAGCATTTTCATTGACTGTATAAAGATTATGTTATTGACATTATGCGCAAGGATAACTTTTCAAAATCACTATTCACTATTCAGTTGAGAATTAACAGCAACTTCGTACATGCTTTACTCGCATTGCCAGGGGAAAAATCACATTCCTATTTTTAATGGTTGGTCTAGAAAGTATTGGTGGAGGCGTGGCTATTGCCACGGGAACAGGTATTAACACAATTATGAATTCATGTCCATAACTATGGATGAGACAGGTCACCGCTCCTTTTGGAGCAATAGAAGCGTACAATTAGGTTGCTATTGTCTGTATCCTCGTGTCGCATTATTGGCTAAGAAGTTCTGTTCAACTGATATGAATTTTATATAGCCTAATAATTCAAAAAGGTTAATTCCCCCCCACCTTTTTTTCAAGAAAAAGTTTTCCTAATTTTCTTCTAAATACTTCGAACAAGAACCTGGTACAAATATAGATTCTTAACTTTTTAAATTACTAATTTTAAATAAAATGCATCTCATTCTTTTTTGTAAATTTTATATAATTTTTAAACATTTTAAGTACCAAAAACCGTATCCTGATCAAAGCATTTTTCCATTCTTCAGACATAAGAAACTAAATTTGTTTTATTGGCTTAACGAATATGAACATATGAAACGACAAGGTTTGACATTTTTAGTTTTTGATGAAAATAAGTTTTTTCCGAACCACTAGAAAAGTAATATAAATATCTACACTTTAAATATTAGTTTATCATATATTCTTTGTCTTCTTATTTCCTGCATTTAAGAAACGTGTTTTATGATAACTTGGAATATTTCCATTGGTCTCAACGTTCTGACGCAGAACTACAGCACCAAGGAGAATAAAACTAAACAATACTCCTGAAATGCGGTGAGTTTTACATTACGTTAAATGTCAACAGACATTTAAACCACATTTTTCTGCGCATGCATTTCTTTTCTTCATAGCCTTAGTGTATCAAATAGGTACTTTTTTTATTTAAGATAGTTTTAAAACCATGGGCATAGTATGTATTATAAACTTATATGAAACAAAATATTTTACTTTAAAATTTGATAATAAAACATAATCTTCATTTACAGACAAAACTGCAAATACTAACATAGTACTAGCAGTTATAAAGTACTTTCCAATATAAAAATAAACGTTTTCAGATTTAATTGCTACTTTTTTTAAAAAAGTAAATATTTTTAGCTAAACTGCAATAGAAGTAAGCAGCACAAAAAAAAAAACAACAAAAAAAAAAACAACAAAAACATCAAAATAGAGTCCCATATTATATGAATTAGAGGAATATATAGCCGGGCCCGAGTATTTTTTATTTTCCGAGTTTAATGTGCAGTGACTTTAGAAACCAGATCCTCTCCGCTGTATAGTACATACAAGCGAAATTAACGACAGAAAATTTCTAAACTTTATTAGAAAAGAAAAGAAAAAAAAAAAAGGATATTTCAATGATCTAGCACCGATATTTTACATGTTTCATGTATGGCTTTTAAAAAACAATTACACATGTATAGTGGAGCAAATTTTGGGAATATAAGTAATGATGGAAAAGTCAGAAATTATCAACGCCTCTGCTTTTACAACTTCACAAAAGTATTTCCCCGTCGGTTAAAAATGACAATTCTGTGATATTTTCAGGTATTGCTTAAAAAATGTGTTTCACTCACATGCATTTCTCTGTCTATTATTCAACAAAATATTCTTATGAAAGCTTATTCCTCTATCTACCTCGTGTTAGTCGAGATAACATTTGGTTTTATTACATATTTCCTTTTAAGTGCAAGGGGAATAGGAAACAGTCGACATAAGCGATGGTCAAATCTTTTAAACAGCTAGACACTGTGTGCTAGATTTGAAATTCCCTTCTCTTTGCATGACCAAAAAGGAAAAAAAGGAAAGAAAAGAAAGGGGGGGATAACGCATTCTCTTTTGAGACAAGAATAAATATTGCAAGACCAAACAAATAAGGGGGTATCTCGAAAATGATTGACTGCCCCCTTCCCCAAATAAACGGTATTTGACATGGATTGTGTGCTTTAACGAGATTTACAGTTTCTGTATAATAATATTTGGCTATCTCTTAGATTTACTACTCGTAGTTATATGTACAAGATCAATCCAGAATGTAAAAGACTTCAGAGGCTATTTATTCCCAGAAAATTCAATATACATTTCACTTGTCATAAAAATAATTTAATCATATAGTGTTTTAATCAAAATTGTTGGATCCATATTTGAGAAAATAAAAAATGTCGAACAATTCTTGTGTAAAGGTTGGTTTGGGATTCAGGAACTTTCAAAATCCTCGTGCTGTATCCTTGGAAGACAAATAACCTACATATTAAGTTCGGTATACAACTGATTTTTCGTTTTTGAGTTATGCCGTTAGCGCGCGCACACACACACAAGCGCCCACTCAGATACCCACATGAACACAGAAGACGACATTTTTCTATACACGGTTTCGGGGGCTCAGAAGTCCTCAAAACATATCTTTATGGTGAAATCTCGAAATCGAATATTTGGGTGGAATACAATAGTTCCCATGCTTATTATACGTAGTAGCGAAAGAAAAAATGGTTGTATTTCAAACATTTTAGAAGATAAATGAAAAAACGCCAGAGCACATAAACACTAATATTGTTTTTTCTTTCCGCTTATCAAAAATGAGAGTTTTCTCTCAGTTAATTTGGCCACTAGGCTGGCTCCGTAGCTCAGTCGGCAAGGCACCTGCCTACAGTGCGAGGTGTTCCGGGTTCGATTCCACGGTTGGGATGAGAATTCTTCTCCAATCAAGATTATAACATATCTTCTCCAGAGTTTGAAAGTAGATCTGAATGAGAGTGGGTGCCTGTGTGGGCATGTGATCTAATGTAATAAACCCAAAGAAATCCAGAAATGCAATGCAACTTACTTATTGTGAGTTATCACCATTGCTGATGGGCAAATGAGTCCTAAAGGTGAAAGCCGGCGATATGACCTCTTAAGGGGGGGGGTGTAAATCAAAGAAAATAAAAATACTATTAAAATGGAAGTGAATACTTTTTGGAGTCACCGTTTCTCACAACTACCTCACACTAATTTGTGGACGACAGAAGCATTATGCAATAACTGCTAAAAAGTTTTAAATCAAGCAAGTTGGAACGAAAAAATTGAAGCGTTTAAATAAGGAAAACAAAAAGATAGGATGGGGTGTAGCTTCAGCCTGAAATTCACAACGTTTAATATTTAACCACTATTATAATGTATCCATTTCTAAGGGCGGTGGATGTTATGGAGCAGTTCTAATTTATAATCTCTCTCGCTTGAAAATGGAAATTAGATGGTGAGAAGAAAACTAACTGTTTCCAAACTGTGAAATAATTTCTAGCTTTATTAATGTTGAAACTTACTTAAATGTTTTGTATAGGATTACTGAGATAAAAATAAATTTGTGGAGGTTTAAAACTCTAAAACTGATTCGTGATTTGGAAAGAAAATTGAGACGATGATTAACGAACAATAACCCTTCTGAACTTTTTTGTGGCACTGTCTGCATTATTTTTACTCTTTCACACCACGAACAACAAAGTGAGCGATCCCATAGAAATTACCCTGTTCGAAGATGCCTGGGGGCATTTTATGGGAAACGGGTGGAGGGGGGGCTATTTATGGTTCTTATTGAAAACAACGTACACAAATCATCCACCGAATTTTAGGATTTGGGCTTCCAGTGAAAAGATCACGTGTCACAAAATTCTATAACATATCTGTAAATATGTATTGTAATTTGTTGACATTTATGAAGAGCACATAATACAATAATCATATTTTAGTTTTATATAATTACTAGTAGTAACTATTATGTCGATAATTAGAAAACTATCATCTGACATTACATCAGTGTTACATATAATGAAATTATATTTATTTATATATTTTAACACTAATTTTGATACTCTCTGTTTTTATATGCATGCATGCAAAAAAAAAAAAAAAAAGTACATATGCTTTTATAGAACACATTAAGTATAGTGCAGTGGCGTACAGTGCTCAAAAGCAAATGCTATGATTATGTGTCTATTCTGTTGTTTTTGTAACCCATGCTTTTAGCGCTAGAGCTTTATACGTTGTTTTTTCCCCATAATATATAAACATATGTTTATATGTATATGCCTTGACAAGTTCTATGTTCGGTGGCTTCTTGGCCTAAACGAGCCTAGAGAATGCTTTCTAATGTAATCTAAATCATTAAAATAAAGAGCTGTGATTTTAAATATATTATTGAGTGCAATGTAAATATTTCAACCATTAGGCAGCACTTCATGACATGGGCCTCCAGCAAATCACCATTTGTGATTACTCCATTCGATCTTTATTTATCGATGTCATGAATGATCCACACATGACATGATTGATAAATTTGCTATCAGAAAGGATATGCGAATAGATTTTCTCTTTAAATAGGTGAGTTTCAAATTTTAAATGAAATCTCACCGTTAGTCAATTTTTACATTGCCAATTGTAAATATAACTCAATGTAAACAAGCGTCATGAATACGTGGTAACCCCCCCCCCACCTCTAATTTATTAGTTACCGGCCGCCACTTAGTAAAAGTAGCGAGACAGGCAAGTGCTGTTGTGTGTCCCTTTGTGTTGGTTACCGGTTTGCACATCTTGCTGGCCAGGAGGCTATTTATGACTCACTGCCATTAAGGCTTCATCAGCTGAAAACATTTCGACCAGGCGCTATTTATAAAAAAAAAAGGGGAAAAAAAAAAACAATTTCCTGCACAATCTTAGCAAGGTATCCCATTGAACTATGAACTCGGTGTGGACAATGAGTAACCGGCGCACTTTGTTCGTATCGGTACTGACGTCAAGCATTGTTCACAACAGAACGATATCCCCTCCTTCGCTTAAGAGACAGATTAGAAAGCAACCGCTTCTTCGTTCTTATGTCCAACACGTGTCACTTTCACTGATTTTAAGACAAAAACATTCATCTTTTTAAAGCGTAAAAGCACTCACATTCTTAACTTTCCCTGTTGAGAAAACAGTCACTTTCAAATCTGGATCCATCTCAAATAATGCTTCACTACCTGTGCGGTACCATGAAGAATATCGAACAAAATACCTAAGCCTGCGGGAAAATAATGTATATTTTATGCAAAAATTTACTTCACGAGGTTATAGTATAAGCAACTGGCATTAATAAAAGCGCAAATTACCATGAGAATTTGTTCTTGGTTAAAACAATTCCTAACGTTGAGCCTTTCTTCCTCCCTTATAACGTTTCAAATCTACAGAGATGAATGAATTTATGGTTAACAATCGCTTAAGTGAATTCAGAATCGAAAGATTGAGAATCACGCAGCATTACCTACTTCGCATGAGAAACTTGACAAATAATTATGACCTAAAATCTGTATGCAAGCGACTTATCCAACCGAGATTCGGACTTAGACCCTCTAGATTATTATAAAGAAAACGTGAGGCATTCACACCAGAAACAGGACATCTTTGTTTTTTGTTTTTTTTTTTGGTAATGTTTAACGCCCGCCTTAACTACTTATGGCACCGCAGGTGGTGACACTGATGATACATGAATGATGATGGAGCACCGGTGGAATGCGATGGCGGGGGAAACCGGAGTACCCGGAGAAAACCCGCCCCAGCGCCGCTTTGTCCACCACAAATCTCACATGCGGTCGCTTGGGATCGAACCCCGGCAGTCTAGGTGGACATATTTGTGTCCGGTTGGTTAGATATCTATAGGGTTAAAATCACAGGGCACGACTCAACCCCCATCCAAATAGGGGGGGGGAGGCAAGCCACATTCCCATAATAAACCTCAAAATTCGGCCTGGCGTACAGGCTAATCAACCTTATAAAACAAACTTACCAACCGGCTACAGTTAATCTTATATGAAGAACATCTGAAATTTGTCAAGGATCAACACTATGTATGATACTTAAAAACAAAATGTTTACTTCAATGAGTGATTCATTTTCTTTTTAGATAATCTTAAAATGTACAAGGCAATTATTCCATACTCTCTAGTTTAAGTAACATTTACACACATATGATAAAATATGGACATTTAAAACGGAAGACTAAAGATAACCCTGAATTGTGAAAACAAGATTAGTATCAGTATAGTTAAATCGACATAAGCGTTTTAAACCGAACTTTAGAAAGGAGGCTCTGAATAATTTGTGGGTATCATTCTCAGTTATTTTTATGTTGTTTTATTGTGACTAACCACGCAACGCATATGTTAGTTTTTTTTTTATATACAGTGCACAGCTTTCCCCAAAAATACTTGACCCAACATTAAATTCTCAAACGAAATATACGAAGTTGTTTTCAATGCTTCTCTTACGGTCTATGACCCTCGGGGCACATCGTTTCATCGAGTATAACTGGACCCATTTTGCTACCTCCGATGTTACACTCTCTTCTGCCAAAATAGTTAAAATAATAAAGTTCAATTTTAATAAAATTATTTCAAATATAAAGGTAGCGATGCAACGCGGGGACCTTTAGTTTTACTACGTACTCCGAAACATGTCGAGATAAAGGGATACTTTACATGAGCTGAGATCTGTTCCATACAACTTTGCATCTCGTAACTGTCGTGTGCACTAGTTACTTCTCATTGGCTCCTGTCTTAGAATAGTTGTTATGCGATGTAAAATAGTTTCTATTTAACATGATCAGTAATCTTAATATATTCGATAGATATACTGTCAAAATACATTTTCAAGGCTTTGTGGATTAAATATATTCCACAACAGAGTTAATATCCAGTGAGAATATTGAACCTAAGCCCCACGAAGAGGCGCCCCGAGAGGAAGGGAGAAGAAGGGACAACCTGCTACCGCAACCAGAGTAATGAATGGTACAGCAAAGACAGGGTCCTTACAGTTTCCAGAATGAGACGCACCGGAAGTCGGACAGGGGGACTGGAGACTTCCGCCCCACCTAGGTCAATGCTCCCTAAGGGGGCAGTGTATATACTCCGGCAACCAGAGGAAAAACGGGAGACGGAGAAAATTCTACAAAAAGCATCCTTTTTCCTCTGCCACGCTGCAACGAAACACCGTCATCAACGGGTGAGTGATGAATGAAATTATTAACGAAACGATATGGAGGGACAAACACTTTAGAGGATGAGAAACGACTCCAGCATTCGTCTGACGACCTCCTCCCCCCGCCAAATACAGGTCAGTATGTTAGGTCGCTGGGAACCGAATCCAGAACCTCCAGAATGCAATTTGCACGCGTTATCGCGGCACCTTGCTCAATAGAACCAAGGTTTAAGCCGGTCCCCCATTAGGTGATTAGCTTTGGTGCTTCGTGGCGCTTGTGGTGTGTTTCTGTGCTTGTGTTCTCACTCTCCCCTAATGACCAGTTAAGTGCCGCCGGAAAGCCAATATTAAAGGAAAAAATTCTGATGTGTTCCTTACAAATGATTATTCTTTTATCTGCATTATGCTAATCGAGATAAACTTAGCAAAATTGGTCTTATTACTTGCTTCCTTGCGGTCGTCTCCTTAGCGCGGTGGTAGGTAGCTTGGCTGCTTGCCAAGTAGGAGACCTGGGTTCGATTCCCGATACCTGCGAAGGGAGTTTTCTCCCGCTGGGAGACATGTTCCGGGGTGCACGCAGCCTCGTAAGGTCCTTGGGGTCCCAATCGAGGGGCATCAGCCGCCGGAGGTACTCGAAGCGCTGATCACGTCTCACCCTCCAGCACTGCACCCTATTCATGCCGCATTTGGGCCGAGATGGGGGATGAAGCGGAAAAAATTGAAATTAGGTTCTCATTTGCATTTCCGGGAGTAAAACATAAGAGATGAAACGAAAGTTAACTTCCACTTGAGAAAAACCAATATAACAAGGAATATATCGAAAACGGATCAACTCTACAAAATGAAGGGGGAAAAAAATAAACATATGACATACACTATCCGCTTTAACGAGATCTACATTTTTTGTAAAAAAAAAAAAATATACTTTTCTATCTCTTTCAGTTTACCAATTATGCAAAATTCAGCCAAGGTCAAGAATGAAGAGGTTAATATTTAAAATATACGTTTTATTTATCATTTAAATATCTTTAGCATATGGCATTTTAATCAAAATCATTAGAGCCATTTTTGAGAAAAAAACATTTCCAACATTTTTTCATACAAAGGGTAGTTTGGGGGTGGGGGATGTTCTTGGAAATCTTCTTGGGAGATACTAAACTTTAATACTAAGTTTGGATTTAACGGATGCTTCATTTTTTAGTTATGCTGTCCACAACACACACACTCACTCACACACCTATAAATATTTTTCTAAAAATGCTTTTTTCTTTTTTTGGATTCACGAGGTCTCAAATGCATATTTCCAGTGAAATCTCGGTATCAAATTTTTGGGTGGAATACAACACCTCTGTCTACTATATAGTTGTACATATGCGCTAGAGAAAGTGGAAAAAAAAACAGGCTTTAGTCAGAAGTGAATGTCTGGATAGAGGCTAGGGGCGACTTAAAATCGTCATCCCATTTATGACTTGCTATAAAATACCTTCTAGATCATAAAATGTCAAAAGCTTTCAGAGTTGCAGGAAAACTCTGCATTAAACCGCATTTTAATGTACAGTCCTTACAGCTGTAGTAAATCTATTTGCTCCTCTGTGAAATGCATCATAATAATATTTTTTGGTACGTTGGGAAACAAACGTCACGATCAGGGTTTTATGGCTATCTCTACGTGTTAATATAATCAGATCATGAAAGACAAAACTAAAAAAGTCTGATGTGTTCCATTCACATGACTTTCTCTACATCTCTGCAACAAATTGGTTTTAAAAAGCTTAAACTTCTATTTACTCCATGCTAATCGGAAAAAAAATTACCAGAAATAGTCTTATTACTTGCTTCGTTGTAAGTAGAAGGGAAATAAGGGAGTAGCATAGGCTAAAGCGATATTCAAAAGCTGGTTGCTATGTGACTGAAGTTCCTTTGTTTGTATGGACAGGAGTTGACAAATTCCTGTATGAGAAAAGTTAAGTTTTTCGAACCTGAAGACAAAAACAAGGAATATCTCAAAAACGATCAACTCCGCGAAAAAAATGTATACAACATAAATTGTGCGTTTTAATGTGCTCTACATTTTTATGTGGTAAGTTTTTGTCTATCTCTTACGGTTTAGCAGTTATGCAAAATTCCGTAAAATTCACTCAGAATAAAGTAGTCTACAGAGGCTATTTCCAGAAAATTCAAAATATAATTTTTACTTGTCAGGCAAATATCGTTAATATACAATATTTTAATCAAAATCGTTAGAGCCATATTTTAGAAAATCAAAATTTTCGAAAAACGTTCCATGTAAAGGGTAGTTTGGGGTGGGGGATTTTTCTCAAAATCTTCGTATCGCATCACTGGAATATACTAAACTTAAATACGAAGTTTTGTATTTTACCGACTTTTCGTTTTTGAGTTAGCGTGTTCACGGACACACACGCATGGACCTTTTTCTGAAAATACTTTTTTTTTTTTGGATTTAGGGGACCCTAAAACATATATTTCCGGTGAAATATCGGTATCGAATTTTTTGGTGGAGTGCAATACCTTCTCTATACACTATGTACATAATACGTGTAGAGAAAGTAACAAATTATACAATAGACGTCATACGAATGATTTCTTTACTAGCCGCCACGGAGTTCTCTACTGCTTGGAGTTGTTACTTCATGAATCATATGAATCGGTCTCAAGCTTTTGTCATTCCTTCAAGGTGTTTCCTTATATCCTTTCTTTTCCTATATGTTTTACGATTGGAACTCCTATGTCAGAAGCCAAATGATCTATCCTCCGCACGAATGCCACAGTGAGGGGTGTGCTGTATGCAAAATCCTCATTTTCTCCTTACATAAAATGAGGACGTCACAGTCCGCACACGAATTGTGGAAGCAGAACCAATCCTTTCTTTTCTAGTCCAGGTTGTGTGTCGAATTCTCTAACCTGACCATCACTTGATGCATTTGACACAAAATTTGATACAGCAATTTCAACAGTAAGAAATTCTCCGAGGCTCCTTTCAAAATAATATTATTAATAAAGAAAAAAAAAAACGGTTGTCCATCTATTTGTTTAGCGCTGTTCAAAAACGAAACCGTCTAAAAACCAAATTGAATATTTACGAGAGTCAACCACGCATCATGCGGGATAATTTGGGGGGGGGAGAGGGCGGAACTTTTTCAAATCAAATAATCCTTTACCTGAAAAAGTTATATTATTTTTAATTTTTAAACAATTTGATTTAAAAATATTAACGTGACTAACGGTATGACAAAACACACTGCTTATCTTGTACTCTCTCTCTCTCTCTCTCTCTCTCTCTCTCTCTCTCTCTCTCTCTCTCTCTATCTATCTATCTAATAAAAAAAAGTGAATTTCGTTCCTGTGCTTACTCTGTATATAATAAGTTTGGACGGGGGGTTAACGTCCTTTAACCTAGTAGTTCATACGGACGATAGATGATAAGCTCTAGATACGGGGCCTATAGAGCTCAGACTTTCATCTTCTTGGGATAAGGAAAACGCCGAAAGAAACCTTAACCCGCCCTAACCGAAATTTTAGAATGTGAGGCAGACACAATACCAGCACACTATAGACGCGGGGCCGTAGAAGTTATACTAATAATAAATTCGATCAAAGTTCTATGTTATATTAACAATCCTCAAATAATGACGATTTGATGCGATAAATGTCTTTGGAGGAAAACATTCTTCGAACAAAGGAAAGGTTAAAGTTAATAGGCTTCTCTCTGATAGTAGGTTTACCTCCTCTTATACTGGGAACGATCCGTCTGAAGAACACAGGAAATTCCCACTCTTCCAGGAAAAGTGACCACTTTCGTGTTGTGTGGTACCTCATTTGTTCCGCAGGTTAGATAACTCTGATATAGCTCCCATCCGTGGTGTAATGGACAGTGTGTCTGCTAATTATTCGAAGATTACGAATTCGAGTTTCGGTTGGCGCGTGCTCCCTAGCAAAGATTACATTTTTGCGGTTTTCCTCTATCCTGAAAAAATAATTAATTCCTAGCAGTCATCAACATCACTTAAGGTTTCATTTCTGTAGATACTAAACTTAATCCAAAGAAAAGAGGGAAAGAAATCATTGTAATTCATTTTTACTTTCTCTACTACGTAAAGCAAATAGGGAAGTATTATATTCCACTCAAAAATTCGATGTCTGGATTTTACCGGAGATGTAAGTTTTGAGGCTCCCTGAAAAGCAACTTTCTTTAAAAAACAGTATTGTGTATGTATATATGAACAGTATAACTCAAAAATAAAAAGTCGGTTAAATGTAACTTCTCTATCTTTCAAGAATGCAACACAAAGGTTTTCAAGAAAATCACCTACTCCAAACAATATTTTGCCCGGAACATTCTTCGAACATTTTGACTTACTCAAAAATAGCACTGAGGATCTGGAGTAAAATTCCTATGTTTAAGATATTAAGTTATTACATATGAATTTCCTAGAAATAGCATCCGGAGCTCTATTCAGCCTGAATGACTTTGCATAACCGGTAAACCGTAAGAGATAAATAAATAATATAATGTAGATCTGTTTTGAATGCATCTTTTTTGTGTCTTTAATCATTTCCGAGGTATTCCTTGCTATTTATTGGTTTGAATTTTCCAATACTTATACTTTTCTCAAATGGAAAATTGTAATTCTCCTCCCACTGCCCTTCCTGGTTATGCAAAGAGAATGAAATTTCAACGCCATCACACAGTGACTGAAAATTTTGACTATCGCTTAAGCCTAATGCATTCTCTTATTCCTAGTGTATCAACAAGAAAATATGCAAGAAAACCATTTCTATAAATGCTTTCTAAATTAACATGAAGCTAAATGACAGAAGATAGAAGCACAGTTTGTTGAAGATTACGAGAGAAAATAATGTGAGTGTAACACATATATTTTTTATCATGGGTGGATTGCCTTAAATGTTCATTCTTTGATAGAACTTTCTCAGAAGTATCTGATTTATAACTTGGCAAAACCATTTCTTTCTGTCGCTATAGAATATTTATTTTGACTATTTCATTCACATTAAGTGATTCATTTAAGACAAAATTTAGTCACACCTCGATAATTTTCAGAGGGATTCTTTTGTTTAAATATTATCATAGCTTCTTGCTTTTGTTTTTCACGTAAACTATGTTCGCTTTTGCAGCCTCAAGATGACTTAATTACTACGGTATTCTTAAATATGGAACATTTTAAAGCTAGTTTTGGGGGAACCTTATTTAATATTTCTATCATGAAATATTCCTAATAAATATCACACGAGATTCTGAGCTGACAATAGATTCACTAACTCCGACTCTCTTGTGATATTACTTATCATATTTAGGAATTCTTATGTTACTGTATGCTTCACACAAACAATACCTATAATGTGATTAATAAACTCTATTACATTTATCTTACTCCTCTCCCATCGTGTTCTACACATTGTATTTATCTCACATTTCGTTTTTAGTTATAATATTCACATCCTAACGTTCAAGGACACATTATGTGAACGCAAGACACCATCATTTTCTAAATGCTTTTATTTAGATATTTAATGGCGTTTAAAATCATAAATTTCCGGTAAAATCTCTAAATCGAATTTTTAGGTGGAATACATTTCTTCTACTCAGTAAAAAGTAATCGAGTCTGTCCATTTGATGCGGTTTATTATATTTTGTTGCTTTTAACAGACATTAAAGGCACTCGTTAAACTTGGCTAAACATTGGAAATATCGCAGTTAAAGCTGAGGGTGCTCTTTTATAGTCAAATGTATTTATACATCCCTTGCAGTTCCTAACACACGACATGCTAACATTTCAGCGTTTATTATTATTATTATTATTATTATTATTATTATTGGCAACGTAGGTAAGTGACTGTAGTAGCAATATTTCAGAAGCTTCGAAGGCCAGCTTTGCCTACGGCCTCAGCTCCACCAGTGCTCCATATTCATTCCATCTATCATCAGTGTCATCGCCTGCGGTGCCATTTGTAGTAAAAGCGGACATTTAACACCATTAAAAAATCCACCAATGTGTTAAGCACTGCTAATCTCGCGACATACCAGCAGTATGTCGCGAGATCGGTTCAACAGCAGTTTTAAAAATTGCCCAATTTAGAGAGATTGGACCTTGATAGCAAGTGTTGCTAAATTTTATTTCCTTGCATGTCACCTAGTGCAACTTGGCTCAGTCATTATTATGCCGTAGAAGAGGTAGGCCGAGGCTAATATGCATTGCTGAAGATGAATATCATTCTCTTACAAGGCTTGACAAGTGTTAAATGCTGGCCTTGTCCTTCCGAAGGAAGCACTGCAAGGTCGGAGTGGCACGTTCGATATATCGATCTTGTATTCGAGCGTGGACCTTCCTATTTTTCACGGTTTTCAGTTACGTACACAACGTCAGAGATTGGACCGTGTTATCAAGATGGCGCTGGGAAACTTCACCGGAAGCGATAAGCCTGCATTGTTCTCGGAGAAAGCTGCCGTGTCCCTACTTTACGTTTAAGTACTTGGGGTTCTGGGGTTCCTTCCTTTCTTATTCCGTCCCCCTCGCCATATGCACATGATCCAGAACCAGCTGCAACACAAATGTTTTATTATTGATATTATTTAGTAATATACATTTATTAAAATTTACATGTTTAAAAGGCGCATAAAATAGACTAAATCTAAATATTTACCACTTATAGGCTATCCACTTCACAGGCAAAGTTAAAGTTTTTAATAAGATTCAGAAGATCATTTACTTAACATGTAAAGACTGAGTGAAATGTCATAACATTTGAATATTCAAAATTTTAAGATTTATAAAGGAACCACTGAAGTCGGTAGGTATATTTAAATTTATTGAAATCGGCACCAAATCAAGCATAGAAGCACAATCTTAAATTTATAATCTATGCTTGTTATCAATTCTCAGGATGATGATAATGCATTTTAAAAACAGTTACCGCATTATTTTCATCACATTCCAGGATGCCAAATGTATATGTATGATCCTCTTTGGAGTTATTCTAGTTAAATACATACACCAGTTCCCTGACACATACAGGTTTGGTTACGCGCAAAATCAATGTTTATTATTTTTAGCATGGTTATTCGCGATTAACAATGGAAGGTAGCAGAGTGGGGATTTTTGTAAGCTTTCTCCAAGTGCCTTCCGTTTTCTGTTTTACCATATAATATAATTCCAAGGACTTTGGTTTTACCTCGCAGTCTCCTGCACCACAGAGCACCGTAGTACCTTCGCCAGCGCAGCCAATTGGAACGATATAAATTCGAACACCTGTTTACTCCAAGTGTAAATGGCAATCTAATATGCAAAGGCTATGCTGACTTGATACTTTCTGAAAATAATGGTGTTGAACAGACATCAGTTTCTCAATGTTTGATGAAAATGATTCATTTATCGAGAACAATGGATTCTCCTATGCCGTAGGTATATTTAAACCAGTATCGTTCTGCAAGTAATAGTACTGTAGCCAATGTTTTGCTCGTAATTTTGGATTTAAATGTGTAATTGATATCAATATGTATGCCAACCTACCTTGAAGGCTAAACTAGCTTTCAGTAGGTATTTTTTTGTTTACCTTAAAGAGGAAAGATATCTAATCTCGTGCAAAATAATAAAAAATCAGATCATTACGATTATTCGTCTTTTATTTTATTATTTAACAACCGTTTATAGGCAGAGATTACAAGATTATTAATTATATTAATATGAGGAATATTTAAGATTTTACACAAAATTTTCTTTGCGAATATTCGTAAATGTAAACGATTACAATATAAAATTGTATAGCGTTATTGCATTGTAAGCATACAGAAGAACAAGACGTCTCGACTACCTCTGTGGTCTATTTGCTAGAAATAGAAGTTCCGAGTCGATTTCAGGCTGAAGGATGGGAATTTTTCTTCAACCAGGATTATTCCCCGTCTCCTTTAAGGTCTGAAGTGAATGTGTGTGTAAATATAATAGACGTTACCACACTAGTGACTAAACGGTCATTGACGGCCTAAGAAAAACACTTGTCTAGGAGTTGTTAAAGTTTTAGTTACTTTTATTTGTCATTATTTCCTCAGGAAAATGCATTTTATTGGCTTTTAAAGTATGTGATTTCATTTACATTCAGAAACGTGGGAGAGATGGAGAGGTGACAGGGGGAAAGAAATGGGGTTGAAAGGGGAAGAGGGAGTGAGAAATGAGAGGGAGCGATAAAGAGTAGAATCTCTGTAGATAATGCAATAATGTCGGCTACGGTTATGCTTAAGCATTTATACAATTGTTTCGTTAAAGAAAACTGGTCAATTAGACTCGCCCTAAAGGACAGTTAGACTCTTGAGAGGCATTCAATTTTATCATAATAGAGACAACTTTTTCAGGTACTTGCGGGAGTGTTGACCTAAGGCCGCCATTTGGAGCAATTGGAAATTGCACTTTGTTGCAGAAATTTAATAGATGGACCTTGTGCATTCACTCATAAATTTGTTCTCCGTTCTTTCTGATACATAGTGATTCATGTCCAAATCCTCCAGTTAAATGAATTTTTAATATGATACAGTGAGAAAACTATTTTACAGTTTTTTTTTCTTTATATTTTCAGAACCTTTTGTCAAAACAACAGTTGATTCAAAGGGAAATTGGATTTTTGTTGCAAGTACCTAAATGTTCCTAAATTTTGGGAATATAATTTTAGAAGATATGAATTTTAGTGATGCCTCATTTTGAGACAGTACGCATTGGCGTGTGATGTGTGATTAGCTTAGAAGAATAAAAGCAATTTGATTACATTCATGAAAGACACACTAATACCTTCAAAGCAATTTTATTAACTATAATGAAGTCGCATCAGCGTTTGCTCTCTTTCCCAATAGTTGAGTTACCCGCAATGAGGAGAGGGAGAGCAGAATTATGCTTTGCTAGCAATACAACACTAATGGCTATAACATGACTGTTCACAAAGCGTTGCTTTATAAACGATATAAAGCTTAAGTGTGAAAAGAGAACTGTGGGATGGGAATTTGTAGAGTGTGACGTATTCCCGTCTCCTCGCTTTCTCTTAGCACTCAAACTCAATGCTCTCTCCTACTTGACCAATCTGGAATTACGCTAATCGATCCATTTAGACAGTAATCAGCAGCCGAGATTAGACATATCCAACAAACGAGGACGATATGAAACAAAGGATAATATGGTCACGATAGCACACTTAGCTGTTTGTAGAACTGTGAACTCTGCGAGTAGCAATCATTTCAAGAATGCTTCCTTTGCGTTTCTTGCACAAGAACATTTTACTACTACTTATTTGCGTAAGTTGACGAAAGATGAAGAAACATTAGACCACAAATAATCCGAGATTCAAATATCTTTACCAGCAGGTTTTAAAACAACCACTACAAAAAGGCACAGAATTCTAAAAGGTATCATGAAGCGCGAGTGCAAAAATAGCACATGGAATGGGGCAAGTCTATGATCGGAAAAAAACAAACAACAGCGCCTCTGGCGAGGATTTGGTGACGAACAGTCTTGGAACATGATACGGCCCTTTAAAGTACCAACTGGGTCAAGTACAGACTATGGCTTTCAACTATCCGAGGACAGAAGGTGAGCCGGTTTTCACTTTCGTGTAATGACTACATCTCGAATTGATATGCTCACTGAATGTATTTTCGGTTTCCATTTTTATGTACATTTGACAGTACTGTAGAACGCATATCGCCAACCACCATGCTTACCTTCCGGCGTCCAGGCTTTGCCTCAGTTTGAATATATGACAGTCTAGCCAAACATCTTGGTCTAACCTTTACTTCTTAAGAAAAACAGCTGATTGTGCTGGCTGACAATAGCTCTGCATAATGCACTTAAGAACTTCCGAAGAAGTTAAAGAATGATTCTTAAATGTACGCATATAGTTAGCTTACGAGAGCAAGAACAGTGGTTGATAAGATTCAGCAGTTGAGATGGAATGCAAGTCACATGATAATTACAGTCCAGCTGAGTACCAATGAAAATTATACTAAATTGACCTACGAGGAGCATATCTTGCACTCCGAGCACTTTGGCACGAAACGGAATGAGAAAACTGTGAATGCACGTGCATGATGGACACCAGCCCATTTTTATTATTGAGCTAGGCGACAGCAACACGAGTCTTTTATGAATGATTCATTGGTCGGGGAGGTGCAATACCTCCTGACCTTAACTCTTTAGAGTTTTGAGGACATTAAAGTCCGTGTTTATGCAGTTCGCATAAATGATGTGCATACACTACGAGAAGGCTTATTCAATGCCTGTGACGCAATCTTACAACAATTGAAACAACAGGTGTTACAAAAATGCACGATTCTATAAGACGGAGGATCGAAGCCTGCATTGCAATGGATGGTGGCCACATCGAGCACATGTTGTGAAGAGTAGATAAAAGGCATGGTAATATTCATGGAATTTAAAAGACCATAACTCAGCATATAGAATATGTTTACGGCTAATATTTACAGGAATGTTGTTCTTCTGTTTTTGCATACTACCTCCTCTGTAAATGTTGGAACCTTATTTCAGGACACTCTGTAAATTATAGCATTGATATAAAATGTATTCTTCTAGCCCTATTACGTTACTCCCAAAGTATTCTGCTAAAGATCTTACATTAAGGAAAAGGTACTTACTTAAAACATGCAGAAACGCTATTCAAATGTGTTTCGTGGTACACACACGCTTGCTATGGTAAACAGAGAAAGAAATGTGGGCGGAGAATCGCAAACTTTCAAGCATGTCCGTTAAATACACTCTCATTTGGCAAAGATGTAAACTTGCAACATGGGATTATTTCGAAATCAGAAAAGAACGAAGAAAAAAGTATTTTATACTAGGTGCATTTTATAAAAGTATAGAGCATAAATTGCGCGTTTAACCACACTTACATTTTTTGTAGTAACTTTTTGTCTATATTTTAGGGTTTACCAGTTATATTAAAGTCATCTAGAATGCAGAGGACTTCAGAGGCTATTCCTAGAAAATTCAAAATGTACATTTCGTTTGCTGTATAAATATATTAAACAATTGGCATTTTAATCAAAGTCGTTAAGAGCCAGTTCTGAGAAAATAAAAATTTTTTCGAACTATTCCATGTAAAGGGTAGTTGGGAGGGTAGTTGGGAGAGTGAATTTTCCTGAAAATCTTCGTCTCCTTGGAGGATCACGAGCATCCTTGAAAGATACTGAAGTTAAATACCAAGTTTGATATTTAACTGACTCTTCATTTTTGATGCTGTCATGGAGTTTTTCCCTAAAAACGAGTTTTTGGATTCGGGGACCTCAAAACATGTATTTCCGGTGAAATCTAGACATCGAATTTTGGGGTAGAATACAATACCTTTCTACATATTATGCACATAGTTCAATACATGGAGAAAGTAAAAATGATCTCTTAAATTTGGTGTACCAATTATATTGTTGTCTTAGAGGGGGGGGGGCTCTTCGACAAATGCATTTCTAAGTCCATCTTCACATTGTGCAGGTGTTGGACGATTCTTGACGAATTAAAATCGTAAAAATCATAGCATGGAAATGCTCTCTAGTCAAATTCCCTTTTGAGTGAACAAAAAAGCTTTATCATAATTAACAAAGTACAAGAGCAAATCGAACAAATTACACGATAATCAACTTTCAAAACATTAGGAAGTAGCTGAAAGGTGTAAAAAAAATCAGACTGCCTCTGAGGTTGAGTGGTCAGCGTTCTAAATGTAAATGACGTGTTATTTATGGACGCTCTTTAACTATTGTGGTTCTCAGCGTCCCATTCTAAATTGGGCGTGAAAGACCGCTTAATTTTGCTCAGAGGCCTCTCTATCAGGCTTGAAGTTCTTTTGCGTGCCGTAAATCTACGACACGGGACCAACGGCTTTACTTCCCTTCCAAAGGAAGGCATGCTAAAGATTTTTACACTCGAAAAAATCCATCGTCCTCCGCCGGGTTTGAACCCGCGACCTTGGTCAGCGTTCTGGCTTATCACTTGGGGTCTCGGGTGGGAAATTTTTCTTTAACTAGAAGCATTTCTTACCGCCCCCCACAGAGAGCATGGAAGTGTGCATCTGAGAGTGAATGTGTGCATGTTTGAAGTATAGTCCTGAAAAAAAAATAACGTTAAATCAACCCTCCAGTTTAGCGAGAAAATACCAGCAACTGTTTCTAAAGCAAAGCCTCCGATGTGACCATAGGCTATATAAATGAAACAATATAAATAAAAATAATAATGTTGTTTTAGAAACGTGGCGTTCGCCCTCATATTACGAAATATTGCATGTTGGACATGAATAAGTCTGTGATAATCACATGATGGGATGGTGTCATCAGCCACGATCGAGCATTTTCTCTGATTTATCTGTTCCTTCTTTATCTACGATGCACGCAGTGTAGGGCTTTAATTCAAAAACTAGAACTCATACAGACTTCAGAAGTTTGCAATCAGGGAGCCAAATTTGAAGAAGAAAAACTGCATGCCACTTTTCTATCATAGTAATAATTCTATTCATATGACAACATAATGCGTATGAACACACTGCATTGTGCATACCACATTAAAAAAATTAGAAAATTATGTAAGTATTTCGATATTACCTACGTGTCATTGGGGATGTGTTTAAAACAGAAGTTAACGCATTTTGTTTGACCGCTAGTTTCTGGTGGCAGTATGTTACAAATCGTTTCCAAACTTAAATTTTTAACATCTCTTGAGAAACAGTGGTATTTATTATTTTCCTTAGACTTTACGAAACCCATAACGTGTTCAATATATTCAATGCATTATTTCAGTTATTATATGATCAATATTCTACAGCAGCATTCTTCATACGCACAACCCATTTATACCCAGGGGTTTGTTTGGACCAGAGTTCCCTATACATAAAAATAGCATCCGTTCAAGGTAAATTCCACTGGTTTCACAGGTAAGTTGGCTGAGGCGGTATGCTTATCAGAAATATAAATAGTTTTGGTCCAAAGCGATACGAGGGTAATCCAGGAAATGAAGACCGTTTGCGCATTCCAGTTGCTTAGATCACTGTCGGAATGAATGGCTTTCTCCACATCTTAGTGCAACGCAAAGCAAATTATTGTGCATTCTGTAATTGTTCAAAATTAACTGTGTCAAAGTCACACCGACTGAATGCGCGGAATTGAAACCTGCAACATTTAGCAACTAAGAAATTTATAGTGATACAGTAATGAGCGAAAGAAATGTGAGAAAGTGATTTTTAAATGTTCAACGATGGACACACAAATGTGCACGGCGAAACTAGCTCCAGATGTCCGTTGCTCATCACAGACAATTTGAAGAATAGTGATTAACAAATCGTACAAGACAGACATATAACCTTAGATGAAGTACACTTCTCGTTCTTCGCTTGGTGAAACTGGCTCCGAACGTTTTAGATTAATGAACTAGCGACAGCCGACAACACGAGAATGTTAAAGCTCGTGGACAGATACAGCAATGCTTGACTGGCGGAGGTGATCATGTGGAGAAATAAAGTAAGCTTAATTTTGTAACTATTGTGCTTTTTTTTACTAAAACTATTCAGTGTATTCAAGCCAAACGGTCGTTACTTTCTGGATTGTCTTCATACACAGAACTGCTTTCAAGCGTTATGCTTTAAATGACCAGCGCGTGGAAGAATATAAAGAGAAGTCGATTAACACCAGAAAGAGAGAAAGAGAGAAAGAGAGAGAGAGAGAGAGAGAGAGAGAGAGAGGGGGGGGGGCTAGTGCTGTGGTTGGTGACTAAATGTGGCGAGCACAAATCGACTGCTTTACACGTCGACACTAAATACTACTTTGGTAAACTATTTCTCATTGGCTCCCAAAACCCTTTTGAACCGAATACATTAACTGCACCTCTGTTCAAGCCTTAACATCCACATTTCTAGATTTCAGGAGCTTGTAAATTTGACCTAGTCCTTCTTGAGGTTCTAACGACTTGAGCACAATTGGGAACAGTATATTAGGAAAACCCTCCCTATTGTGTTTCAAATCATTAGAACCGCAAGAGGGGAAAGGCCGAGTTTAAGAGGGAGGTTCAATACGTACCCATTGGAATGAAGACGCCATTTTAAAAATCTGATGTGTTCCATACACATGACTTTCTCTACTTCTCTGCAACAAATTACTGTTAAAAAGCTTATATTCTGTTTACTTCATCCTAATCGAGAAACAATTAGCAGAAATAGTCTTATTACTTGCTTCCCTGTAAGCAGAAGCGAAATAAGGGAGTACCATAGATCAAACTGATAGTCAAAAGCTGGTTGCTATGTGATTCAAGTTCCTTTGTTTGTATGGACAGGAGTTGGCAAATTCCTGTATGAGAAAAGTATGTTTTTCTTAGCTGAAACCGCAAACAAGGAATATCTAAAAAACGGTTAACACCTTGAAAAAAAGTTTATATTACATAAATTGTGTATTTTAACCTCCTCTACATTTTTGTGTGGTAGGTCTTTGTCTATCTCTTACGGCTTAGCAGTTATACAAAATTTCGTAAAATTAATCCGGAATAAAGTAGTCTTCAGAGGCTATTCACAGAAAGTTCAAGATATACATTTTATTTGTCAGGTAAATATATTTAATATACGATATTTTAATCAAAATCGTTAGAGCCATTTTTAAGAAAATAAAAATGTTCAAAAAAAGTTCCATGTAAAGGGTAGTTGGGGGTGGGGGGCTTTTCTTGAAAATCTTCCTTGGAAGATACCAAACTTAAATACCAAATTTGGTATTCAACGGTCTTTTCGTTTTTGAGCTATGCTGTCCACAAACCTACACGCACACACGGACCTTTTTCTGAAAATGATTTTTTTTTAATTCAGGAGGACCCAAAATATGTATTTCCAGTGAAATTTCGGTATCGCATTTTTGGGTGGAATGCAATACCTTCTCTATACACTATGTACATAGTACGTGTAGAGAAAGTAAAAAGTATTTAAGTCTCAACAAAGTCCACTTTTAGGGACATACACTTTTTCCAACGTTTGTCGTATTTTTTACCCCTCCATAAGATTTGCAAGCTCTGCAAAATACATCTCTGTCTCGACAATTATTTCATTTGGTCTAATTGTTGTTCCAGCGAGCCATCTTTTCATGTTTAAGAAAAGAAGAAATCGCCGGAAGTCAGGTAGGGCGAATATGACGATTCATAACGCAATTCATGCAGCTTAGCTGTGACAACTCCGGATAAATAAGTTGGTCCGTTGTTCTGAAATAGCAAATTCTTCATCGCCAAATGAGCCCCTCTTCCCTTCAACTTCTGGTCGAATCGGGCCAAAATTGGCCAGTAATTGTTTTTCCTTTTTCCATGAAATCAGTGAGACACCCTTCGCACCTCTCTCACCCTCCCCCCCCCCCCACAAAAAATGCTGTCATCACTTTTCCGGCCGATGGTACCGTATTTACCAACTTTAGGCATATTCACCCAAAGCAACCTATTGTTTTAATTGCTGCTCCGGAGTATAATGTTGAATCCAAGTCTCATCGACGGTGACAACCTAAGCAAAAGGTCCTTCGGATCTCGGTTAAATAGTTACAAATACAGCTTTGAAGCTGAAAATTGCACCCACTTATGAACTGTGAGAACTGCGGCACCTAGGGGGCCGTCAACGTCATATTCAACTTATCATGCAAAATATGAATTGTCGTTCCCATCATCACATCTTACTGCTACTTCGCGAACTTCCGTTCGACGATCAGATAGAATGTACGTGAACATGTTCAATTATTTCTTCGGTAACCATATCTTCTGGGCGCTCCTAGTTAAAAACTGTTATTGAATACGTTTAAAGATGTTGAACCAATGTATAATAGTTGCCATATATAGTGAAAGGTCCCCATAAACAGCTTCCAAGTTTGAATTTATCGCCTCGTTATTTTCCCATCAAAAAGTAAAAAGATAATCACTTACGATACCTACTGTACTTTTTCCATTTTAGTGAAAATACGTTGTACTACTAACTGAAATTTCTGCCAAATTCAAACTAACCTATGAATCAATACCAAATTGTTTTTGGAGAGTATAACAAATGACAGTAAACAATGGTAACACCAACTTGCCTTAGCAAAAAAAGCTATTTTAAAGCAGGAGTATTTATTGAACCGTCCTCGCGCAACCTCTTTGAATGTGGACGTTGAGGCCTGAACTGAAGTATAACGCATTTCGATTCTTGATGCAGTATTCCCAAAGAATGCTGCTGTGGGAATTTAGCCAACGCGCCTTCATTTGACAGCGTTAATGGTTTGTCTTACGTATACATTTGGGCTGTATTATTTGAATGTTTTGCCAATTTATTCCTTGAACTAACTCCTTAATACAACGGCCTACACATTTGGCTTCCACGCTCGCGGTCGTTTCCTCAACCAGTATATGAATCTGTTCTTTATCAAGGCGATTCCTAAATAACATTGCATGTTAATGTCTCCTGAAACTTAATATATACACGTCTCTACCCTGCCAAATTAATATCAGATTACAATCATAGGACTTCCTCTACCCACAATAACTTATTTTTATGTCGATTCTGCAAATTATTCGTACAAAAAAAAAAACACTTGTTTTTCCATTGTTAGTAATATTGTTTTCGGTAATAGTTTCATTTCGCACAGAATGTTAATGTAACTGCGATTGTGAAATCTTTAAAAGGAGACACTTTCTAGCTAAGTGTGGACGTTTAATATGAACTAAAATTTCACTTATAGAAAAAATAAATTATACAAGAAGGCAACTGCACAACCATGATCATCTATCAACAACTTACCTAAGCAGAGGCACAGGATCGCAACTACACAACTAAGGCAATTTGCTCAGAATCATAACTACGTCAGGTATCTGTTGTGCACACAGTGCTGAAGGTCACTGATCTGCGGCGGCGAGGTATGCACCTATGAGTGAATCACTTCTTCATGCAATGGCGTCCGGTAATCTGTAGTTGCTTGCCATTAAAATATTAATGATATGATAGTAATGAAAGAATAAGTCACAAACTTCGTCCTACATGTTTTAATATTCCTCTTGTGTTTAGTATTAAATTATAGATAAAACAGTCCAATACAAAACAATTATAGCCGTTAGCCCTATACAAGCGTTCAATAAGTCCTTAAAAAAATACAGAAAAAACAAATTATTTTTGGTAGTATTGTATTTATTTGTTAACATAATCTCCCTTTAGCTCGATGTATTTTCCCCAACGTTTCTACAACTGTTTTAAGTCGTCCAAAAACTAATATTTCGGAAGGTCCTCAAAATAAACGTCTGTTTGGTTTAGAAGTGAATCGTTTTCTGCCGAGCCACTTTATTAAGTTTGGACCCGTATATTGTCTTGATGGGAGAGAATCTTTTAATTTGCCAGATGGAGGCGTTTTTTCTTGACTTCTCAGCCGTTGCAATAACGATGCATAGTTCTCTCAATTTATCCTTCTTCCTTTCTGCAAGTAATCGATGAAGACGATTCCCTGTGCATCCTAAAAAAACAAAACCATCCCACTGTCGGAGATTTCACCACCTTTGTCTTCTTTAAAAGCGCACTGTTTCGACTGCTTTTGTCTCTGGAGTGTAGTAGTGTATCCATGTTTCGTCAACTGTTATAAATCGACGCAGGAATTCGTCAGGATTGCGACGGAAAATTTCCATACCAGCCCCGAATCGATTACGAGATTGCGTTTATTCTCCATTGACAGCATCGTGGCACCCATGTCACTGAGATCTTTGTTAGACCTAATATTTGGTGCAAAATTGAAACCACTATATCTGGGATATACTATTTCGCTAACTTTGGTTCATCGATCACTCAAAATCACATCCTAGATTTTGTAATAATGTCGGGGAAAGTAATTTCCAACGGACGTCCTGAACGATGTTCATCATTTGTGGATACACGGCCTTGTTTAAACTTATTTACCCAATTGTAAACTGTTGCAAATATAGGAGTAGATATGCCATGATCTTCATCCTGCTCGTCTTTGATCTCTTTCAGCGATAAGCCTTTTTAACAAAAGTGTTTAATCACAGCACGAAAGTAGCTGTGTTTTCCATCTTTCTAAAGAAATTTAAGTTTATTGGCTCAATCGCCTAAAACAATGAAACCAGGTGATGGGTAGGACTGAAACTTCAACTATGTTCTAGAGCAACGGTTCCCAACCGGTGTGCCCCGGCACCCTAGGGTGCCGTGTGATTGGCTAAGGGGTGCCGCGAGATATTGAGATAAACAAAAAAATACCTTTACTGAATCCTTAAGTCTTGTAAGGTCTTGAAATAAAATAAGTCAAATCAATTACTCTCATTACGGCAGATGGTGATAGTGGTCGATTCATTTCAATAATTCAGTTATACTAGTATCCCACAGATAGCATTACAGCTATACCCTGCCGAACATTCCCGAAACTACTCGCTTCCTCACGAACTTACCCGAGACTTCGACAGAAGAATATATAAAAGTGTACGCCGCTTGGCAGTGTTTAGCTATGGATAAGTTTATTGTTAAACGTAAACGCCAGGACAGTGAAAGTGAACAGTCGGCTCCTACTGCTTGCTTTAAGAAGCCAAATCTTACAGTTTCTCCCGGACCGTCGAATTCACCACATAAAGAAGACAAACGAAAGAAAAGAACATACCAGGACAGTAATTACTTAGCGTATGGATTTAAGTGGAATAACAGCGAGGAAAACCCTATCCCTGTGTGTTTAGTTTGTGGCGAAACACTTAGCAATGAGGCCATGGTACCTAGCAAACTGAAGCACCATCTTACAACAAAGCATCCTAGTGTGTCACAGAAAAGTGTAATGTATTTTTCACATATATTAAAAGGGGAGAAGAAAACAGCTGTGCGAATGGTAAAGAGAATGACCATAGGTGATACTGCTCTAGAAGCCTCATTTAAAGTAGCAGAACTGATAGCTAAAAAAAAGAAACCTCATACTCTTGGAGAGGAAATCATTGGCCCTGCATGTCAAGTTATAGTTTCAACAATACTTGGCGAAGGAGCAGCTAATCAAATTTCGAAAGTTCCTCTGTCCAACAACACAATCAGCCGCAGGATATCTGAAATGTCATGCAATATCAACGAACAAGTCACGGAGAAAATAAAAACTTATAGAACATTTGCTTTGCAAGTAGATGAGAGTCTCGATATTGGTGACAAACCGCAACTCCTTGGTTTTAACAGATAGATATATTGATGAAAAAGATATTAGTGAACAGTTTCTGTTCTGTAGACCACTGGAGACTACAACCACAGGCCATGATATTTTCGTTTCTATTAATTCCTATCTCAATGACCATGGTCTTTCATGGAAAGACTGTTGTGGTATATGTACAGATGGTGCACCATCTATGTCTGGGAAAATTAAAGGTTTTACTGCCAGAGCTCTCAATGAAAATACATCCATTATTATAACTCACTGTTTTCTGCATAGAGAGGCATTAGTCGTGAAAGCGTGTAATGAAGATTTTGCTGAAGTGTTTAACCAAGTTGTGAAAATGGGGAACTATATGAAGTCTCGACCTTTAAAGTGCAGAATTTTTTAAAGTTATGTCGCGCAACGGATGCAGCTCATACCTCTTTGTAACTTCACACGGAAGTAAGGTGGTTGTCGTGGGGTCGTGTATTGAACCGGTTTCTCGAACTTAACAGCTAAAAACTTTTTAAGGATGAAAGTCAAGACACATTTCATGAGCTTTTACTAAGGGATTCTTGGTGTTTTGAACTGTCGTATCTGGCAGATATTTTTCATAAGCTGAATGAACTGAATGTTTCGATGCAGCGTCGACATGAAACAATAATCTCCTCAACCAATAAAATGGAAGGTTTTAAAAGAAAACTTAGTTCTTGGAAGTCTGCAGTTCAAAAAGGAGATTTGTCGAACTTTCCATCTCTTCTTAATGTGGCAGGAGATAAAGATCTGGGTAAACTGAAAGACCGCATTTGTGATCACTTATCAAGATTGCAAGATGCAATAGATGCGTACTTTCCAACTATTTCCACTACGAATCTCGACTGGGTTGTCTCACCATTTGATTTCGTAGATAGTGCAGAGGAAATAGATTTCACTGCTTGCGAACGAGATGTATTTATTGATCTTTGCGCTGATTCCACACTCAAAGGTAAGTTCACCAAGAGTGAGGCGTCGGTGGCTAGTTTTTGGCTTCAACGGAGAGAGGAGTACCCTAACCTAATGAAGAAAGCAATTAACGCACTTTTGTCCTTTTCAACATCCTATCTATGCGAGCAAGCCTTCTCTGCTATAGTGTCGCCCTCCGTGGTGTAATGGTTACCATGCTGACTTCATATGCCCAAGGTCGCGGGTTCAAACCCGGCGGAGGACGATGGATTTTTTCGGGCGTAAAAATCCTTAGCATGGCTTCCTTTGGAAGGGAAGTAAAGCCGTGGGTCCCGTGTCGTAGATTTACGGCACGTAAAAGAACCCCAAGCCTGATAGAGAGGCCCCTGAGCAAAATTAAGCGATCTTTCATTCCCAATATAGAATGGGACGCTGAGAACCAAAGCAGTTAAAGAGCGTCCATAAATAACACGCCATCTACATTTCCGCTATGGTGACAATAAAATGCAAAGCAAGAAATAGACTGAATAACCTTGAGGATGATTTGCGTGTTTCACTGTCAACTGTAAGACCCGACATCACATATCTGTGCTCTAACCATCAATCACAAGTTTCACATTAATCATTAATCGAACAAAATTTATTGATGTATTTTTACTCAGTGATTGTAGTAACGTTTACTGTGCGTTATTTTATATAATATTTCAATAAGTTAACATATTAAGCTTAATTTTCTTTTAATTCAAGGAAGGGTGCCCCTGGTGTTTAATGTTATTCCCAAGGGTGCCGTGAACTTCAAAAGGTTGGGAAACACTGGTCTAACCACTCGACACGGCGTAGACCATTAATAATAATAATAATAATAATAATAATAATAATAGTCCAAAGAAGAGGGAACGGAGAGGACACTGCTCACCTCGGCCCAACGCGGATATTCCCAGGAGGACCGGATGAGGTGACAGAAGCATAGAAGGCCATAGGCCGCAGTTCAGGCCAACTGACAAGAGATGCGCAGAAGTCGCTAACGGTTCCAAGCTTGATAATCCGGTCATACATGTGGGCTGCTCTGAGAAGGTCCCCTTTCTATGGAAAACGCGGAAATTTGTCACCTGAGGCGGTTCAGAGAAGGCTGATATGTGGCAAGACCGAGTATTTTCCACCTGCGCCGTCTGTCCGAGACTTCACAGTCCCTAAACCTATTAAAACATGAAAGGGAAACGCGAAATGGTGGCAGAAGGGAGAGGACCCCGGCATTCGCCTGTCCACCAACAAAAACCAAATCAAAGTGGCCGACTCCAGGAATCGAAACTAGGTCCTTCTAAATGTAAGCCTCGCACGCTACTGCCTTCTTGCTCTATACAGCAGCAGTTGTAGTAGAAGTAGTAGTAGTAGTGGTAGTAGTAGTAGTAGTAGTAATTGTGGTATAATAATAATAATAATAATAATAATAATAATAATAATAATGTAACTGTTTCGGGAGATCGATGTAATATATCTGAAGATTACTCAGCCGAACTCTGTCACTTTCAAGCACACAGTTCAGTGCAAGCTGCAACGCTCTGGACAAAACACAATCTGTCCTTCATCACGCACTTTCCCTATAATGAAGCTAAGCGAATTTCAAGTGGATGGAAAGTGAAGAAACCTTAGTTGCGTCACAAGTCTACTTGCCTTTCTCTCACGTTCCTGAATTTTATAACTGGCAAACTTTTACTCTGAAAGCATCACAGAAGCAGAGCTTTTACTGCAAAAATCTGTTTAATTCTTCAGTAAACACTCTCTGCAAGAAATAAACAAGATAACCTCCTTGGTCTTGGTGTTTCGGTGCCATTTGTCGCGGTGTCGACTCAACATTTTTGGAGTCAGCTCCTCAGGGATATGAAAATAATTTTAATTGTATTTTGATACTTTTATTCAAAGTTCTTGCAATACCACACCGTAAAGTTGGAAACTAGATATTAGATATATGACTCT
Organism: Hymenopus coronatus; assembly: GCA_030762935.1. Classification (NCBI taxonomy): domain Eukaryota; kingdom Metazoa; phylum Arthropoda; class Insecta; order Mantodea; family Hymenopodidae; genus Hymenopus; species Hymenopus coronatus. Next base: position 85,347,059 of record CM060897.1, on the reverse strand, counting down.
TCACTTCCAACGTTGTGAACAACCACACTTAGCAAAGGGATAATGTATGAAATACGGTCTACATTTTTGAAACGACACTATTAAGTTTTTTATGCTAACGTAATAAAGTACTACTTTGATAATAATATATCTTATTTATTTAGCATTACATATGGAACAAGCAATGTATAATATCCCTACGTTCTAATGTGTGAGTTATTTGTGCCTGAATGTATAAACCATTGAAATATAGGTATGGTAAAAATGGTTAACATTTTATACTTCTCTTTAAGTAAAGGAGAAACGACTAGCATGACAGTAAAATTATTGATAACTTTTCCATAGAATTAAGAAATCTTACGTTAAACGTTTTCTCCTTTATTTAATTTATTCTTGTTTTACTTCCCTTCTCACTGTGACGCTAAGCAGTTAAGCTCACTTCTACACCCCAGCATCCATAGCAAATATGAGTTACATAGCCTTTTCGTTTTAACGCAACTGTGCAATGTATCTGTGTGCACAGTTTGCGAGAACTTGCTACAGGTTTTCATTACCTACGTAACGAAACGTTTAGTTAATATCTGTTAAGCATCGCGAGTTGCCGGTTAAAGTACCGGTATTTAAACGGTTCTCAGCTGACTTTGACGTTCACAATAAGGGTAACATGAGCTAAAACAGATGTTCAAAGTGATTAATCATGAGTAACCGCGGTAATGTCTGATAATGCATAGATAATGTACTTGTCTGGGTTCTGGGTTCAAATCCCGATGAACTGAATCTGTCTGGCTAAACATTTTATTCTGGTAAATTACTAATACATTTGTTCACATACTTAATTTAACACATTTCAACAACATTTGAAAGTTTTCTTCAAGCTCCTACACAATCTGAAATTAGTATATGCAAGTATAATTGTCTCATGCGTACACAGGCGAACGAAGCATATTAATGGGTGTTTTGCAATGGCAAACACATCTAGAAAGAGTGATAATTCTATTAGATGCATGACATTCTGACAAATGTTTAGAACTGATGACCTACAACATTCCATTGGCGAGAACGTTTTTAAAATTATCATTATTATTACAAACGCTTCACATTATTCTGTATTATTAAACAGAATTTTACAGGAACAAAGCAAGAGACGTAGGAATTATCAGCGGAAATTTGATCATCCTCTAAACTGTGGTCTAACAGGACGAATATTTATTTGTCCAATTCAAGCTCTGAAGTTCTAAATACACATTTTATAAGTTCAATATTGAGGTAGTATATGTTTCAAACTTTGGAATATGTCAACATATTATCTTGCCGCTTTATGGAAGTGAGACAAAGAACAGTCGTGCATTGTTGACCATTTGTTTTAGATAAAGATGGAGGTATCTTTTGTTTTGTCCTGATACGATGGTCGCCATTTGCAAGAGTTTGCTGCCCTATGGTTAATGTTTCGAGCCATTAAGATACAAATACAGGCAATTTTAAAGTCATTATAACTTTCTGAGATAATCGCTCTTAGGGAGAACTGAAGCGTCTGGCTGCAGTCAAAGACAACTCATCATCAGCTGATCGGGAACATGACGTCACAGTTGTAATTTAAATAGGAATTACGCGAGCTGTTTCTTTGTTTGGCCATATGTTACACCACGTAAACACAACAAACACCCCATGCATTACTTTACAAATAGCAGCCATTTTGCAGAGAAGCCAAAACAAAGCCACACAACAAGGAAATGCGGCTTCCGGCAACTGTCAAACACGGAGTATAAGCCCGAACCTGTTGCCAGGTACCGCAATGCGCAGTTGACTTACCTCATATCCCGGTGGCAGAACGGACACCAAGACCTCATCCACCTGCGGTACGTGGGATATCACCTCTCCGGAGATCTCCCTGCCGTTGAACGTGAGGTAGACTTTCTGACCAGGCAGCAGATTGAAGCCGGCGATGCTCTGGAAACCAGGGCCTACGAGTTCCGTCTCGCGATATTCTCGTACCGTCTTGTTGTCGAATCTCACCGCATACCTCGACTCTTTTACTTGATGTATCACTCCCGAAAAAAACTTCCCGTCCTCTGCCCTAGCGCACACTCTCGTGCCGATTATAGAGCGCTTCGCTAGGCGCTTGCCTGTCGACATCTTGATGCGTTTGTCTACCACATAGTAGAAACCTGTCACCATCAGCTGTAAAACCGCCCGCTCTTGTTCAGCTCAGCTGCAAATTCTGCCGGCCGGTCGCTCGGTCCCCGGATCCAACAGCTGACAGATAACAACAAACCCACGTGACTGCGCACTGCAATATCATTGGCTCCCTCCGTCATGCCTGACCTATATTTCTTCATTGCGATGCCGACATCCTTAATGTCTTTCGTGGTGGTGCAAACACTTTAACAGGTTGTTGGTAACGGTAAACTCTGCCAAGCAAACAAATTCAATTGCATTAAGAATACCAATACCTACAACTACGATTTTGGCGTATCAGTGTACGCTATAGTTTTTCTTTCTGCACAAGGAAGACAAAATGACTCCTGTATCCCTGCGGTAACTGGTGAACTCTCTGCTACATCATCAAGATACTCTGCAAAAAGTTACAAATTGTCAAAGGGTTTCTAACCCATACATCTGAAAGTTAATCGAGCTGTATACAAATGACGTCACAAACCGGAATTCATATCTGACCTTGTTTATGGTAGTTCCATTCTGCGGATGCACCCCCTTCTGTTTATTGTAAAAAAAACACTTATTGAACTACTAAAACAGTGGAATATACAAGGATTAATAATATTTAACACGTAAGAAGACACTTTCCCCCTTAAATTCCTGAAGGTTGCAATTAAATGCTGGTGAAAACACAAACTTAATTCAAAATGACGTTCACAACTGATCAGCTGTTTCGCAATGTCAATAGCCTTGAACATTAGATCCAGGCAAGAAGATACAATTAAACGAATTTTATTCATATAAAACGCAAAATGTATTGTATTTCTGAGATAAAGAAAATCATACCGGCATCATAATGGTTTACATTATTTTAGCACTATGCCAGAACTTCAAATTCTGAAGTGCAGGCGCCATCTCTTGACTCTTTTATGAAGTAAAGTGCGTTACTAGCGCTCCTTCCGAATCCTATATATTTAAAAACAAAAGCGTCACGAAAGTGTGATGAGGTGTGTTAATTCCTTAAAAAATCTTTAAACTTAATTTATTTTAAATATCTGTGCTGAGTTGTTGGGGGTAAATTCATTTTAAGGTTAGTAAATTATTTTCAACTAACTAGGAGCAAATTCGCATCTGATCAATGCCATTAATCTTATCGAACAGAATTTCGCGCTTAGCGGGAAAGAAATATTCAATTCAGGAATAAAAAAGAGCCAAAGTGTTCCATTTACTTCTGTTTAGAACTACCGAGTATCTAATAGTACTTTTGGGGTTATAACACCGAAGGAGTTTAAAACACTTTGATATGTAAATAAACACAGGGTATGACTAGACAGGTTTCAGACAGCTGGTTTTCGACACGCCATTTACAGATATATTTGTAATGTTGGGAGATGCGAATGGTACTTTACAAAATAACGTCTTGTATTTTTATATTGCCGTGATTTGTTGCGTGAATTGTTCTCTTACACATAATTTAGAAACCGAAGACATACCAGGTAATGGAGTATATCCTTATTGTTACGCTTTTCGCGTTATTAAAGCTAGGTTAATCTAACTGATAATGATAAATGTTGCAGACTTTTTGTTGTGCCGTGGTTGTGGGGCAGGTGTAGCAAATGCCAGTTTGCTTCATACGAGGTTCAGTCCAGCGGCATTGGTGTACGGAAACCAGTCTCTCTTTGGGAGGAGAAGTGTCGATGTTCAACTTTTGGAAAACCCTCTAGGAATACGGTTTCAAGTGATCACCGCGTCAAGAGCCAATTGTGTTGGCGTGGATCAAGTACGTTAATCTCAAATTAGTTAGACTTTATGGAATAATATATAAAACAATATCTATCATGTTTTATTCAACATAATCCCTTAAAAAGGGAATGTAGAGTCTTGTTATAACTAATAATGCTGATTTTTGAATTTCAATGCTCGATACTCACTTAAAAAAAAAAAAAAAAGGATAGCTTGTTCATGAAACTATTTTCTATTAGTAGTATTTTATGCATTTAATAACTTTTGGTGAGTTCTTGCACTTTTATTTGATAACGCTGATGTTGAAATTACATAACTGCATATAGATTGGCTGTCGGTTTACCCATCAATTTCAGATGTCATGACTTGTTCAGATAGCAACGGGAAATTTGTACATAGCTTTTTCAATAGAGGCTCTTTAAACTTCACTTGGTGTATGAATATAATGTGTTTCTTTAAAATTGTTGTATTGTGAGACTACTGCATGAAAATGCTTTTGTGCAAATTTTACATATCTTTCAGTTGTTAGCACTGCCTGCTTCACAGTAGTTAGTACTGTCCACTTCACAATAGTTGCACATATCACTCATGTTGTCTAGCAATATTACTGTTGTATATGTTAAAACAAAATTTGGTAAAAGTTTATTTTGACTACAGAACAGATTTAAGACTTTTTCCTCCAAAACCCCCAAATTTTCATTGCAAATTTGCTTTTTCAAAGACTACAGAATGGATTTTCTGTAATTTGCATTGCCGTTTCAAAAATCCTAAGATATAGTTTTCAGAAACTCCAGTTTTACCCATTATTTTGATCCAGTTCATTCACACACATCTAACCTCAACAAAATTTCAGAACTAGAGGAACCTGTCATTGGCAGTGGCTTGCTACTGCAAAATGATCTCTGCACACCTCATACTCATTTTTCAAAAAATGCTTAGAAAACACAAGATACATTCAACTTTAGCTTGCCGTAATATTTTGGAGTACAAATCATCTGCTTTCCTTAGGTTCATATTTATACTTGAACAGATACTCTACAGGTATCCGTTTATATATTCACGTTTAATAAATAACTGAACAATTTGCTTTGAGGAAAACAATAACTTGACTCACTTTCACATGTGCACTATGTCATGGCCATCAATGTTTCTTTTCCAATTTACAGCTGTTACCCAACTCAAAGTATTGTATGACCATATCACATGATCAAATCCTAAAATGTCATTGGCCACATCAGCTCATATCTTTGGTCAGAACAATTAACCAATGAAATCATACCATCTAAAGCGTTGATATTGTTGGGTTTATAAGACTGAGAAATTAGTAAAAAACTTTAAACATAGATTACTCAAGAACTAACCACTTGCTGAAGCATACCCTAAATAGTACTGGCTCAGAATTAAGCCTAATTATATCCTGCATTTGGAAAGATACATAAATTTGTTCTGAAGTTAAAGTAAGCTTTTTCTGAAACATTTTTTAGAAACTCTATTTTTAACCCTTATTTTGACCAGTTCATTTACACACACACTAAATCTAACCCAACCGTGACAAAGTCTCAAAATCAGAGGACCTTGTTGTTGCTGCAGCTTGTTATGGCCAGATGGCGCTGCATACTTTTTTTTTTCAAAATTTCCTGTAAAGCACAAGGTTCATCAAATTAGCTTACCTTAGTATATCAGCTATACAACGTATTAGTTGCTTTAAAAAACCACAGACACTTTCCTTAGGTTCAATTTACACTTAAATATATACTCTGCTAAGTATCCATTTATAAATCTGTATTTAATGAATAGCTCAAACATTTGTTCTGAGGAAAACTTAATACACAGAAAATAACTATGCTCACATTCACTTTCAGATTTGCACTACTTCATTGCCATTACTAGTTTCTTTTCAATTTACAGCTGTTAACAAACTTAAAATATTGAATGACTTATCTAGTGATCAAATCCCCGAATATCATTGGCCACAACATTAGTTCATATAATTTGACAGAACAACTAACCAATGAGATCATACTTTCTGAATTGCTGAGAGCCGTGAGTTTATCTTGTAAGACATTACAATTTTGGAAGCCTGAGAAATTAGCCAAAGCTTGAAGCATTAATTACTCAAGAACTAACCACTTCCACAACACCTAGACGGCCGGGGTTCGATCCCAAGCGACTGCATGTGAGATTTGTGGTGGACAAAGCAGCACTGGGACGGGTACTCCGGTTTCCCCTGCCATCGCATCGCACCCATGCTCCATCATTCATGTATCATCAGTATCACCGCCTGAGGTGCCATAAGTAGTTAAAGCGGGCGTTAAACACTACAAAAAAAAAAACTTCCACAACATAATCCAACTAGAACTATGGCTCCAAATTAAACATAAATACATCTTATGTTCTGTAATTAAAATGAAGTTTTTTCCAAAATATTTATGGAAACTCCTAGATATACCTGTAAACTATGTTGAGTTTGAGTTTGACAAGTTTGCTAGTGTATAAACATACATTAACATATGGTAGGAAAAAACAGATATTTCCATTGCTGTATTATCCCATTTGTTACTTTCTCTACACGTACTATGTACATAGTGTGTACAGAAGATATTGTATTACACCCAAAATTTTGATACCGAGATTTCACTGGAAATATATGTTTTGGGTCCCCCTGAATCCAAAAAAAGCATTTTTGGAAAAAGGTCTGTGTGTGTGAACAGCATAGCTCAAAAATGAAAAGACTGTTAAATACCAAACTTGGTATTTAAGTTTGGTATCTTCCAAGGATGTGACACGAAGATTTTCGAGAAAATCCCCCCAACCCCAAGCACCCTTTACATAGAACTTTTTTCGAAAATTTTGAGTTTCTCAAAATTGGCTCTAATGATTTTGATTAAAATATTGTGTATTAAAGATATTTACCTGACAAATAATATGCAAATCTTGAATTTTCTGGGAATAGCCTCTAAAGACTACTTCATTCTGGATGAATTTTACGAAATTTTGCATAACTGTTAAAGCGTAAGAAATTGACAAAAACTTACCACACAAAAAATGTAGAGCACATTAAAACACACAATTTATGTTATATAAATTTTTTTTGAGGAGTTGATTGTTTTTGAGATATTCCTTGTTTTTGGTTTCAGCTTTGAAAAACTTGTACTTTTCTCATACAGGAATTTGTTAACTTGTGTCCATACAAACAAAGAAACTTCGGTCACCTAGTAACCAGCTTTTGACATCACTTTAACGTATGATACTCCCATATTTTGCTTCTACTTACAAGGAAGCAAGTAATAAAACTATTTCTGCTAATTTGTTCTTGATTAGCATGAAGTAAATAGAAGAATAAGCTTATTAGCAATAATTTGTTACACAGAAGTAGAGGAAGTCATGTGAATGGAACGTATCAGGTTTTTTTCCGTATTCACAAATTTTAGACAAATGTAGATAAATGCAGTGGCTAAGAGTGACCTACCAAGCCAGTCTAATGCAGCAAATTGAATTAGTGTGTCAGTTAACGTTACATGTCACATGAGTACCTTTACCCCTACCCCCATTCTTTTGCTCATTTTTATTTAGACTCAAGAATCAATGGAGTGTTGCATTCATTCATCCACAGGAAATGCAGGCAAGGTCTATCAAGAACTGTCAGTAACTCCATGGGGACAGGTGAAGTCTTAACTCTTTCATTCTAGCATAAAATTAAATGCAAAACTTGATAATTAAAAGCATCAAAGGTCTATAATATGTATTTCAAAGTAAATACTTCAGTTCCACAAAGTATCAAATTATCAATGGTATCAAGGTCCCATCTCTAATTATAATTATAAATATTTGAAACTGGAACAAATAGCTAATGTAAAATCTCATAATAAAATACAATTGTCACAGGATGTAAATTTCACTGTTGAGACAAGCCTGTGTATCTTACAACTCATCAAAGGCCTAGTCCATACATGAATGCAATAGTTTGCAAACAAAAATACAGGTATGTTCATACAAATTCAGTGAATTTGTATGAATAGAAAAACAGATGCATTGAATTATGAGCTGAAGCTTTCCTGGTGACTTAAATATTCTACTTTCTTGGGCTTCAAGCCAGGTGAACTGATGTAGAGCCATTGACGTTTTGGGAGAGTGCATCATCAGGATGATGGCAAATAAAAGAGGCTGGTGAATGTGTAAATTTCCATATGGTGATATATACTGAAAATATTTTAAAGCTTGTATTTTGGCAAGGGGGCTTCTGAGTCATAACAAGACTTATTGCCGATAACCATACAGTAGAAGAAGAAATTAACTGGTAATGCTGGGTCCTAGACATTTTGTCAGAGTGACATTTAAGGGATTTTAAGTACTGCTTTAAACAAATGGTCCTCAAATATGCAGAAGTGACACTAAATGTAGGACTAAACCTGTAATATATATATTAGCAGTTTGATTGTTTGGTTCCTCAATGAGTAATGCTAAAGATTACTTTTTACCTGCTTCTTTCTTAAATAGAAAAGTGGCAGTTTAGACCAATTTATTTCACATCATGCAATATGTAAGAGAAGATGAACATTTGTAAAGAGCGAATTCTAAATGTACATTAGTGGAGGACAACAAAATTGAACAAGTGTAAATCGCCAATACTAATGTCGTCTGCCCTGTGTATTCAATATTTACCTGTTACATGACATTTTAAAACATTCCTGCACAGGATTTGGGGAATGAGATATAGGAAAATTTTAAAATCTTTCTTCAAAATTTTATGTTGATTAGAATTGCCTAATTTCTTTTGGTGATCTCTGGAAGGTTATTATAAATTTTTATTCCAGAGTAGTAACATCCCTTTTGAAGCAGCTTTAAGCTGTTTGGTGTGGTTTATGCAAATTACCTGCATGCCTTGTATTGTGGTCATGCATATTATCTGTCTCAAGTTAGTTCAGTCCTGATGTCAACACATGGGAGGGAAGAGAGAGAGAGACAGAGATACTGAAGCAAAAGAGCGTTAGGCTGTTGATTGGTTCAGGGAAGGTAATGGGTGTTAACTTTTACATGGATGCATATTGTAACAGCCTCCTAAAAGTACAGTACTCTAATAGATTTCAGATCACTGCTCTGCGCAAGTTAGTTTCGGGGAGAAAAGTATGCAATGCTCGATTCTTATAAAAGGTAATAGTCCGACATTTTATCCATATCCGACACATACCAAGCAGATGGCTCTGGGTTCATGAGTTCTGAAAGGAATATTTACAACAGACGTACACATTCTATAAAAAACATATAGATTAGACAGAAGACCGGTGAAATTATATATTGACTTTATTAACTTATTACTGTTAAATAAAATGCAGCTAACTTATATTACTAAAGAACATTGGTATTATAGACACAATAAGTTACAAGCCTGTACCAGACAGCTCTCTTAAACAACCGGTAATTCTCGAGGTGAATGCTGATTTAGCTGTTATTGTTTATAGTGTAGGGTCGCCTCTGATAATGTGTTATTTAAGACTGTATTTCCTGAACATCTCGCATGCCTCACAAGCCCAGGGGATTTGCTATATGCAGTTTAAAAGCAGTAAGCTTTTGATCATGGATGATTAGCCGTAATAAAATACAACCGAGGCAAGCCTTTAAAAAGTGTCGAGAGGCGAATGGTCGCGCATTGTTTCGCGGTACTTCAGGAAAGAAACGCCGAATCAGCCATAAAGAATATCGAAAAAGAAACAGGTGATCTTGGTGTGCATAGTGTTAGAATGGAACAGCAAGCATCCGGAAGCCTAAGAACACCGGGAAAATCGCGTTAATATAAAACACTTTCGGAGAAATATGATGATTTTGCGAAAAGTGCTATTCGCGGTAAAGTTTATGATTTTTTTTCAGAAATGAACCATCGACTCTAAATATAATTTTGCATGCGGTACATTTTGACACAGAATTGCCACATTTCTCAAAGTACTCTCCACCGGTTGCTGATATATATCGCTAGTGTTGCAAAACTTATGTGCGCACATGTACCATTAACATGCGGCGAATTGAGCCAGCTCCGCCTTGTTGTTGACATCAGGACTGAACTAACTTGATACAGACTCTAGCAAGGTTTGTTGTGGAGTTATTGTAATTATCTGTAAGATAGCTTGTGAGAGTATATTTAGAGCAAGAGGGTTTTTGGGATTTAAATAAGGGCCTACAGGAATGATGGGTGCCAACACCACTGATAATGTGTATGATTTATTCTTGTATAAAGATTTACTTGCCCAGAAGATCATTCCATGTTGCAACATCAGCGAAAGTAGGTAAAATATACTGTACTTAAGGATTTTGGTTGAGATTTTTTAAGTTTCTTAATGGAAAACAAGTAGAGCTAAGTTTTGGTAGCATGATTTTTATCTATTTTCTCCAGCTGAGCTCTTCATCTATTTGATCTGGTGAACCACATTCGTTAAGAGAGTCCATAAATAAAAAAGCTAGATTTTAAAACTTTTCATCTATTTGAAGCTCAACACATTTTATATCAGGTACTTTATTAATGGTGTAATTGTTTTATCTGATAATTTTCAAGTATTTGTTTATTATTCGTTTTGAATTAAATTTTTTTTTTTTAAGTCTTGTTAGCTTCAGACCAAATGTTGAACTGTTCAAACTCTTTTCTTAATTGATAATGTGATTTTTAGATATAAGTATATTAGGAACTGCCATTAGAAATATTTTGACGTAGCTAAGGCATTTGACAGCACAGATTACACGTTTTGCTACAAAAGGCAACATTTTATGGCTTCAATGAGATCTTTAAATTATGTTTAGAGCTTACTTAAAAAATAGAATCCAGAAAGCTCAATCTGATCCAGGAATTATTTTGTACCTGGCCCTCTTGTATTTTAATATTTATAAATGAGTTGGCAAAAATCTTAGCAGAGGATCAATAGCGGCATTCTTTGCAGGTGATACTAGTGTACTTTAATCGGAAAAAACACATCAGGAATAAATAGAGTCTGTCAATAAGGCACTCGAACAACTCAACATTTGGTTTGAAACTAACAAGCTCTCATTGAACTATGATAAAACAAACTTTATTCAATTCAAAGCAAAGTAATTAAGTAATCAGTTACAACAATTACACCATTAGTAAAGATCTGACACGACATTTCTTGGGCTTCAAATAGATGAGTTCAGTTAGAAAAAACAGATAAAAGTTATGCTACCAAAACTTAGCTCTGCTTGCTTTGCCTTAAGAATCTAAAATCTCCTTAATCCAAATACCTTAAGAAGAGCACATTTTACCTACTTTCACTCCCTTTTGTGGTATGGAATAATCTTCTCAGGTAATTCAGCTCACAGCAATAAAGTGTTTATCCTGAAAAATAAGGCCATGTGCACTGTCATTGCCATTGGGTCCTGTCATTCATTTAGATCCTCATTTAAAACCCCAAAAATTCTTACTCTTGCTGGTGAATAAATATATTCTTCTTGAGCTATCCACAGTGAATACAGTAACTTCACAACAATTCTTGATGTGCACAATATAAGGTATGCATGTGATGTGTAGACCAGCAAATAGCTTAAAACTACTCCAAAAAGGAGTTTACTATGCTGCATGCAAATTTTAATAAACCTTCATGTTACATCATATTATTAAGGAATCTGAATCAACATAACATGTTCAGGAAAAATTTTAAAAATTCCTATATGCTCACTCCCCATAAACTTAAATGAATTTTTTAATATGTGATTCCACAGGTAAATATTCCACATACAGAGCAAATGTATTGATAATTTACATTTATTCATTATAGTTTTACTCGCATTAATGCAAGTTAGGGAGCCTCTTTCTTGAAATGGTGTTAGTTCAATAAATCTGATGTGTACCATTCACATGACTTTCTCTACATCTCTGCAACAAATTATTCTTAAAAAGCTTATACTTCTATTTACTTCTTGCTAATCAGAAAAAATTAGCAGAAATAATCTTATTACTTGCTTCCTTGTAAGTAGAAGCGAAATAAGGATAGATAGATTGATAGTCAAAAGCTGGTTGCTATGTCACTGAAGTTCCTTTTATTGTATGGGCAGCACTTAACAAATTCCTGTATGAGAAAAGTATATGTTTTTCATTAACAGAAACCAAAAACAAGGAATATCTCAAAAACGATGAAAAAAATTTATATAACATAAATTGTGTGTTTTAAAGTGCTCTACATTTTTTGTGTAGTAAGTTTTTGTCCATCTCTTATGGTTTAGCAGTTATTCAAAATTCTGTAAAATTCATTCAGAATAAAGTACCCTTCAGAGGCTATTTGCAGAAAATTCAAGATATACATTTTATTTGCCAGGTAAATAATTTTAATATATGAAATTTTAATCAAAATCGTTAGAGCCATTTTTGAGAAAATCAAAATTTTCGAAAAATGTTCCATATAAAGGGTAGTTGGGGGTGGGGGGATTTTTCTCAAAATCTTCATGTCGCATCCCTGGAAGATACTAAACTTAAATACCAAGTTTGGTATTTTACCGACTTTTTGTTTTTGAGTTATCGTGTTCACAGACACATGGACACACACACACACATGGACCTTTTTCTTAAAAATCTGATGTGTTCCATTCACATGACTTTCTCTATATCTCTTGCATAAATTATTTTTAAAAAGCTTATGCTTCTATTTACTTCATGCTAATCGTGAAAAGATTAGCAGAAATAGTCTTATTACTTGCTTCCTTGTAAGTAGAAGCGAAATAAGGAAGTACCATAGGTTAATGTGATAGTCAAAAGCTGGTTACTATGTGACTGAAGTTCCTTTGTTTGTATGGACACGAATTCACAATCTCCTGTATGAGAAAAGTATAAGTTTTTATAGCTGATACCAATAACAAGGAATATCTCAAAAACAATCAACTCCACGAAAAAAATGTATATAACATAAATTGTGTGTTTTAAAGTGCTCTACATTTGTTATATGGTAAGTTTTTGTCCATCTCTTACGGTTTATCAGTTATGGAAAAGTCCATAAAATTGACCTAGAATAAAGTAGTCTTCTGAGACTATTCCCAGAAAATTCAAAAAATACATTTTATTTGTCCGCTAAATATCTTTAATATATGTTATTTTAATCAAAACCGTAAGAGCTATTTTTTAGAAAATCAAAATTTTCGAAAAAAGTTCCATGCAAAGGGTGGTTTGGAGTGGGGGAAATTTTTTTACAAAATCTTCATGTCGCATCCCTGGAAGAAACTAAACTTAAATACAAAATTTGGTATTTTACCGACTTTTCGTTTTTGAGTTATCGTCTTCACAGATACACGGATACACACACACACACACACACACACACACACACACACACACACACACACACACACATATGGACCTTTTTTCTGAAAATACTTTTTTGTGGATACAGGGGACCCTAAAACATATATTTCCAGTGAAATCTCGGTATCAAATTTTATGGTGGAGTGCAATACCTTCTCTATACACCATGTACATAGTATGTATAGAGAAAATAAAAATGCTTTCTATGGATACAGGGTCCCTAAAGCATATATTTCTGGTGATATCTCGATATCAAATTTTTGGGTGGAGTGCAATACCTTCTCTATATGCTATGTACATAGTACGTATAAAGAAAGAAAAATTTTCATCTATTGCATAATGGAAAAGAAAAAAATTGATGAATTCTAGTCACATGACTATCTCTATATCTCTGCTACAAATTACTGTTGAAAAGCTTATCTTCTATTTACTTCATGCTAATCAAGAAAAAAAATAGCAGAAATAGTCTTATTACATGCCTCCATGCAAGGAGAAGGGGAAATAAGGGAGTAGCATAGGCTAAAGTATTAGTCAAAAGCTGGTTGCTATGAGACTGAAGTTCGTTTGTTTGTTTGGACAGGAGTTGACAAATTCCCATATGAGAAAACTAGTTTTTAAAGGTGAAAATAATAACAAGGAATATCTCAAAAATGATCCATTCCATGAAAAAATGTGTATAACATAAATTGTGTGTTTTAATGTGTTCTACATTTTTTGTGTTGTAAGTTTTTGTCCATCTTTTAAGGTTTAGCAGTTATGCAAAATTCCGTAAAATTCATCCAGAATAGTCTTCAGAGGCTATTCCCAGAAAATTCAAGATATACATTTTATTTGATAGGTAAATATCTTTAATATTCAATATTTTAATCAAAATTGTTAGAGCCATTTTTGAGAAAATCAAAATTTTCCAAAAAGGTTTTATGCAAAGGGTAGTTGAGGGTTGGGGGATTTTCTTGAAAATCATTGTGTTGCATCCTTGGAAGATACCAAACTTAAATATCAAGTTTGATATTCAACAGTCCTTTCATTTTTGAGCTATGCTGTCCCCCCCCCCCTCCGACAAACACACATCTAAGGTCATATCAGGTGCTTTGCATTAGATACAACTCGCTGTCTGTAGGTTCTTTATGTTGGGTTTAATCATTTTATTTTCCTCAAACATACACACATTCACTCTCACATACATACATTGCTGCTCAAAAGTTTTTGGACACTTGCTTCAGGATAATTATGTATTTGTAGATATACTGTGGGTGCATCATCAAAGAACATGACTATGGGTACTATAGTGAGATGATCGGCAAGAAGAAATCCGTGTTTAACTGAACTTTTTTCCGCTGCATACAATATATATATATATGTATAATTTTTTTTTTTTTTTTTTTTTTAACGTTTAATAATCAGATGAGAGGCACAGTACTTATATGAAATTGGGATTGTGCAGAAATACATGTTTCATCCTTTTATTAAGTAGAATTAAAATCCTGTTTGTTATATGAGCACAGCAATTATAGTTTCATATTGAGTTAATGCATTCTGAAAGTGGAGGAACATTGGAAGGGATGTCAACAAGGTTAAATGTAATGCAATTGTTTTTAACAAGTTAATAATAATACTGATAAATTCCATTAAAAACTAGTGTAAAAACAGCTAAGATGCACACTTAAAAATTCCAAATGAAGATATAATAACTATGTACAAAAAACAACAATAAATGTTTCAAGAGAAAAACAAAAGAACTATGATAATGCTTGTATGAATAAATAAAGTTTTGAACAGCAGCAGCTGCATTTCAATGTATACATATATACATTTTTTGCATAAGATTACAAAAATTTCTCAGGAGGGACCTCAAATTTGAAATTCTCTCCTATAGTATTAATGTATTAGCAGCACCTTTCACATTTGTACATGAGACGATATCAGCAACTAGTGGCATAAATTTTATCAATCATACTATTTGTACATTCTTGTAATAACTTTGATTAAAATATGTATAACTCACAAATACAAAAAAGAAAAGTATTACAATTAGAATAACATATACTGCACAGTGAAAATGAGAAAGTAGTTAAATGTTTAAAAGCTACTTGTCTTCACAACACAAGGAATGCTACTCTTTTCAGTTTCTGAGACCAAATATCCTGCATGGTAATCAACACTAACAAAGAAAACATGTAGTTTTAGAAACAAAATTGAAAACATCAATGCATCTTGCTACATGACAAATTTCCATATGCTTGGTATTCTGTCTGTCAAGTGAAGCATCTTTTTGAGTACCTATCCTAATTTATTTTGGTAACAGTTTAAGCAATGCACTATACTCTGCTTCAGCTAAGTAGGCATTAGCATACATTTCTCAGGCTGCAGGACTCAACAGAGTGCATGCCATATAAGCAACTGAGGGAACGATTATACTCTCAAAGTGAGAATACTGCACATTTCATTTATGCCAAGAGTGAGGGATTTGCAATTGCATTTAAGGACTTGAACTGTAGCAGTTCATTTTAATGCACACAACTCCTGTGGGACAAATTCTGGCATAACAATAAAACAGATATGACCCTTATAGTTTGTAACATTTTAAACTGAAGATTATTATTATTCAATAGGAATTGCAAACAATGAAAAGGAGAACAAACAAACCACACTATAATATCAGTGCAAATATCTGTTTACCATGACAACATATTTGCATTTCCCTCCTCTTATTTACTTCAAATTATTTCCCAATTGCATAGGTATTTATAATATATTCGGTTTTTCTCTTGCCATTATGTGAAAAATAATGGGGTCCAGGAAAAACAGAAGTAAAACATAAAAATGCCAATTCCACACAATAATACAGGAGTTGAACATCAAGATAAATAACAAGAGTCACAAAAGCCTTAGCAATTGAAGCACTGAGCTGACATCATTGTAATAATTTATTTTCAATTCTGTTATAATGGTGCTCGGTGCTCGGAAGCCATGTGCAACAACAGTTGTATGTATAATTTTATCTCAGAATACATATAAAAGATTGTGTTAAATAATTATTCAAAGAATAATTTCTGCTCATAATATCAGGGCAGAAATGAAGTAGAAACACCTTGACTATTAAAATGTTTAGTTCCATACTACCAATTAATTTGCATCTATAATAGCTGTAAGGTAAAAGCAATAATTCCTTGTTTTATATTTATAAACAATTACTTAAAATTGTGCAGTGTTTACAAACTTAAATCACACAGACATTCTGCATAGGACAGTTACTAATTTTACTGTGATATATTCATAGATATACCAAAGAATTTTTTAAGCATTTTATTTCAGATTATGTTATATTTATGTCACTTCATGCATAAGTTTGACCTAGTGTGTGTAAATTCCATGCATCCTGGACTTTTGTTTTTAAAAATTAGTAACCCTACAATGACAAGAATCAAGTGTATGTATGTTACATAATGATGAAAGCACTAAACAAAAAGAAATGGAATTTATGTATTTTCAGCAATATTTTTGAGAATAAACCAAAAGCTGTTGCATTCTTTATCATCTTTGTAACAAATCATTTCCAAGCAACTCAGCCCAAGGTACTATTTAGCTAGCCAGATTATTACAAACATTTGTTACTGATTGATAAAGCAAATCTTGCAACAATTCATTTCCAAGCAACTCGCCCCAAGGTTATCAATTAGCTTGCCACATTATTACAGACATAAAAACTCATATAAAGCAACTCGCCCCATGGTATTAATTAGCTTGCCACATCACAAATATAAAACCTCATATACAACAACTCATCCAAAAGTATTAATTAGCTTTCCATATTATTACAAACATAAAAACTCATATCCAAGCTACTCGCCCCATGGTAGAAATTAGCTTGCCACATTGTTACAAACATAAAAACTCATATATAAGCAACTCGCCCCATGGTATCAATTAGCTTGCCACATTTACAAACACAAAAACTCATATACAAGCAACTTGCCCCATGGTATTAATTAGCTTGCCACATTATTACAAACATAAAAATTCATATCCAAGCAACTCGCCCAAAGGTATCAATTAGCTTGCCACATTTACAAACACAAAAACTCATATACAAGCAACTTGCCCCATGGTATTAATTAGCTTGCCACATTATTACAAACATAAAAATTCATATCCAAGCAACTCGCCCAAAGGTATCAATTAGCTTGCCACATTTACAAACACAAAAACTCATATACAAGCAACTTGCCCCATGGTATTAATTAGCTTGCCACATTATTACAAACATAAAAATTCATATCCAAGCAACTCGCCCAAAGGTATCAATTAACTTGCCACATTTACAAACACAAAAACTCATATACAAGCAACTTGCCCCATGGTATTAATTAGCTTGCCACATTATTACAAACATAAAAATTCATATCCAAGCAACTCGCCCAAAGGTATCAATTAGTTTGCCACATTATTACAAGCATTTGTCACTGCATGATAACAGAAAAAAGTGTAAAAATTCATAACCAAGCAACTCACCCTAAGGTATTAATTAGGTAGCAAGATTATTATTGGGCAGACATGGTCCTATGACATGATGCAGCTAAATTTATTTGCTGATTCTTATATTACATTAGAAACAAATCAATGCTATTGAAATGAAAAAATTAAAAATAATTAATTCAAGTGAGTTTACCAACATTTCCACCACACTTAACATATCTATATGCCAATAATATAGAATGCATTTTTCCCTCGGTTTCATTAATGTTATTTGCCAAAAGAAATTAAAGGAAACAAATTAAGTAATCATACCTTAACAATTCACCTCACTTATTCTATATTAATGCTTTTCCAATGTAGATAATGTATGCTGAAGCAAAGCAAACAACACAAAGTTGTCTTTCTTTATTCGTGATGCTATTTCCTCTCAATTCATCAATTAACAGCGTATAGATATTTCTGATGTCTAAGTTGATGCCCAAAATGTATACAGCCAAATTAAAACAGCCCAGACTGATGGTTTTTAAGTGTGTTTAAAAGCAACCACATATTATAAATTTACTACATGTAAAAGTACCTCTGCATGATGAAATTCTGACACACAGGTGGTACTGGTATCCTGGAAATGGATAATGTCATTGACAAAAACTATTTAAAAACATTATTTTTGTCAAATGCATTTAGGCTACCCTGAAACAAAGAACAGAAAACAGTGTAAATATATGTTTATATATCATTCATCAGCATTTCATAATATGATTTAGATTACTTAATGCAAGAAAAGTATTGTGAATGTAAATAATACTGTGGATTGAATGTAAATTTATACAAGCTTGTACTGAAATGCCAACACACGTTTAATTACCAGATGGCTGAAGAAAACAATAAATTAGTCATAAGAGTCTGTAATGCAGTATGTGGTTAGTGTAAGTTATATAACGAATGTCAAGTATACACCCCAGGAAAGAGGGGCAAAGTTGGTGGTTATGGTTAATGCCCAAATCTGACATTCTTGTTTCTTTAAGAATTATATGTATAGTATATATATTAGCTAATTTTGTAGTGAATTATTTTTCTGCGTGGGAGAATCTGAGACAGTTATTGTGTCTTTTTACAAAGTTATTAAAACCAAGCGGCAGCCTGTTTCAGGTTAGGTAATGACTGCAATTGTAATGACTGATTCTGTACTCCTGTGTTCTTAAAGTTTTTTACTAATTCGGGAAACAAAACAACTTAATTATCTTATTCCTCCCTGTAACAGGACAACCTCAAAAGGCACATTTTTCTTTCAGAAGACTGTGCATTTTACAGTTATGAAATTGCAGTCACGTTAAATTCTTTTCAAATTCAAAGTATGTTGTCAAGATGGCCAACATTATACTAGAAAACAGACTGCCAGAATAAGCTGTTGTTTCTAAGTCCTGTTACGTAATGTGTGAATAAATGGAATTCATTGAAACGTAGTCCTATCTTTATAATTTTATTTCAAGAGTTTCCTTTATTTAGTCCACACTACAATGTACTTAAATTAATGAAAATTGGTACCACTACACCATTATATACTTCCGTTGAACGTTGGTAGAAAGAGACATTATTGATGACAGCAGTACAAGATAATTTTTATGTGCAGCGCTCGAAATGTACCTTTCAATCCAATTTTTATTGGAACCTAGACTTGTCATCAGAAGTTCTTAAGGAAGTTGGCAGATGCTGATTAGGTGTAAGCTTGATAGAGGATTTGTCATTTACTCTCAGCCTTCTTCTGAGCTCACACAGCTTCTTGTATTCTTACTTAATACAGTGCTTTATTCTTATTGGAATAGCTTTACCAACATTACTATAATATCATCCTGTAACGGTAAGTATTTAATAAATATTTATTATTATAGTTTTTACTGTGCTGTTATGGTTTATTCTTGAATTCGAATCAATGTTTTGAGAGAAACCTGTTTATTAGACTTTTTTACAAATTTTACAATTTTTTTAAAAATTATTTTAGGAAATGGCCGAGGTTCATCTCTCAGTTTGGAACAGCGTTCAGCCATCAACACACTTCACGATGAGGGTTACAGCATTCGCCAAATTTCAGAAAGACTAAAAATATCACAATTTACTGTTAGCTATACAATTCTAAGGCTAAAGAATTCTGGTACTAATAAGGATAGGAACCAAAGTGGAAGACCAAGGTGCACTTCTAGAGCAGAAGACCAGTCAATAATTTTGCTGAGTAAAAGAGATGGAAAGCTGACAGTACCAGAAATTCAGTCAGTTTTTAATGCCAGCCATAGCCAGGAAATCTCTATCAGCACTGTGAAGCAACGATTGATGTCAGCTGATTTGTGGGGTAGGGTGGAAGTAGGGAAACCACTTCTTAGGCCTATAAATAAAAAGAAGAGGTTGGTATGGGCAAAAGAACATAAAAACTGGACCATTGAAGACTGGAAACAGGTTCTTTGGACAGATGAATCCAAATTCGAGGTTTTGGGGCAATGATGCCGTGTATATGTTCGTCATTCACCTACTGAGAAGATGCATCCTGACTGCATAACACTGACAGTGAAACATGGTGGGGGCTCTAACGGTCCTGGGATGTTTTTCATTTAGTGGAGTAGGACAGCTCTACAAAATTGAAGGAAATATGGATAAACATTGCTAATATGCGTTCCATTCCACCAGGAATGCATCTAATTAATCCAGAGTTCATCATGCAGCAGGACAATGATCCAAAACACACTTCCAAATTGTATAAGAACTACCTACAGAAGAAACGGGAGCAAGGAGTGTTGAAGGTGATGAATTGGCCTCAACAATCTCCAGATCTGAATCCAATTGAACTTCTGTGGGAGGAACTGACAGAGAAATTCAAAAAACATCCATAAAAGTTATGGGAAATTCTTCAGACATCCTGGACTAATATGGAGAACAGTAGGTGTGAGAAACTTGTCAGCACGATGCCCAGAATTGTGAAGAAAGTGATTGCAATAAAGGGTGGATTTTTTTGACGAGAAAAACATTTAGGACAGAAGGACATCTTTCATGGCAAAATTAATTCCTTTCAGTATTTATTGCAATATATTATATGCTCCCCCTCAGGGGCTCACCTTGGTGAGTACGGGGAGTAGCGCCCCCGAGGTGCCTGAGCTACCCAGTGTTCGGGGGTATAACCGGACCACCCTGCTTCCTGGGGACATAAATAAGGAAGCCTGGTCCTCCAGGTTGGGGGTTAAGCATTAGGTTAACAACCTAATCTTGTAAAAAAGCTATTGTTACGAAACCTGCAAAAAAGCCTCGGAATGATTTAATGTTGGCGACCTGGAACGTAAGGACAATGCTGAAACCTGGGAAAATGAAAGAAATAGCAAATGAAGTATTAAAATATAAATTAGATGTGGTAGCGCTCCAAGAAATAAGATGGGCAGGGGAAGGTAGAATAGATAAGAAAGAATACACGGTATTATATAGTGGACCTAAAAAAGCTGGACTTAATGGTACAGGATTTATTATCTCAAAGGAAATCAAAAAGAGCCTAATAGAATTTAAATCAATTAGTGAACGAATCTGTAAAATACGCCTTAAAGGTAAATTCAGAAATATAACTATATTATCTATATATGCACCTACAGAAGAGAAAGATGAGATAAACAAGGAAGAGTTTTACGAAAGCTTAGAAAATACATGTAATTCAGTAGGAACTTATGATACATTGGTGATACTAGGAGATTTTAATGCCCAAGTGGGGAAAGAAGACTATTTAAATGGAGTGGCAGGGAAACATTCACTACATCAAATAAGTAATGAAAATGGTAATCTACTTGGACAATTCGCAGTTAGAAATAATATGATTATTAAAAGTACCTGCTTCCCTCACAAAGAAATACATAAAGGAACGTGGAAAATGCCAGGCTCAGATATAGTAAATCAAATTGATCATGTGCTAATTAAAGCAAGACATACATCATCAATTATAGATGTAAGAAGTTGTAGAGGCCCAAATTGTGATTCAGATCACTTTTTGGTTAAAGTGAGAATGAGAATAAAAATAAAGAAGATGGAGAGGGTTCAAGAGAACAAACATATACGATGGGATAGAGAAAAAATAAAAGATAAAGAAGAAAAAAAGAAATATCAAAAGTTAATGAGCAGCAAATTAAATGAAAAAGGAACAGAAGAAGGTGTAGAAGAACAATGGGAGGTAATAAAGGAGACAGTAAAAGAGGTAGCAAAAATAAGTATAGGTGAAAAGAAAATGGAAAGAAACATAGAATGGTATGATAAAGAGTGTGAGCAAGCTATAGAAAAAAAGAACATGGCTAGGAAAAAAATGCTCCAGAAAGAAACTAGAAATAACTATGAAGAATACCGTCAAAGAAGAAGAGACGCTAATAACATATGTAAGAAAAAGAAAAGAGAATATTGGAAAATGCAAACCCAAGAAATAGAAACGCTGATTCAACAGAGTGAGATAAAGAAATTCTATATGGCATTAAAGCAAATGAAACAAGGGAAACAGAATAAAATGAAAGAATGTCTAAGCAAGGAAGGTAATGTTCTTGGAGAAGATAAAGATATACTGGAAAGATGGGCTGAGTACTACAAGGAATTGTTAAATAAACAACAATCAATAAATAATCAGGAACAAGGAGAGAATGAAAATGGAAATGAACAAAAAATGGAAGAAGAAGAAGAAGAAGAACCGGATATTTGGGATGTTAAAATAGCAATACAGAGCCTAAAGAATAATAAAGCACCAGGAGAAGATGACATAATCGCTGAGCTAATTAAATATGGTGGGAATGAAATTATGAAAGCAATACATAAGTTAATATTAGAAATATGGAGGAAGGAACAGATGCCTGAAAGCTGGAAGACAGGCATAATATGCCCAATATATAAAAAGGGTAATAAATATCAATGCCATAATTATAGGGGAATTACATTGCTAAATGTAGCATATAAAATATTTTCAAGTATTTTAAATAATAGAGTGAAAAAATATGCGGAAAATGTATTAGGCGAGTATCAATGTGGATTTAGAAGTGACAAGAGTACGATAGACCAGATATTTGTAATACGACAAATAATGGAAAAATTCTATGAGCATGGCATAGATTTATGCTTTCTGTTTATTGACTTTAAGTTTGCATTTGACTCAATTGACAGAGAAGTTCTCTATAACACCTTACAATGTTTTAAAGTGCAACCGAAAATAATAAGACTAATAAAAATGACAATGGAAAATACAAAAGCCAAATTGAAAGTAATGAATAAATTAAGTCCGGATTTTGATTATAACACAGGAGTAAGACAAGGTGATGGACTATCGACGACTCTATTCAACCTAGCCCTGCACAGAGCAGTAGAAAAAATAAATACTAAAGGAACAATATTTTTTAAGTCTAGTCAGATATGTGCATATGCAGATGACATATTGATTGTGGCAAGAGATAGGAAAATGTTAGTTGAAGTTTATGAAGAATTAGAAAGAAGGTCAAAAAAAATAGGATTAGAAGTAAATGAAAAAAAAACTAAATACCTGAAAATGACAGCAGACAAAAGCAAAAGAATAATTGAAAATCTAGTAGTTGGAGACAAAACATTTGAAGGGGTATCCAAATTTAGATATTTAGGAGCGCTTGTAAATAATGATAACAATTTAAACGAGTGCATAAAAGAAAGAATTCAAGGTGGAAATGCAGCCTATTATGCAAATTTAAATCTATTAAAAAATAGGCTTATTAGTACAGGGACAAAATACAATATCTATAAAACACTAATAAGACCAATAGTAACGTATTCTGCAGAAACCTGGACCCTAAACAATGTAGATGAAGAAATACTACGAAGATTTGAACGGAAAATACTTAGACGAATCTTTGGACCTGTAAAGGATAAAGACCAATGGAGAATAAGATATAATTATGAGATAGAAGAACTAATTAAGCAGCAAAATATTGTGAAATTTATAAAGGCACAAAGAATAAGATGGCTAGGACACATAGAGAGAATGACAGAAGTTAGAATGCCAAAAAGAATATTGAAAGGAAGACTGTACGCTAGAAGAAAAAAAGGAAGACCAAAAACAAGATGGTTAGATGATGTGATGGAAGACCTAAGAAAAATTGGAATCAGAGGGTGGAAAAGTAAAGCAGAAGATAGAGATATGTGGAGGAGGATTGTGCAGGAGGCCAAAGCTCACCAAGGGCTGTAGAGCCAGAAGAGAAGAATATTATATGCTCCATAATGTTAAATCATATATCTGAAATAAAAGTAAATGGTTTCTTCTAATTTTTTGATTGATTTTAATTATTCCTTAATTTCCTGAAAAACAGCTAAGTGCCCAAAATATTTTGACCGGCAGTATACTTCCAGACTCTGTGGGGGATAGGGAGTAATTCTGGTTAAAGAAAAATTCACGCCCTCGCCAGGAATTATACCCCGGACCTCTGGGCTAGATGTCAGCTCGCTGACCTCTCAACCACGGAAACAGTCTAAATAAGTATTGTTACTAATTATAAATGAGCTAATATACTCTTAATAATAACTAATAAAAACAATGTAATACTGCTCAATAATGAAAAGATGTGCCTATATGTCAAAAAGTTCGAGCTCTGCTATTATTGTGATATATATACTGATTGGGGCTGCCAAACCTCTGTTGTTCTTAAACTAGCCTGATTACACATTTTGCATGTAAAAAAGTCCATTTCAGTGATGTGCCAAGAGTTTTTGAAGCTTTCATAGAAGCTTTAAAAGGTTTTGCAAAGATAAGTGTTATTATGATGCTTTAAGCTAATGGAAAATCTGTTTTATATTTATTATTATTATTATTTATTTATTTTTGCTGCTATTAATACTTCAATTTATAATTTTACGTATAAAATAACATTTTATGAAATTAATCAAGTAGTGTTGACACTGATAGTATTTGTAAATATGCCCAACCTTGTGTTTGTCATTGCTATCACATTGTTTTCCATCTTGGATGGAATACCATACAAAACATAAACATTTGTTTGCAAACATTAAATTATTGTTCTCAAACAGATCTAAACAGTTTTCAGCAGTTTGTATACATTTGCTTCCTTTTTTATGTGCAAGAGTGGATTAGGTCAAAGAAATAGAACCAAGATGAATTTTCATTTTACTGGAGGAGGTTAGATTCCATAATCAGTTTTGACATGCTAAAACATATTTTATCAAGATAACTGTCAGTTTTGGGTAAAGGAAGAATTAATTGGCTTGTAAAATATACAAAATCCTTATTTCTGCAGTATGTTATATAGTGTTAAAGTATAGAGACTTGCTGCAGTGCAGTATGTGTGAACAGAATAATATGTCTGTACCTATTTGATGCAGGGTTTCATTCATTCTGTATTCAATTTTGGATGCCATAACATTTATTCAAAGTTATGAAAAATTAATCAGACTTCCTTAAAATGACTGGGAAAAAAGAAAACCACAAGTAAACCTAAGAACTCAACAAAGTTTCCTTACCGAAGTCAAAGAAATCAAACAAATTAAAACTTCCTTACTTAAAAAAAAAAAACAACATAACCCATTAGAATACTTGATATTGAACATTATCTATGCTTATCTGAAAAATTTACAAAATATGAAACCTCTTTATGTGTTCTGAAAAAAATGACACTAGAAATAATAACTTAAGATACTCTACCAATGAATGGCTACATGTTTATACAGACGATTCCAGCTTGCCAAATAACAGTGGTACTGGCACAGGTGCAGTATGCCCTCTCTTCTCTTTCTACAAAAGATTAAGTTTAAATACCACAAATTTTGATGGAGAGATTTTGGCAATACTTCAGAGCTTACAAAGCATACTATATCATATAAATAAATTTGAAAAAGTTTTCTTATTATCTAACTCTAAAGCAGCTATAATATCCATAACATTTGATGTAACGCCTAATAACCTAAATATTACAGAATGCTGTAAAATCATAAAACAACTAGTTAATTTAAATAAAAGATTAATACTTTAATGGATACTAGCACATTGTGGAATACAGGGTAATGAAACAGCTGACTTTCTAGCCAAGAAAGGTAGTAAAATTACATCAAATTCATCCAACAAGTTATCACTCTATCAAAAGAATCATATCAACATGTAATAAAAAAAGAAAGAAGATAATGTATTACAAACAAAAGGAAAACCAAGGGAAAATTTATGTAATAACACGATCAGAATCACTACATTACCAAGAAAATCCTCTGTAGCAACTTTTAGACTCCTAATAGGCCATGACTATCTCAATAAACATTTATTCAAGATTGGTATAGTGAGATCTCCTCTGTGTCCTTTCTGTACACTTAAAGAAGATATGGAAGGAAACCATCTACTGCGCTGCCCAACCTTTAGTCAACATGATAACATAACATCAAAATACTGGAATGCAAGAGAGCGAATGGATTCACTGCCAACTGCTCAACATTAGATACCAACCAACCACGTTTATTGAATGTAAATGGCATGTATTAAATTGAAAACAAGGGTGTCCTCTTAATTTACTCCACTGGAACAGTGCAACTTGAACAATACAAATGGGCTTGCTAGATAGTCTCTTTCTCATGCATATGTTCTCCTTTAGGCATGTTCCAGTACCCAATGCAGAAAATATTTGTAAAAGATCTTGGAACTATCAGACTTCTCTCACTGGAAAGGTTCCATAGAAAAAAACTCACACTTTTTCAAATGAATCTGGAATGGCACAGATATTGTCACAGGCAACTAGTATGCCTGCCACTCCTCTTCTGAAACACTTGGGTTTCAAACATTAAGCCTTTAAGATGTCCCCATAGGAGTGAGTCAGAATGTGGAGGCCAAATAGAACAGCTCTTCTCATCCAGGATATGGTGCTGTCAAGATTGTGTCACACAGTTGTATCAAAATGAATAGGCATTGCATCATGCTGGAACTGCTTATTCCTACTAATAATTAGAGGCACATTTTAAAAGAGATGGACTAGAAATTGGCAAAAAACATAACTGTTTAATCATACAGAAAGAAGATACAGATATAAAATAATCGCCAATTATAATCCCATTTTCACATTGAGCCTTTCTTGGTGGTTAGCCCCGATTACTAAATTAATATGAGTTTTATTCACGGACACTCTTTAACTACTGTGGTTCTTAGCGTCCCATTCTAGTTGGGCATGAAAAACTGCTTAACCCTTTTGCTGCTGCACATCAATCAGAGTGACAGTGCTTGCTCATTTTAAATATGTAGTAGGGGTGAAAAATGCTAGGCTTCTATGCCTTGAAATGCTAGCCATTAGAAAATAAATTTTGACTAATGTAATTTTAAAGCTAGCTAGAACTTTGGATTTTTCTATATTAATGCCTGTTCAATAATGTACTGCTTAGAAGAATTATTGGGTAGTAAATTAATATCCAGTGCATATTGAATCATAACAACAAAGAACAATTTTCTATTGAATTTGAAATGAAATATCACACACTTCTATCAAGACAATAAGAACAACATTTAGCACTATAAAACTATATTAAGTTGCAAACAAAATAAGTACAAACATACTTTTAAAACTATTGTATGTTTAATAAAAATATGCTAAATATAGCTTACTGATAAATGTAAAAAGAAGCTAGTAACAGTGAAGAATAATACAAATATTAATATAAAAATAATAGTTGCAACAAATCTTCACTTATCTTTTGGAATCCTTGCCTGGACTAGTTTCGCAACGATTTCATTGCATTATCAACATATCCTTTGATAATCTCATCAAAAAAGAGACCAAAAGAATATGTTGATAATGCAATGAAATCGTTGCGAAACTAGTCCAGGCAAAAGATAAGTGAAGATTTGTTGCAACTAATATTTTTATATTAATAGCTTACTGATATCGGTCAGTATATTTTGCATTGAGAATATAAATACTTCAATTATGATCATGGTTTTCCTACTCCAGTTACAACAGTATATCATGAATCTTGCTATTCTCAATTTACACACATAAGTCATAAGTCATTTTATTCATCGTTTAAAATGTACAATAAAGGTCATGTCAATGTTTAAATCTATGTACATGATTACAATGTGTATTTACAATTTACGTTTGTACTCTTCTTAATATGCATTCTCAATTAACCATTTTTTTATTGTGCTTAGAGCCACTTTAGTGTTACGAATTTCTTTTGGTAATCTGTCATATGATTCTTTTCCCGTGCTATCCAAATCTCTATTATTTAATGTACCTCTAAGTGCTGTTCTGTAATATTCATTATTGTTTCTCAAAATATATGTTTGTATATTACTATTTTTGGATACATCTAGATCTTGTAAACTTTGCTTTACACTCTCATAAATATATATGCATGGGACAGCTAAGATATTTAAACTTTTAAAAATATTCCTACAACTGTGTCTTCTATCTACATTTCCTAATATTCTAACTGCCTTTTTTTTTTAGTTTAAAGACTTTTTTTTTTCATTTCTGCTGCTGTAATATTCCCCCACATACTATACCGTATTTAATGTGCGAGTATATAAATGCATAGTAAACCTGTTTTACTGTATCATCGCCCATTGTTATCTTAATGTGCCTCATAATATAGATGCCTTTATTTATTTTTTTCATGATATGCTTTACGTACAGCTTTCAGTTTAGGTGTTTTTCGAAAATTTGCACATTCAGTTTCTGGGATACTTACTTCATATATGATTCACAAAAGCTAATTGTAATTAGTCATTTAATAGCCATCAGAAAATTAAAAAATAAATTTCATTATAAGTTAAACGTTTCAAGCATTGAAAGAAATAATTATAAAAATGATTAATTATGGCACTACTTGGTAGCAAATTACTAATTTTCTTTTTATCAGAGCATGTATACAAATGAACATACTTAGGTTGTGCACACTGTAGATGATTTTACTTTGTTGCAATATAACAGACAGTACACTGGCATTCCTGCTGCTTTGCCAGTAATTTCATGCCAATATGATGAAGCAGAATTATTAATTATATCTTCAGCCATCTTTCCTCTCTTCAGAAACCATTGAGAGCTTACATATTCAATTACATGGATTTCAAGGGTGTTTCTTGTGTTCATAAAATATTTTAAAATATATTTTATCAATAAACTTGATTTCAGTCATAACCAACTAAATTACACAACCCAGTACCAATAAATAGTATATTTTATGCTAGGCTTTTCTTGTACTTGTTACATATGTTCTATGGCATGCTGTTATATTCTTGAGATGTCCTCTTTAATACTGAATTAGTTTTAATTATAATGACTAAATCAAGCTTTATCAAAACTGAAGGATATATCTCAACATTAATCCCAAAATATATCCGTCATTTCAGTATGAAGACCAGCTTTTTTTTTGTTTTTAAATTTCAAAATTAAATGAATTTTCAGTTAAGTAGTTGGATCTTTACATAGAACTTTATGAATGAAGGAGTAATGCACAGAAAGAACTAACATTATATCCTCATATCTCTTAAACAGTGTTGTGTTCTTCATAATAAATTTGCAAAATCAAGAAAATATCTAGTGTATAATGTTCTGCTGACAGTATTTAATTGAACTTTTTTAGTGGGATTCTAGTGTAATTTTTTTTTTACAAAAGAAAATAGTATTTTACTAAATATATGCAAATTTTCTTTTGCAGTGGCATAGTGAGCACTCGTGGTTCCCAGGTTATGCATGGAAACACTGCCTTTGCCTACATTGCGGACACCATATAGGATGGTAAGTGAGTAACTTCACTGGAATGGGATTCTTAATGGTATGCTTAATTAGTCAACTGCCCATAGTTTTCAGCCTAAGCTTAGATCATAAGAAACTCACATCTCTTCATTATCCTTCCTCAATATGAACCATTTAATGTTATCCATTATCTTATAACTTCTTTGGTCCCACAACTTTCATGCTATTCATTGTTTGTACTTTATCTACCACAAACATAGTAGGTTGAGAAGGGCATGCATTCCACCCAAGAATTTGATAACCAAGATTTCACTAGAAAAACATGTTTTAGGTTTCCCTAAATCCAAAAAGAGCATTTTAGAAACTCTCTCTCTCTCTCTCTCTCTCTCTCTCTCTCTCTCTCTCTCTCTCTCTCTCTCTCTCTCTGTGGGTGTGTGGTTTTTTTCTTATTAACACCAAATGTGATATTAGGTTCACATCTTTCAAGGATGCAACAAAAACTTTTTCAACAAAATCCCTGCACCTCAAACTATCTTTTTCTTGGAAAAATATTAAAACATTTTGATTTTCTCAAAAATTGCTCTTAATGATTTTGATTAAAGCACCATATATATAAGTAGTTTTTCATGAAAAGTGAAATGTGCATCTCAAATTTTCTGGAAATAGCCTCTGAAGTCTTGTTCCTCCTGGATAACTTTGCATAACTGTAAATCGTTAGAAGTAGACATCTTACTGCACAAAAATGTAGATTTTGTTAAAACATGCAATCTGCATCACATACATTTTTTTGTGAAGTTAACTATTTTTGAGATGAGATATTTCTTGTTATTGGTTTAAATGTTCCAATGCTTATTCTTTTCTCAAATGGGAAGTCAACATTCAATTTAAAAAAATATATATATATATTTGGTTCACTCCTGCCATACAAAACTGAATGGGATTTCAATGTAATCATATTTTAAAAGATTTCATTTGCTTTAGCCTAGTGTACTCCTTTATTATCCATGTACCTACAAGGAAATAAGTAATAAGATCATATCTGTTATTATTTATCTCGATTAGCATGATGTATGTAGAAAGATAAGCTTTTGTAAGAATAGTTTGTTGCAGAATAGGGAGACAAAGTCATATGATTGGAACATAACAGATTTCTTTTCTATTGTGTACCATAATAATGGTTATTTTTCTTATCCAATATCCTAGCCAATTTTTCACTTTTTATGCTGCGTGTCTATAGTAAGTAGAGGAAGTATTACATTTCACCTAAAACTTTAGTATCAAAATTTCACCAGAATTTCATGTGAAGAAATTTTTTTAAAAAAATCTGATGTGTTCCGCCCACATGACTTTCTCTGCCTCTCTATAATGCAGTATTGTGAATAAGCTTATTCTTCTATTTACTTTATGCTAATAGAGATAAATATTAGCAGAAAAGGTCTTATTGCTTAGTTCCTTGTAAGTAGAAGGAAATATTCTAAGCTAAACCGATAGTCAAATGTTTTAAAATGTGGTTGCTATGGGATTGAAATCCGATTCTTTAACAAGTACCTCTATAAGTATAACTTTTTTCAAGCTGAAACCAATAACATCTCAAAATGGCCAACTCCACGAAAAAATTGTGTACTACATAAATTGTGTGTTTTAACAAGATCTACATTGCTTGTCAAGTAAGTTTTTGTCTTATCTCTCATGGTTTATCAGTTATGCAAAATAGGTACTGTAAAACTCATCCAGAATAAAGACATCTTCAGAGGCTGTTCCTAGAAAATTCAAGATATACATTTAATTTTTCATGTAAGTATCTTTAATATACAATATTTTGATGAACATTTTTAGTCATTTTTGAGAAAATCAAAGTATATTTTCCATGTATAAAGGGTAGTTGCGGGTGGGTGGATTTTCTTGAAAATCTTTTTGTAGCATCTTTGGAAGATACTGAGCTTAAATACCAAGTTTGGTATTTAACAGACTTATCATTTTTGAGTTGTGCTGCCCCCCACACACACACATATTTTTGATGAAATCTCGGTATCAAATTTTTGGTCCAATACAATACCTTCTCTGGAAATGGAAATGGCATTTTATTTATGGACACTGTTTAAACTGCTGCGGTTCTCAGCATCCCATTCTATACTGGGCATGAAAAATCACTTAATTTTGCTCAGAGGCCTCTCTATCAGGCTTGAGGTTCTTTTATGTGCCGTAAATCTTCGATACAGGAACCATGGCTTTACTTCCCTTCCGAAGGAACCCATTCTAAGGATTTTTACACCCGAAAAAGACCATCATCCTCCATCAGGTTTGAACCCGATATCTGCTCTATACACTATATACAGAGTATGTGTAGAAAAAAAAAAAGCATCAGATCTATAATAATTTCTTGTATCCTACAAAAGGTATGCGGCCCTAAAGTTCCTCACCATTTGAACATATGAGGGTCATACTAAAAGTCATAAGCAACCCACTGTTAAAATTCAAATTTGAGCAATTTAACAGAAATGAACAGTTTGAGCAGGATCATAATATGCAAATGGTGCACCACTGTTGCCATATTGCGACATCATTAGCTTCTACCATGCAACCATAAGCAGTATTTCCAAAATGGTAGACATCAATATTTCGTTTCAACAGCAGGCTGTGATTAAATTCCTTTTAAAGAGGAAAAATCTTTTGCTGAAATTCACCTGAGACTTCATGCCTATGGAGATCTGTGTAATGTTAGGAGATAGGTGAAACATTCCAAAGATGGGGACACAAGAATTCAAGAGGAGTCTCCTAATGGTCGCCCTTGAACTGCCTTCACAGAACACAAAAGGAAAGAGATGATGAGCTCATTGGAGGAGTCAGGTATGTCACTGTGGATGAAATCTATGCAAAATATATAGTAGGACAGAGTACTCCAAGAAAGCTTAGATTATTGAAAAATGTGTGCCTGTTGGGCCACAAACTTGAAGGTCACAAACTTCAGAGAATGACCATTACTCGAAATCTTCCTAAGAGATTTCAGAATGCAAGTGATGATTTTTTGGAGATTATTGTGATAGACGATGAAAGCTGACTCTATCATTACAAGCTTGAAACAAAATGCCAGAGTATGGAATGGCTTCGAGCATATTTGGAAAGTCTTCGGGCAGCTGTGACAGAGTTTTATCGTAATGGTATTTTCAATCTTGCAGAATGTTGAAAAAAATGTGTGCAAAGCAATTGAGACTATGTTAAAAGGTGATTAAAAAGTCTGCAGATTAAGATGATGTACTTAGTTGGATATGTAGAGTCAGACTGAAAAATACAATGTCATAGCTGGGATTTGAACCACAGATCTCGCTGTTCAAATCCCAGCTATGGCATTGAATTTTTCAATCTGACTCCACCTATCCAACTTCTGTTCTACTCACGGCTTTTGTGAAAAAACAAATCAATGATGTACTTAGTTTGTATCAAAAATGAAGACTTTTAAAAAATGTTCTCTATTTTCAGTATGACTCTAAAATTATATTTTATTTTATTGGGAGGAGAGAGAGGAGGGGGGAGCAAGAGCAAACAAATGTCCTATACGTATATTTTTTTAATGTGAAGTTAACCATTTTCGAGATGGGATATTCTTTGTTATGATTTACATTTTAAAATACTTCTTATTTATCAAATAGGAAGTCATCCTTCAATTTTGTTTGTTTACTCCTCACATAGCAACCAGATTTTAAAATATTGACTTGCTTTAGACTAATGTATTCCTGTGTTACCCTAGTACCTACAATGAAATAAGTAATAAGACCATATCTTTTTTTGTTTATCTTGAATAGTGTGAAGCAGGTAGAAAGATAAGCTGGTGTAAGAATAGTTTGTTGCAGAATAGATAATCAAAGTCATATGGTTGGAACATAATAGATTTTTTATGTTGTATGCCATAGAAAATTGTTATTTTTCTTATCACCTGAATAAAAACAAACAAATTACTAAACTTTTGGGTGAAACATAACAATTCTACTTACTATAGGTATGTAATAGAGAAAGTAAAAATTGCCTGGGATGCTGAATAAGAAAAATATCTTCATGTCGCATTCTTGGAAGATGCTGAACTGAAATACCAAATTTGGTTGTTAACTGACCTTTTGGTTTTCCCCCTCTTCCTACTCTGCCCCCCCTGCTCTCTCTGTCTCTGTCTCTCTCTCCCTCTCTCTCTACAATAAAATATAACTTTGTGTTCTGATGTATTCTGAAGGAAACTTAGTGGCACAAACCTTTTGAAGGATGTTGTGGTTGCCCTCCGTGGTGTAATGGTTACCATGCTAGCTTCATATTCCCAAGGTCGAGGGTTCAAATTCTGTTGAGGACGATGGATTTTTTGGGTGTAAAAATCCTTAGCATGGCTTCCTTCAGAAGGGAAGTAAAGCCGTTGGACCCATGTCATAGATTTAGGGCAGCTAAAAGAACCTCAAACCTGACAGAGGCCTCTGAGCAACATTAAGCTGTCTTTCACACCCAGTTTAGAATGGGACGCTGAGAGCCACAGTAGTTAAAGAACGTCCACAAATAACATATCATTTACATTTTACATTTTTTGAAGGATGCAAGAAATTATTACAATTCTAAATTTTTTTTTTTAATGTATACTTCAAGTTTATAACAATTAACAAGTAGATAGAAGAATAAACTTTTGGAAGAATGATTAGAGAAAGTTTTGTGAATGCAACACATCAGCTCCCTTTTTCTGATCACTTTCAGTTTTGTTCTTTCTTTGTCCACTATTTATAAAACAACTTCAATTTGTCGCTCTAGTTTGTACTTATTGTCTGTCCACATTCAAATGCTTTCAATTATTTCTCATTTCTTTGCACCACTAAAGTTTCTGCGTTGTACACTTCACACAAAGCTCTAGTTTATTTCTTAGTGTTTGCTTAAGGTTTCACAAAAAACATTTTGTTTTCTAATGAAGCTTCCCTTACTATTCCTTATTTGTTTGACAAGAGTTCATGAAGTGGCTTTTTGGTCTGCTGATTAACATGCTAGCTTTAATTTTCAGTTTATTTGCAGTTTTTTAATTAGGACCTATCCTTATCTTTAGAGTTTAGAGTGAACATATATCTGTGTGTTGCTTATGCACATGTCTGCTAATGTCTAAAATGTGATGATAAACATCAGTAAAACAGGTTACTTAAAATATCTCAGTTGTCCTTATATCAAATTTGCAAATATAATTTTTTTACCTTTCTTCCAATAACCACAACATTAGATAGTGTTTTTTCTTCCTTAGGATGTTTGAACCACTAACATCTGCAGTGCAGGAGCGCAAATTACCTTCAAACAAAGGATTTTATGCACTTATTTTGGACAGCATTGTGGGTGAAAATTGTAAGTATTATGCATTTTCTCTCAAAAGAGATACTACTATTATGATTATTCTTCTTATAAAATAGCGTGACATAAGTGAGTAGATGTATATTTCACAGTAATGGCCCCGAAGCCGTATAAATGAGTGTAGCAGATCTAAATAGGATGAAGTAGGAAGTAGAAATGGAGTATGGTGATGCAGTTGAAAGTTATTTAATTGCATATATATGCTCTGGCTCAGCAGTTAAGTAATGAGGTCATAACCTCAGGTGTAATATTGCAAAAATGGGTTATTAAAAAACTGAAAATATGAAATTCTCAATATTTCCATTCAAAACAAAAATTTTACTATATGATTGGTTAAATATACATTTATCTCAGGCTGTAAAATAATTCTTTTTTTGGTAACTTCATGCAGATGATGTCTTTTCTCTTAATGTATCTGGTTGTGATGAAATTTAAGTATGTTTGTATATTTTTAATTTTTTTCTTCTATAGCCCAAGACCTATTATTAATAATAAAAGCACACCTAGTTACTATCTTTCTAAATGTTTGATAAAGGAGTTTAATTTTGTAGAAAAAAAATTATTAACTATGCTGTCAATTACCAGGATCATATCGGCAACACCAGTGTGCCAGAATTTTGTTCTGCAGGAGTTGTTTTACATGCCAATAAATCTACTGACATGGGGCTGTCATTTAAGACTTAAACCATTGGTCTAGGCCAGGTTTGAATGCTTGACATTTGACATTGGATCAATAAGCCAGCGCCTAACCAGCTGAGCCATTCAGACCACTTGACATTTTTAGTATAAAAATTCTTTGGATATAATTAATAAAATAAAAAACTTTATGATAAACAGGACTTATTAGTATCTTTCAATCTTTTATCTCAGTTTACTCAAGTTCCAACTGAAAGTATTCCTGGTTACTTAAAGAATGGTTAACGTAAAATCAAATCTTGAATCAAATCAAAGCTCTGATTGGGCTAATGTCATACTGCATTAATCAAAGCTGCTTCACCTTTAATAAGAAATTTTATAAACAGATGCATGGTCTCGCTATGGGGAATCCTTTATTCATTTCTTAGCAGCCCTCTGTATTAGTCATTTGGAAGCCAAAGTTACTCCTGTTCATTCTAAATATTTAAAATTTAGTTAGGCATGTAGATGATATGTTTGCCATTATACCACAGCACGCTTTAGCTGAGTTTGGAACTCTAGACCTATTGAATATGAGGCACACATGCCACACTCAGACATGGGCTCTATACATCTTGTTACCTATTGCTGCTAAGCTCAATGAGAATAAAATTGCTGCAATTATTATTATTATTATTGTAACTGAAGTTGCTCTAAATGAACACTGGACTTGAATCTTGTTAAAAATTATATTCATCCAGCGGCAGAATGAGAGTAAGTTTTATATTAAGAAAGGTATTCCTTATTTATTTTATATTTGTTTTGCTCTCCCTCTACTGCCCTTCATTAGGGCTGGAAATTGCACTAAGTAGCTCCTTACTGAAAGTGTTTCCTTTCTGTGGTTAACATTTTCACTGAAAAGTTTGCACATATCAATTTTTTTATAATTGGAAAACAATAAATAGTATTTCTTCAGAAATTGGTGTAAATATGTGCAAGTAAAGTAAGAAACTATCGGTAATTTGACATTTTCAAGCTTAACTTTTATACTGAGATGAACCACATGATATTTAAAATTTTCTGTAAATGGAATATTGACAGCTATTTGTTGAAGATTCCAGATAAAATTCACTTCAACATTCATTTAACTTTTTGATGGGATAAAATTGTCAGCTATTTCATGCTAGCAACATCCTGTTTATCTCCTGAGGCACTCTATATAGGCAATGGGCCTAATCACTTGCGACCATGTGTATTCAGTGGTGAAATTCGCCCAATTACAGAAAGCTCCAATAGGGTGTCACTATACATTAATTATATGAAATGAAGTGAACTAATTTACCAACTATAGTTGGATTGTCTGTTAGCAAAATTTAAGAAATTGTTCTTATGTTTTGATAATGAAAAGGTTTTCTAGATTGAGAGTTGGATGCTAAGGAAATGCTTATTAAGAGAAGTGATACACTGAAAAGATGATACACTGAAAAGATGACTCACTAGCAACATGCAAGGCTCATGTTCAAGGGATTTATGGTTCAATTTCTACCAGAACTGCTCTCCTGATTAAGGTTTTTACAAGCTTTTCCACAGCTTTAATAATTGGCAAATGGTGAGAGAGAGTGGGGGGGAGAGAGAGAGTGAGTGTGTGTTTGGGCTATTTAGTGCATTTGATAGGTTCTTTAGCTCTGGTAATTGATATAGTTTTGCATTTACGTATATTACCTATGTAAAAAGATAAGTAAAAGGTGTATCTTCTTTTACAGCTGTGGCTCTTTTTTCAGTTGAACCCTCAAATATTTACCGAAAAAAA
Source organism: Hymenopus coronatus (assembly GCA_030762935.1). Classification (NCBI taxonomy): domain Eukaryota; kingdom Metazoa; phylum Arthropoda; class Insecta; order Mantodea; family Hymenopodidae; genus Hymenopus; species Hymenopus coronatus. The sequence goes on along the minus strand of CM060897.1, from coordinate 85,309,936 downwards.
TATTCTGTTGTTTTTAAAGATTTTAGGATAACTGTATGAGTTATTTAACTTTAAGGAATAATAATTGATAATAATAATAGATAATAATGCAGCATATTTTGCAACTTAAATATATGCAAATGTTTTAATTAAAATTCCTTAAGAAAGTACCATTCTTCCAGTATCTACTTATCATTTTGTATAATTTCTGCTTATAACTAACACAACTTTCGTTGGTGTTAATAGTTGCAGATTCCTTGCTGATTACCCCCAAGTCTTACAAAAGCTGATCGTTGCTGAAGCTGCTGCCTGTGGTGCCTTTTGTCTGCATGAGAAGAGTGGCACCAGCATGACAGCTGAAGAAAATTCTGGAGCAAAGGAAGCCCAGCAGGCAGCAGAGGTAGTCCTCACCGAGGAACAAAAATTGTTTCTTGCGAGTTGTGAGGCAGAGTTTTCCAACCGTTATACAGATGATGACTTGGAGTTTATAAAATACAGAAAGAGTCCATGCACACCACCAATTGTAGACCCTTGGTATAACAAACCTAAACGTAATTTTGACTGGTCAGGCCGGAGTTCTGGTGGTAGGCGACACCAGTCGTGGGGCTCAAGAAATGATCGAGGCGGAGGAGGAGGATACCAGCGCCACAATGAACGGTATTATGGACATCGCCAGCGTCCTTACTGAATATATGTTTATGTAGATCAGCACTTTGCTGTTTTGAAGTTTGTAAAGTGTGTAAGATTGCTATTAGTTGGCTTGTTAAGAAATATTAACCGGGAAGAACAGCAGTGAACTGTTAGGCTCCAGTATCAACAGAGAAGAATTCTCTTCAAATGGCCAATTAAAAAAAATGGAAAACTAAAACTTTGAAGTAATTTTCTCTACTAAAAACATTCAAAAAGCACGTTCAGTTAATTGCCATGTGAACCTAAAGAATGAGCGAATATGTGCTCTTGACTAAGGAAGCCAGTGGACAAATATGAAAATTCATTATATAAAACATATTAAAATATTAGATAAATTTTACATTGGAGTTCAGCTATATCATTGCAGATTGGTCTGAAAGACGAATTTTTAAAATTGAATGTGCATATACCTTATTAAATAATAAAAAACATAGGGGCTACTTTGCTTTATACTCCAATGTATCAACAAAATGTTCAATAAAATATTTTAAAATCTGTATATATTTTTGTTGCTCTTATCATCTCTTTTTCTTTTACACTTTTCAGTTGGAAGGGACTCATTCAGTCATGTATGATCAAAGTGTTATTTGATATTTTGGTAACATTTGGTAAAATGTAAGGCACTCTTTCCCTAGACTTTTTCAAGAAAGTAAATGTTAATTCAAAGTTTTAGTTGGGAGTGCCTTCTTGCATGTGAGAAATATTGCAACTTTCTTCTGTACCATATTCAGGCACCTCTCTTGTCCTACATAAACTTTTTCTGTCTTTTCACTGCCAACACATTTTTTATGGCATAACGGTCACCAACAATCATATGAGATGGCAATGTATTACTATGCACTGTAAGCAGAATATATGGTGACATCTGGCTTTCCCATGGGTGATGCTTGATGAGCCCTGTGAAGAGAAGGCTCAAGAGGGTCTTGTGCTTACAACTTCAAAGCATACATATCAGCTGTATCGGCTGCTTTGAAGAATTTCTAGTATTTTTTGGACTGGTAAAATTCAAACATCAACTTTCCTGGTTGTAGAAAACTTAAAATTTAACCTTATTGCTGTTATTCCCCATCTTTTAAATTTAGCCAAAAGTGGGAATGACTATTATTACAGTTATGTAAATTCTGTCGTAAAATATTCTATACAGAATGTATAACTTATTCTGTTTTTAAAGGAAAGATTGTTCCACATTATAAAATATTAATTGAGAAGAATAAGTCAAAGCAAACAAATGGAAGGGAGATAGGAATAATATTTTTAATCTGAATTGACTAGTTAAGTGAACATTATAATCTTTCAAATGTTCTTGGTAAATCTTTCCTTTCATACAGATCTTTAAGGTGATACAAGAAAAGCTCAAATCGGCAGAAAGTAGGAAATGTACACAATGGCATACCTGATATACTGGAAGTGTTGTTGAAATGACTGTTAAAGCTGAGTTGTTAATAACACAAAACAACACTTACTTCTAATTTTGCAAAAGATGTTTTGGAGGCTAGTTTCCTATTGTCAATGGAACTTTGACTATGGTAGATGGTAGTGTACTGATGCATTAGTACAGAGAATTGCTCTGAGAGTATAAAATTGAAGACCCAGTTTTTATTTTTCCAAATGAAAATCCTGTTCTTGTTGTCTGTTGTGTTTTAATATTCTAATGTCAGCTTGCTACAAGCTTTTGCCCAAAAATGGGTGGTAACTGCAATTTTTTTTATGAATGCTTGCATTTTGTACCTCTAAAGTGTTCTTTGGACCTTGATTCAAAGTTTGCCTTTGTTTTTCCTTCAAAAATTTGTTAGTTATTGCATTATATTTGGTAAATGCTAGTCTTTTTATTGATGGTAGAGCCAGGTATATTTTTTGTTGACTGGAACCAGTGGATGTTGTGTTCTCTGAAAATAGTATTGAAGTCAAAACATCTGTGGATAATATATGATTTTTTTAAAAGATATCTTCTCTTGTGTTGTAACGAGTGCGGTTGTTTGTTCCTACTTTTTTGTTGTTTTATATTTGCCATGTTCACTTTGTTTACCAAAGACTTATAAATCTAAAATTCCCTAAATAAATGGTTACAAAAGTATTTGGTATCCCAGAAATTGAATATAGAAAAATAGCTAACAGATAAGCTTTCAAAAAATTCACGTCACCATAGACACTTGAGAAGTTCAATAAATTTTTAGAGAGCACAACATCCAAATGTCTCCAGTCAAAGAAATGCATCATAAAGATGTATTGGTAAAACAGTATCCCTTCAAATTAAAAATCTGTGTTTACCAAATACAATGAAATAACTGCAACAAAAATTAATTTTTTTAATTCCTATCTTTATTTTAAAAATTTATTACAGTAATTTTCTTCTCTTCTTCAGTATTATCCATGTTATTCAGTTCCAGGTTCATTCAGATGCTACTAGACTATCCTGAGACCGTTAATTAGCCCTGTAATAATAATAACTATCAGTCTATTAATTATCTATATATATTTATATGTAACGAGAGTTAATATTTAATAAGTTGTATGCATAGGGACCAAGAAGCAAGTTGTTTATTAGAAAGTTATTCAGAGTCATGACGCCAGACTGGATAGAGGGGTGAGAAGTTGCTTCTTTGTGAAAGTCACGTACAAGTTTAGTATACGGAGAAACCACAGATAAATACACACAAGGGGACTTTTTCTTTATATTTGTGGTATCACATGATTATTATGATGCATTCTGGGAGGTTTGCAATGATTTTTGGGTCATAATAGTGTCATTTTGGTGGATCTTCTAACCAATCAGAAAGAAGCCACCATGATACCGTTTTTCATATTTAAGACGTACGATTCAGCACATCGGGGAGTTGCTAAGAAATTAGGCGTGGGAGATGCCACATCGGTCGTTGCTAAGAAATCACCCGTGGGAGACACCACATCGCTGTTGTTAAGAATTACGCGTGAGAGAGACCACGTTGACCGTTTGTTAAGAATTCGCCTGAGAGAGGCCACGTTGGACTGTTTGCTAATAATTTGCCTGTGAAGTAACGTAATGTCGCTCATGATTACGTGAAAGTGAATTGTGCCGTGTACTCAATGAAAACTGTAATTAAAGAGTACTTGTGAGTCAGTGTTAGAGAGCATCAATCAGCTGTATAAAAGTGTATTACCAGGCGCTTGTCTCAAATCTCCTTCATAATAAATAACAGTAAAAGGTTTGCAAGAGTTTTTCTTAATATCTACAAGAACACTCCTACAACTCTACCCACTAGCTAAATCCACGCCTGGGAGAGTCAAGATTCATGCAAGACTGTGCAACGCCGTGGTAACCCATCCCGGAGGAACTTCAGTACCAGGTACGTGAGAGTAGAGGAGTTGTTTGGAAGTGACAGTTACGCTGCACCTAAGCACACAACGTGCGGCAATAACTACAAATTCAAACATCCACGCTTCATATGACTTCCCAACCTGGGGAGTAAAAGCAGTAACGCAACAACACCCGCATCAAAAGTACCCTTGCATATTACTGACCAATGTGGGGCAACTAATAACCCAGCCTCCAACAAACACAACAAAAACACCGCTGCATAAACAACGCAACGAAATAAACTCTGCAATCCAAAGCTCCCAAGACTTTTTCTGATACTCCATACACACAATCTTAACAAATTATCTAATTTCAGAATCCTAAACCAATATTTCAGTGCTCTTTCTATAATCATAGAATATAAACCCTTCCTCAGCACTCTTCCCATCTCCATCTGTGCTACTTCTTTTGCCTTTGCACTTGATAAGCCCAATAATTTCCTTCAAAACATCCTATGCACTATATCAACTTCTGATTGCTGACAATACGAAACTTGAATAGAAAAAACCCAAGCAGAACTTGGAAACAAGGACCAAGGAATACTTTGAAAGTATGAAATTAACTGAATTTATTTGCACATCTCATATATATATAAATAAATCTCATTTATACAGTATTTGCTATTATATACCTAGATTAATTTTTGTACAAATTGGCTGGTTATTCTTTGTGTACTACCTCAGTTTGCCTGGCACACAGTTGCCCTCTATGGTGTAATGGTTACCATGCTTCATATACCCAAGGTTGCGGGTTCAAACCTGGCAGAGGACGATGGATTTTTTTCAGCGTAAAAATCCTTAGTATGACCTTCGGAAGGGAAGTAAAGCCGTTGGTCCCGTGTCATAGATTTACGGCAAATAAAAGAATCAAGCCTGATTGAGAGGCCTCTGGGCAAAATTAAGCGGTCTTTCTTGCCGAGTATAGAATGGGATGCTGAGAACCATAACATTTAAAGAGCATCCATAAATAAAACTCCATTTATTTCTGGCACACAGGACAAGCTCTGTTCTGCTCTCTCTTTGACACCAAACTTGATATTTTGTACTGTTTCCTAGCCCTCTGCTTTTTTTTTTTTTTTTTTTTTTTAATCTCTTTACTTTTCTGGTCCATTTTTCATTTGCTTTCCTTAAAAGCTTTCCTATGTTTCTGATTCTCCTTTCCTCTTCCCTGTTATTTTTATGATTATAATGTTATCCTATTTGTCCCTTTTCATGCCTGTTATGTACTCTTATTTTCCCCAGTTCTTTTTATTCTGTTCGAGAGCTAATGGTTTCTTATTTTCTAAGCTATCCCACATCTCTATTCTGCTCCTTACTAATTTCTCAATATCATTGCTATTTTCTTCTAGTTTCCACATTCTCCCATATTCCTATTCTCTTAATAGTTTTCTCTATGCATTCACACCAGCTCTACTTGTGCTCACTTAACTCTTTTGCTGATTCTTGCATATCTTAAAAATTATTCCCTCCTCTTTTATCAAACATCTGAACCTAAATTTTATGACTCTTTCCATAATTATTCCTGTCCTTGTTCTTCCTAGTTCCACTATAATACCTCACTTGTGCAGATCTTAGTAACCCTAACAATTTCTCATTCTGCACAAAATGCTGCTGTTTTTTACTTGAATCTGAATTTCCCTATATTTCCATGTTGTATATGTTCTTGCTTCTACTACTGCCTCATAATTCTCTCTAGCCACTTTAACATTTATAGCTTATATTTACATATTCTTATTTCTGACAACCCAGCCTCTCCTTTGTTTCCATTTTCTATCTATGAGCCTTCCGCTAATACTCATCCTCACCCCCAAGTAATCAGATTGCTTGACCACTTCCAAGGTTTGCCCATCCAATACCATTTTTCATGTTTCCTGTTTTTTTAAACTGTAATTTTTTGTTTGTTTGCATTTATTCTAATTTCCCATTTTTTTATACAAAATCTGTATTCCATTTCACTTTCTTACCCAAAAACCATCATGTCCCTACCATTAGGTCATCCATCTAGAGTAGTCCTGGTATCTCTAACGGCTGATTTCTTTCTTTTTTTCATTATATTATGTATAATTAAGCAATGAAACTCCCCTGGCTGTGCAGCCTCAACTTGAGCTTACAGTGGGCTGCAGCCAAGTGATGGGAGATGATACAGGAATTTGCCCTGGTGATTGAACAGCTGGTGAATAATACCCTGGTGAACCTACAACCTACCTAGTTGCATGTCCAAGAAAGTTGCATACTCCTTTGTCAACAGGGTGATACCAAGATATGACAGTGCCTGACACTCAGCGACTACAAGACAGTCTACAAGGCATTAATGGCAGCCAAGATTAACAACTATGCCCATAAAGTATTATTTGAGTCGATTGTAACACTTTTACATCACTTGCATTTTGTAATTAAGGAATGTTTCGCAGTGTACTAAACTTGAGAGGGTTCAAAACAACTCTCAATAAGCAAGCAAAATAATCAGAATTTTTGTATGTCATTATGCTAAATACGAAATAATTGCAAGTTTGTGCGGTTAAATTGTGCGCACACATCTATCTCACCGCAAGTTAAAACGATAACCATACATCCAACATTCCCCGCTAGCTAGACAAGGCCAGTAATGGTGTGCACGTGCATCACAAGTTGAAGCGATGGACACGCACTCCTGCTTCTCTGTTAGAGAGGTGAGGGATAAACAGCTGAGTTGCCAGCCGTCAGCTGCCGAAATGCACCGCTAAATTTTGCGATTGACAATCATCGTTAGTCTTTATTAGTGTTATTTTGCTTGTAAGCTTTTGTGAAAATGACTGATGTAAGTGTTACTGAAGCTAGTGGCTCTTGTGACTGTGCAGTAAAACATGCTTCAAAGACTGGATTTAGGAATTTTGAATTTTCTGAAAAACTTAAAAGAAAAAAAAAAAAAAAAAAATGGCAGGCCCACTCCTGAACTACCAGGTCTGATTGCAAAATGTCTAGACAGAAAATGAGAGTATAACAGACATTTCTGCATTAGCAATACATCTAGGTACAATTGCTTAACTGGTTGCCCCAAATTAACAAACTCTGTTGTTGGCCATCTACTTTTTAGTAACGACAAAAGGAGTACCACATGGTCTCAAGAAAGATTCTACAATACAGTTTCTCTAACTGGTTCTATAAGTAAGCATGCAAAACCAAAAAATCACATATTTTGTGCATTCACTCTTTGTAATTTTGGCAATATGCAAATAGACCTGCAGCTAAATGTTCAGAAATCATTACAAATTTCAAAGCATAATGAAATGGTAAAAAAGAACAAAAGTATTGAATAGACCCATTGATGTTGTTGGTCACTTAGGAAAGCAGGAATTAGCTTTTAGAGGACACGACAAATCAGAAAGTTCCTTTAATAGAGATAATTACATAGAAACATTGGATTTACGCAGTACGTATGATCAACTTTTAAATGATAATTTAAAAAATGCTACAGTTTTCCAGGGCACTTCGTTATCCATTCAGAATAATTTAATCGAAGCTGTTACGGGTGTTTTGGTTAACTGTGTAACAAAATAACTTGCATCCGCTAATTTTGTGGCTATTCTTCTAGACGAGTGCTCAGACATAGTGAACAAATCCCAACTCGCTACCATTTTACGCTATGTGAACAAATCGGGGGAATTTAAAGGTTCATGGCCTGCAGACGTCAGTGCAGACAGATCTGCAGAGGCACTTTACAACCATATATTTACAACAGTTAAAGAATTTAATATTTATATGAAACTTGTCGCTCAGACATATGATGGTGTGGCCATAATGTCTGGTAAATTAGGTGGTCTGCAATCTAAAGTAAAAGTTGCATTTCCACATGGGCATTATTTGTTCACTGTTACTGTCATATTCCGAATTTGGTTCTGTAACAGGCAGCGATGTATATTGATTAGTGCAGATTTTTTTTTTACAAACTCTATCAAGGCTCTCTAATTTCTTTACTCATTCCACTCTTTGCGTGCTTTTATAAATAAAAAGTTAACAAAAGCGGCTCCAACACGGAACTTCGATTCACGCCTTGTCAACACTGTACAAGAGCAACGAGATAACCTGATTTTATTCTTTGAATTCCTGACAGAACCAGAAAACAATGTTGATTGGGAACCTGATACATTGGTTAAAGCACATGATTTTCTTTATTTTTTGACCCGGTTGGATACTATCTTCATCTTCAAAATATTTTCGGCAATATTTGTTCATACCGACATTCTCTTCAATATATTACAAGACAAGTCTATGGATATTGCATTCTGCCATTCAAAAGTAATCCAGACTAAAACACTTCAGAAGATTGAAAATCAGTTAGTTGGTGAAATGGTGAAAATGATGAACAAAAGAGATCTGGTGTGGGCTATGCCTGAAGTTTACAAATTAGCTTGTCTAATTCTAACTGTACCAGCAACTACAGCTTCTGTTGAACGGTCATTTTCCACTTTAATTCTAATAAACTCTCACCGTAGGTCTACAATGGGCCAAGAAAGATTATCCTCTCTGCCAGTGATGTCCACAGAAAAAGTTACTTTGTACGCTTCGGAAGTATGTTCATGAGAATTTCACGCAAGCTGAAATGAAACTGTTTCTGAAGAAAGCTCTCGATTGGAGCTAACATTCCAGTAAGGTAAGTACTACTACTAAAATGAACAATAATGTAAGAATACAAACTGCATTGCGCAAGTAAATGGTTCTCGTGAATTATCATGTACCACAAAAATGCGTAGTGTGGTGGTAAAGTGCCTGCTTTACATTGAAAAGGTCGTGAGTTCGAATCTCGCTTAGGGTGAGTTACTCGGATAAGGTTTTTTTCGGGGTTTTCCCTTATTCTTAGAAGACAAATGTGGAGTAACTTTAAGCTCCATGGACCCTGAGATCATTTGAGCATTATTTCACCATTTCATTCATTCATCGTCCGCTATGACCAACCAGGCTATAAAGGACGTTCAACTTAAAAAAAAAAACGCGTAAAGTGAATGTGATAGTGCATAATATGGACTATTTCAATGTATACATGAAAAAAATGAGTTTTAAACAGATGCACCTATTTATGTCATTTGTACAGTGTTAAAATCAGCATTCTTTTTAAAATCACTTTACGCGAAAACGCGTAAAATAATATTGCGCTTAGCGAAGGATGACTATATTTTATAGACTAAGATAAACGATGACAAAGGGAGCGGTGTACCTAAATTACTGACCACGAATTGCCACTGATGTTTCGGAAGCTCTCTTGCTGCTATCCTTGACTGCCGGTGTCATGGTGTGCAGATGTTGTGGTGGATGGGTTCACCTCTGGTGGTGAATTCAAGAATGTCTCCAGGGGAGATTCTGAAGTTCATGAAAATGTTCCTATTTTTCCAGCTGTGGATATTCTCCCATGTTTCAAATTCCTAACTGTTCTATTAAACTCAGTTTTTTTTTTATGTTGTGTCCTCTCCAAAAATGTCATGCCACTGCCAATTTATCTTCCTGTTTTAATTTGATGTTCCTGAAGTGTTTCTTGTTCCTAGTTGCCAAATTTCTCTTTGTTTTCCCTATGTAAAATTTATCACAGTCTAAGCAGTTTATCTGGTATATTCCGGCTGTTATCTGTTGGAATTACATCTTTGACATTTGAAAACAAGAGATTTTTAATAGCAAAATTATTTGTAGGTGTTAGGGTAATATTCTGTTCTTTAAAGATTTTTTGAATTTGTTGAAAAACACCAGGTGATATGTAACTTTCTTGAATGAGGAGTCTCTATGTTTAACATATCTTAACACTTAATTGCAATTAAACTGTAGTGTTTTTATTTTAATAATAAAGAGCAAAATCCATGCAACTATAGTCAAATGCAACCGTGTCAGCATCCAAACGTGCCACATCGCTTGACACTCCCCATCCTTTACCACAAGCACATTTGACTGCAATTGCTGGGACTCGAACTTGCGACGTTCGGCTTTGAATGGATGGCTAGTCCATTACGTATTGCACTAACATCACTTCAAATCGCTTAAGCTGTATTAGTGAATGGGTTATAAATACCAGGTTGCAAATTAGAGGAAGAACAGCATGTGTAGCAAAATGAATCATGCGTATGTTCTTCAGTGTTCATGGATAGCATTAGGCTGTTTCCAATCAAGAGATATTCTATGATTAAATGCTGAAATAAATAAATGACTACACCAATATGTTTAATATACATTAACCCTTAATTGCATGTGTTGCCACCACACCAGTTATTTTACTTGGGCCTTCTCTATCATTTACCACAGCCACATTTGACTGCAGTCGTTGAGACTCAAACTCGCGACGTTCGGCTTTGAATGAATGGCCAGTCCAGTGTGTATCACACTAACGATCACAGCTATTCCAGTCGCTTATGTAGAAGGCTACATACAGAGCTTCATGAGTAAAGGTACAAAAACAAAAACTGTCATCAGAATCCAATAATCCTGTATGCCAAGATGTATATTCATTGTGTAAAAACACAATTATAACAGAGCAAATGACTACATGTTTTTCAGTGCTCAGGGATAGGCATTAGCCTGTATCTAATCAAGAGAGACTATAATTAAATGTTAAAATAAGTAAATGACTTCACTAATATGATTAACATACATTAACCCTTAATTGCATGGTGTTGCACATATGCAACAAAAATGTTTACTCTCTTCTAATGTCGTATTACATTAACCTTCAGCAGTAAAATTAGGCCAGTTATAGCTGTTTTATATTGTAAAGTTATTGATATTATTGCAATAAAACAATTTTTTAAATAATAAAGAGCAAAATCCATGCATCTGCAGTCGAATGTAATCCTGTCAGCATCCAAGCGATAAGTAATGGACTGCCCATCCATTCAAAGCCGAACGTTGCGAGTTAGAGTCCTAACGGCTCTAGTCAAATGCGCCTATGGGGAAGGTCATTACATATCGCACGAACGATCATGGCTATTAAGTTGTCGTACCAATGAATGGGATATAAATGCTGGTTTGCGAATTAACATTTCTTTGATATAACCAAATATCCATCTATGTATCTATTCCAGGGTATGCATTCCAATCAATGAATGAAATGTATTGAAATATTGTAACCTTTCAGCATGAGTAATGCACTTCATAATTGCTTGTGAAAATATATTTTTGCATAGTTATTTTCTAACTGATGATTACTGACTATACTTCATGTAAATTTTATATAGTATATATTGCTTTTTATTTGCTATTAATTTGTGACAGATTATACTTCTATTTGGGCCCCTTTTTCATAATGTTGCAACTTATAATTTTATGACACCTAGCTAAATGATTTAAAAATTCTCCACAATATTCACTGCACTTAGATTTGACATTCAATTTTAATAATTCGTGGTTACAGAGGCTATGTGGCTGGTAATGGACCCAAGGAGTGACATACTATAACTGGTTTCTGAGAATTCTGGGTATGAATTAGTATTAAAGACCTTAGCTTGTTTCTGTTTTGAAGTGGTTTTTGTGCAGAAATTCACAATTATTTTGCTTATTGTTCTGTTTTAATAGTTACAAATTTAAAATGAATGCATCATTTATATTATGCAATTCTATGTAACAAAACAAGAGCAATTAAGTGTAAGAATAGCCCTAGGAACCAGTTTAAATATGAGAGGAAAAGTTAATTTTTATTTCACGTACTGCTCAAGAAAGCTTTGTAGTAAATATGACTCACAATTCCATGCTTATATCTTTTATCATATCAAATTTGCATAGCTTTGTTAGTAGTTGATTTTAATAATTTGAATAAATGGTGCTCCACATAATGTAGACTTTATTTTAGGCTGAGCATAAAAAAGATCTTGTAGATCTCTTACAGACTGATCTTTTTACTTTCTCTAAATGTACTATGTACATATTGTATAGAGAAGATATTGCACTCCACCCAAAAATTTGATACCGAGATTTCACCGGAAATATATGTTTTAGAGTCCCCTGTATCCAAAAAAAGCATTTTCACAAAAAGGTCCATATGTGTGTCCGTGTGTCTGAGAACACGATAATTCAAAAACGAAAAGTCGGTAAAATACCAAACTTGGTATTTAAGTTTAGCATCTTCCAGGAATGTGACACGAAGATTTTGAGAAAAATTCCTCCACCCCAAACTACCCTTTACATGGAATTTTTTTTCGAAAATTTTGATTTTCTCAAAAATGGCTCTAACAATTTTGATTAAAATATCATATATTAAAGATATTTACCTGACAAATAAAATGTATATCTTGAATTTTCTGGAAATAGTCTCTGAAGACTTCTTTATACTGGACGAATTTTATGGAATGTTGCATAACTGTGAGACCGTTAATTAGCTTTCCTATCAAAAGTATTATTAGTTATTAATTATTTATCAATGTAAAGCTAAAAGAGTTTAAATGTATGTATTTAACTGAGAAAATTCAGCTGCAGAAGAAAGCTGACGCCAAGAAAGTCAAAGGGGATGAGCAGCGCTTTTGTTAGAAAGGTCTCTTTTGTCCAGTCACGTATTGTCGAGTTACAACGGGGGTGAACAGTGAAATTCGGAAGACGGTAATTCTTCATTGTACAAGACATGTCACGTGAGGTTTGTAGTGCACCCTGGGATAAGGAAATTGACTCTTGGAAAATATTTACGTCAATCGTGCGGCCTTTCAGTCCAATCAGAAAAAGGCCGCCATGACGGTAAGTTTTGTATATAAAGAGCCTAAGAAGGCACATCGTGATCTATAGGCCTAAGCAATTTCCATGACTTTAAGTTCATTAACTTGGATGACTACAATAACTTCATACGCCACTGCAGAAACAATAAGGTTCCCTTCCCATCACCGCCCAGCCACAAGAAATAACATACAGAGTGGTAATTAAGGGGTTGTACAATAACATGACTCCCCTTGAAGTGTCAAAGGAAATAAGTGCCCTAAACTTAGATGTAACCAAGGTTACCCAAATATACTTCAGACGAATAAGAGCTTTTGTTCCCATATTTATAGTTGAACTGCCCAACAAGGTCTCATCAGTGGCCATAAAGACGCTGACGGACCTCGCTCACTGCAAGATACAAGTTGAGGATTACTTCCCCCCCAAATGGCCCTCCACAATGCGGTAGGTGCCTCAGGTTCCGCCATCTGACGCGCAGCTGTGAGGCGTGCTGTGCGCGGCTACAAATCATGGGGACAAGTGGAGGAGATGTCCCGTATATCAAAGAACGGCGTTCTTTCGCAGGCAGCAAAACACAAGGCCGAGAAACAATAATGTCTGTAGGCATGCAACTCAACAGCGAGGCACATGTGCTACAATAGTACACAATCGGCCGACTGCCTCCGAGCCAGTCACGGTCCAACAAAGACACACACGGGAAGCAAACTCCCAAAATGAACAACAATCGGAGCACCCCAGAGTTCCAAGGGAACCTCGGCAAGCGGCGGTCGCCCAGTCCTCACCAAACTCTGTGCCAAATACACCTCAACATCCTAGGGAAAAGTCCATCCTAGCCACTAGCACCCCAGTACAAGAGCAAGCCGAACTTCACACGCCCGGAGCCCACCAACAATAGTAAAAATCCCCTATCCTGCTGGCGGATACCCGGCGCATTTCACGACCAACAGGAGGGACAAGCCAGCACTCAATTCCGACAATGAAAGTAAGTGGTACATAATGCAGCACGGCGGAGGCAGCAGTATGGAAGGCTACAAATCCCTCCTGGACGGCTTCAGTATCATGTTCCAAAACTGCAAAACAAGAGGTGACATGGCCACCAACATAACAAATTATAGTAAAGCAATGGTACAGCTAGCCAGGGAAATGCAATAAAACTCAGAATAGCTGAGTGTCAAAGAGTCAAGTAAACACCCAACCTATCACACCAACTAATACTCACAAATGGCAGGAGAAAGCACAATTAACATACTCCCTTGGAATACCAGAGGGGCAAGAGCCAGGCTACAAGAACTAAAACACCACCTATACACCAATAATATCACAATCGTGCTCCTAAATGAAACTCTCCTCACCCTTAAGGCACGATTAAGCATCCCGGGATACACAATCTATAGAACAGATAGGCCGGAGGGACAGAGGGGGGGGGGGGCGGAACCGCCATAATCATTAAAAGCAACATCCAACTCTCGCAGAAACACATTCCAACGCTTAACACCATGCAAGCAACAGCAATCAAATTAAATATCCAAAATCAACTCACAACACTAGTTAGCATATTTATATCTCCACACTAACTTGACATTAGAGACCTAGACATTCTCATTAACTTAGATAACACCCTACTCGCTGCAGGAGATCTTAATGCTATCAACCAAGCCTGGGGAAATTCCTCCAGTAATCCAGCAAGTAATGCCCTGTACTCTCACATGAATAATGCAAGCAGTAACTATTTTATAGCTCACTCCGACACACCCACCTATATACCGACAAATTTTCACCACATACCACACACTTAGATATTGCGATCCTAAAAAAACACCACTTTTAAGTATCAAATACAAACAGTAGACACACTAGCCTCAGATCACCTAGCAATACAGATGCAGATTGAAGACACCCCAATATATCAGCCACCGCCTTTTTTTCAGAAATTATAACGCCACCAACTGGGATAAATTCTCGCAACATCTTGACCACGCCCTCCCCCCTCCCGTTCCCCCCTCACCCAAGAGGAAGCAGACCAAGCAACCTTGAACCTTGAGGGACACATACAGATCGCTATCGCGGCTGCTGTCCCAGTTAGAGCCCGATCCCGGCACGAAGTCACCTAACCACTGGACCTGCTAGCCCTCATGAGGGAAAGGGACCACGAAAGACGCAAGTAGCAACGCACAAGAAACCTCGTCCACAAAGTAAACACAGCAACCCTCAACAGTCAAGTAAAAACGTGTCTCTCAGAAATTGCGAAACAACAATGGGATAAAACATTAGAACAACTCAGACCGGGAGAGGACAAGCAATTTGGCAATTGACAACAAGACTAATCAAAGAACCTCTAAACATCCCCCCACTTATAAAACCCGACGGCGCTTTCGCGGAAGCTGATAAAGCAAACACGCTGGCAGCCACACTAGAAAACACGAACGCGACGCTAGGCGAACCGGATCATGATGCCGAGCTCGTAACAAATATGCGTAAAGTACTAACTCAGGTAGCGCACAACAAAAGCCGCAAAACAAACCGACACGAGGTGCGGTGGATAATTAAGCACCTATGTTCCGATGACATACCTAATTTGGTACTGAAGCACTTAACTGACGATGCACTTCAACAGCTAACTAACATATGCAACTACTGCTTGCAGGATGATTATTTTCCGACATCCTGCAAAATTGCCAATGTTTTGATGTTCCCGAAACCTGGAAAAGACAGGCAAGTCCAAATAATTAAAGGCATATAAGTCTCCTGAAAACTATCAGCAAAGTCGCAAATAACGTCGCACATAAAGCGACATGACATACTAATACATTAGAGCACATCACTCCAGCACCCTGAAACTCACCAGAACAGTTGAACACATTACTCACGGCTTCAATCAGAAAAGATCAACAGATCCTGGGTATCCAGCGTGCTCTCGACACGGTATACCAACCTGCCTTATATACAAGCTCCAGGAGCTGAGCTGACTTCATATGCTCAAGGTCACGAGTTCAAACCCGGCGGAGGACGATGAATTTTTTTCGGGCGTTAAAATCCTTAGCATGGCTACCTTCGGAAGTAAAGCCGTTGGTCACGTGTCGTAGATTTACGGCACGTAAAAGAACCTCAAGCCTGATAGAGAGGCCTCTGAGCAAAATTAAACGGTCTTTCACGCCCAATTTAGAATGTAACCAGAGTAGTTAAAGAGCGTCCACAAATAACACCACATTTACATTTTCAGGAGCTGAAATTTAATGCCTAAACTGATAGCCCACTATCTTACAGACCGCTCCTTTACAGTAACCACGAAAAACACGACCTCCAACGCCCGACCAATCAGGGCAGGCGTACCACAAGGAAGCCTAATCGGTCTGACGCTATTCAACTGATACATCAATGACATTCCCAAAACAAACCACACACAGCTATCCATTTACGCGGATGACACTGCCATCGCGGCGCAATCCTGGAAACCAGAATTGGTAACCACAAGACTCCAAGAGGCCCTGGACGACCTTGAGCCCTAGCTCAATAAATGGCGTATTAAGATAAACACAGACAAAACCCAGGTAATCTTTTTTTCAAGGCGACTAAAACACGCAAGAAGAAATGCGCCTCTTAACCTTCACGGCGAAGCCATAAAATGGGCTGACAAGGTAAAATATCTAGGAGTTATGCTAGACTCGAAACTCACCTTCGCGGATCATGTAAACGTCATTAAACGAAAAGCCAATGTCCAACTGAATAGAATTTACCTGCTACTCAACCGAAATTCAACACTAAGCCAGCAACTATGCATCACACTTTACAAAACGCTGATACGCCCAATCTTCACATATGCGGCACCCGTATGGGGACACTGCGCAAAAAGTCATATACAGCAACTGCAAATCCTACGAAGTGCTCAGAACAATCGCTAAAGTACCCCGAACAATTCCCTTAGACATATTACACAGCGATCTGCAAATGCACACAGTAGAACAGTATATTAAACGATTGGCCGTCAACATGTACGACGCCGCGAAGACTAATCACAATCCACTGATCCGGCAACTGGGACAGTATACAACAACTGTTAATAAGCACAAGCGGCCTTTAGAGCTCTTCGACAGAACCATCTCCCTCTACAAACACAGCAATGATTCCACGGCAGACATAATAAGACACCTTCAGGCTCTTGTCCCTCCATAAATTAAACCGTTAGCCCAAAGTCTTTGGATGGTTGCACACCCCATCCAGGGCGGCCCGGGGCGCAAGGGCAGCCCCAATGTTGACGACACAGAGCCAAACCCACGGACCTGATTTATACACTACCTGTAAATAGCATACTTATGATTTGTATGTGTGAATATGTATATTTAAAAATAAATAAAAAATATATAAATAAAAAAATAATATATATCTCTGCCCATTCCCCATATTCCTTATCCTCATATCTGTACATAACAGAGAATTCTTTATTGTATATATGCTTCAGGATAGGCAGCAGACGCTGTGACGAGACAAAGCTGCAGCCACAACCACAGGTAATGTACTCCACAATTCACATTAAGCATGATACCCACCTCGTAGTATTCTCCCACTAACATCAGGTTTGCTCCGGCGGTACCTGACCTATTTTACCACCTTCCTAACCGTCCTCGTAGAGTAGCTAGTGCATGGTAGGGGAGGCGACGTAGATCCTTTTCGGATAAAAAAAAAAAAAAAATCGTGATCTGTCCGCTGCGAGCTGACTGTTACTAGCTGATCTATCTGTCGCTGTTATGCTGTCGGACTGAACTTAACTTCTTCACACAAAGTTAGACACTGTAACGTGTAACGAATTTAAAGTCAGTGACGCGTACTAATGTATATAGTATAACGCAGTATAAAGGAAGAAGAAGGGACTGTAATTACGTGTGATCAGCCAAGTGTTAGAATTCGTAACAGGTGTACAAGATAGCATTATGGTAAGGCAAATGTGTTTATCTCGCTTCTCCTAATAAGGGAAAAAAAAAAATGTAAATGGCGTGTTATTTATGGACGCTCTTTAACTACTGTGGTTCTCAGCGTCCCATTTTAAATTGGGCGTGAAAGACCGCTTAATTTTGCTCAGAGGCCTCTCTATGAGGCTTGAGGTTCTTTTACGTGCCGCAAATCTACGACACGGGACCAACGGCTTTACTTCCCTTCCGAAGGAAGCCATGCTAAGGATTTTTTACACCCGAAAAAATCCATCGTCTTCCGCCTGGTTTGAACCCGCGACCTTGGGTATATGAAGTTAACATGGTAACTATTACACCACGGAGGGCGACTCCCTAATAAGGAATAAACTCCAGGAAAGTATATAAGTTTTAATCATTATAAGATCACTCACTGAACTACCCCCATTAACTGCACCACCCCGAGTGAGTCAATCATTGTGTAGGCTGAGCAACACCGAGGCAAATTCAACGGCAGTAGATTCACCTTACCAGGTAAGTGGGTATACTCATAGGTAGTGGAGTGAGTCTTGCCCAAGCCTTCAATCTGCGCTCACCGCATAAGGCGTCTCAAATGTGGTGCAAAAGACAACACTGCATGTAGCACCCAACGTCGCCACGATCTTAACACCGCAACTGCTTAACTATAAGAGATGGAGAAAAACTTACCACACAAAAAATGTAGAGCATTTTATAACACACAATATATGGTATATGCATTTTTTCGTGGAGTTGATCGTTTTTAGACATTCCTTGTTTTCCTCTTCTCACACAGGACTTTGTCAACTCCTAGTCATACAAACAAAGGAACTTCAATCACATAGCAACCAGCTTTTGACTATCACTTTAACCTATGGTACTCCCTTAATTCGTTTCTACTTACAAGGAAACAAGTAATAAGACTATTTCTACTAATTTTTTCTCGATTAGCATGAAGTAAATAGTAGCATAAGCTTTTAACAATAATTTGTTGCAGAGATGTAGAGAAAGTCATGTGAGTGGAACACATAAGATTTTTCAGTATACAAACTTAACCATGATATTGAAGCTAATTAAATTTGTATATGGAACATTTCTCATTTCACCTAAATTATAGGAGTGATGAAGTTAAGACAGGAACTTTTAATTTTCCAGTTTTCTTGTTATTCATGTGAACAAAGCACGTTCGTTTGTGGTTAACATTATTGCATAATTTACTTTAAGCTTTCCCAGCTAAAAACAAGAATTTACACAGAATAACAGTTTGTGTTTCCCGCCTTGGATCTTCAGAGATACAAACATTACAAAAAAACAGGTATTACGTAACGATATTCGACTCAGTAATTGCAACTGGAATCCTTCCTTCACCTTTTCAAAGATTATTATTGTCCTAATAAAACTATTAACCTAAAGGTATATAAAATACCTGTTCCTATAAATCGCCTGCAAGAATACTGTTATAACCGTAAGATGAAGAGGAATAAGGTACATCTTTACCATATTTACCTATTTCCGTCAAGCTAAGGGAAACTTGAAACAGTTGAAATACGAAGTGATAGTCATAGAGCAGTTGTTATAGTTATCTCTAGAAGACAACCAAAGGAAAATCAAATGTGATAGATAGGAATGTCGGGGATCCAAGATGTGATAAATTTAGTGTTGCACAATCCCCTTGTGTCTGGGGCAACTGAATATGTCAAAATAGTGGTACGGGAATATTTTATATAATAGTTGCAAATTGCAATATCGTTATATAGGATTTTGAATTGTAGAATAGTGGTGTGTTTACATTCATTGAGATTTTGATTCATTGATGTACATTACAGGCGACCGCAGCTTTACCTGCGGCTAAGAAAGAAATGCCGCCTCCACCGCCACCACCTCCGTCAATATGCACTTTTCCACTTTGGAAGCACCCCTATTCAGGAAGTGGGTTCGTAAGAGTAGCTGGTTTGTTTGGAGCATCGGCTGTAGTCTTGGGGGCATATGGAGCTCATGGTGAGTCCGTTGAACAACCGTTCGCAATGTAATATACAAATGGCATCAGTTTTATTTATTTATTTGGTTTTGTATTTGTCGAAGCAAAAGATAAAGTGGAAAGCAATATTGACTTATTAAGCTTCATCTGAAATATGGTTTGGGGATTCTTTTGAACATGTGACGCGAGACGGCGTGAACATTTCCGAAGGTTCGGCAATGCGCATGCGCAATAAGATAGAACGAACGGAAAACTGCATTTCGCATTAAAAAGAAGAGCTGATTTTTACCCCCATGTCGATCAGTTCATTCACACTCGCCTAACCTAACCTCGACGAAATGTCGAAACCTGTCGTTGGCAGTAGCTCGCTACAGCCTCCACTCGTCTCATATTCGTTTTTCAAAAAAACACTTAGGAAACAAGAAAATCCTATGTCATATTGGAAAGAAGAGCCCATGGTTTCCTGTTTTGGACATTATTCGATACCTATATTGGCGCGCGGAAATGTTGATATTTCTTGAGATGCACTTTCCATCTATCACTGTTGTTATACCGATGACTAACAATACTACCATACTGAAGTGCTGAGGATCCAAAGCTGCAATGTAAGTCAATGAGGGCCATAAGCTGCTAAGTGTAATCAATGGCTTTTTTTATAAATAGAAGAGTGGAGCAGTGTGTGGCCAAAGGCTGCAAATTGTAGAATGACAACAACAAAACCAAGGGGTCTGGGTAATGTGCCTGAATAAGGGTCCTGTTTACTGTAACACATCTGACAGGTAACCTTTGCATCAGAAAATTTCTGAAATGAGCAATGATCTGCATTATAGAGTGTATAGAGTTGGTATACGGAAAAGGAAGGAAGGCATCATAATATATGCAATAAACAGTATGGGAAAGTAAAGATGATGTTTTTATTTGATAGTAACTTTGTATATTAGATTTCTCCATTTAACCCAAAATGTCAGTTGATCATATAGTATTATTAATAGTGCTGCAATTCCAGTGTGATGGTGATAGGGGTATCTTAATGTTCTGATAAAATCACCTTTAGCTAGCTCATATACCACATAACCAAACATCTGCAATAGGTCGGTTAACTTAAAACAGTATATTATCTGTATCTCGCCTCTTAGCCATTTTGAGCTTCCAAGGATTATTGCTTAATGTGCTTGTTAAATTTAAAGAATTGGGATAGCAAAAATATACTTCATAAATGAAATAAGTTTTTATTTCTTTATTTTAAATGATAGGAGCAAGAAAAAAATAATTAATACATAAAAAAATATTTACATTTCACTGTTATCTTGTGTCATTGACTGTATAACCTGATGCGTTCCCTTAACTTTGAATGGGGAAGAAAAATAGAGCACTAATGCGGCCATCTAGTGGCAAATAAATATATTTTTATTTCTTTATTTCAAACGACAGGAGCAAGGAAACAAAATAGTTAATATATAAAAATATGTTTGAATTTCACTGTTATCGTGCATCATTGACTCCATAATCTGGAACATTCCCTTAGAATTGAATGGGGAAGAAAAATAGGGCACTACACTGCCATTTAGTGACAAATAACCATGCTATTACTACCATCTAGTGACTATTATTGGCACTGTCTGCTCATTTCTCCAGTGCTTTTTCGTTTCTAAAGTTGGTGTGAATTAGCGATGTTGCGCTGCTAACACACCGTCATTCAGCAACATTACCAGGGTCTTGTTTTCTAAACCCCAATGATCCCTGGCAGTTTTCACTACATTTTCACTATGTTTTCATACACTTTCTATGGAACTATAGGTATCAAAGAAATACCCTATTTTACACTTCGGTAAATATTACAAAGTAGGATCTTAAAATGTAAAAATTACCATTTTGGAATAAGTTGAGATTACAGGGCATGAATGCATGCGACACTTCCAGCACCTTGATGCTGGTTAAGTTTAAGTGATGCTTAAAGAGTGGCACATAAGGTGCTATTACATTAACAGGATCATCCTAGGAATGCATTTTGGGTGGGAAGATACATAAAAGAGAATATGTGAGCATGTCATTAACACTTTTTAGGTGCTTTCTTAACATTTCCTCTGTTTGTCAATCACTTTCACAAAAGTAAATATCCATCATGCGATAGGTCACCTAATTCTCGGGGTCGCCCTCCGTGATGTAATGGTTACCATGCTAACTTCATATACCCAAGGTCGTGGGTTCAAACCAGGCGGAGGATGGATTTTTTCGGGTGTAAAAATCCTTAGCATGGCTTCCTTCGGAAGGGAAGTAAAGCTGTTGGTCCCGTGTCGTAGATTTACGGCATGTAAAATAACCTCAAGGCTGATAAAGAGGCCTTTGAGCAAAATTAAGTGGTCTTTCACACCCAAATTAGAATGGGACGCTGAGAACCACAGTAGTTAGAGAGCGTCCATAAATAACATGCTATTTTTAATTCTCGGGCGTTCTCACATAGGTGGTAAGAGGGTAAAATTTGCCACGTCCTCCCCTTCCCTTTGTGCACATGTGAGCATTGTAACCATCCACTGCCCTCACAGTTTTGGAAACCAATATTCAGCAATCATTGTAAACTAATGGGAAATTATTGAAAATTCAACTTCAATACACTTGCAGAAAATGTGTTGTTATTGTGTTTCAATTAAGTAGTGGACCTGAAGTGAAATGCTTCCAGTATTGGGTGCTGTGCTTAAAAAACATGGTTAAAGGTACTTCTGCTGATGAACTGAGTAGTCAGAAGGTGGATTGAATCCTGCATAATATGTGCCTTAACTTTTCTATTTTTATTTATTTTTTGAAAATATTTATTTTCGTGACGTGTGTAAAATATAAATTTGACAGATTAATGGAATCTCTTTCTGATAAAACTTCTCCTATAGAGCAGCAAATTACATGATTAGTTTTATTTTGCATGGCTTTGTAATATTTACTGCTGTCTTTTGAATGTTGCAATACAATTAAAATTTTGTAACAAAATGCTTTATAAAATATAAATTGCAAATGCTGCAAATAAAACTAGAAAATATGCCTACTTCAACTGGCAAGCATACCTTCCAAAGTCAACATTTACCTTGCATCAGGTTAAAGAATTTATTTTGGCCATGCATTGTTAATGCTTATATTAGCTTATGATGGACATAAGGAAGCATTTATATCTCCTTCATGATGGAATTTCTTGCTAGATAGGAAAGAAATTAAAATGTTACAGGCACAAAAACAAAAAATAATTTCTTTAGAAATGTTGATTGAACTCAGCATGGTTATTTTCCTTTATTTTAATTATGCAGTAATGTAACAAAATACAATGATATGTAAAAATAGGACTCAAAGGTATCGAAAGCAAATGAATTTAATATATTATGTGTGATAGGAAAGCACTTAATAGAATAAAAATTGTATTAATGGTCACAAAATGTTTTCTAAAAAGTAGCAAACTCCACCAAATAATTTAATTAATGGAATATTAAACAGAGCACATACAGTTCTGGATTGCTTGAACATGAAACAACCTTTCACCTAGCAGCATTGCCAACTAGTTTAAACTAGTTTATTTCCAACACTAGGTATAATACAATGTTTCGATGTCCCCATTAACTGACTGTCTAGAAGTAAGCCTTTATCCTGATTCTTTGGAGGTTCGAACCTGGCGGAGGATGATGGGTTTTTTCGGGCACAAAAAATCCTTAGCATGGCTTCCTTCAGAAGGGAAGTAAAGCCGTTGGTCCTGTGTCAAACATTTATGGCACACAAAAGAACCTCAAGCCTGATAGAGAGGCCTCTGAGCAAAATTAAGCAGCCTTTCATACCCAGTATAGAATGGGATGCTGAGAACTACCAGCAGTTAGAGTGTCCATAACTAAAATGCCATTTCACTTTTAATCTGATTCTTCATTCCTGATGACAATAGATAATCTGAATAAATTAAAGACGTTTGTGAATGTTCTGTTTCAGAAAATAAGCACACGGGAGGTGAGAAAGAACCACTACCTGCTGGCATTTTTGAGTTCAGAGATAGGGACGCAGCAACCTCGGCTATTTTTCAGTTGGGAGGTTAGGCTCTATTCACCTAATATGAAGCATTACTTGTTGCTAATTTTGCAACAAACTTCTTTGCAAAGTTTCAAGTTTGTAGTACCCTGAGGAAAGGTAAATATTTTGCGTTTGTTTCTAGATATTAATTACATTTATTTCGGGGATGAAAAGAGATGATTATTTATAACAATCATGAATATCACAGTTTTCAGAGTAGCATTTAGGTCTCTACTTGTTTTTGTTAATGGCAGTCAAATGATGAAAAAATCATTAAAGTGATGTAATAGTTAATGGTGATGTAAAAATAAGGACATTCAAATTCATACACTATTCACTGTTAATCTTTTCTTGCTTTATCATAAAGTGTCAGATGTGCATGCATGAAATATCATTCCCTTTTCATCATTCTTAGACATTAGTTGCAGGTCTTGTCCACTTGGTATTAAACTATAGTACTTATTAAATATATCACATTTTTAAGTTTTAAATACCAATGATGCCTCTAAATCACAATGTGTTCAGCATTCAATCCTTTGTTATGTATGAACATGAGTCTGAAGTACAATATTTATAAATTGGTTTTTGCACACAAGTTTGTGCAAAAGTGGAGTTAGATAGGTAGACTCAGACTGAAAAATTCAATGCCATAGTCAGGATTTGAACTGTAAGATATGTGGTGCAAATCGTGGTTCTGGCATTGAATTCATGAGTCTGGATCTACCTATGAAATATTTTCAAATGCCTATCAATAGGAACATATAATAATTATTATTATATCATTTTAAGCATTTCATCTTCATTTGTCTGCCATTAACAAAAGCATCTAAAGGAATGTAACCCCACACTAAAAACTGCAATATGAAATGTTCTAGATAATCTTCTCTTTTCATCCTCAAAATAATTGTAATTAATATCTAGAAACAAAAGAAAAATATTTAACTTTTCTCAGGGTATTACAAACTTGAAATCTTACAAAGAAGTTTGTTTGCAAAGTTAGCAACAGAGTAAATGACAAAATGGTAAGGTTGGTTAGTATGTATTGAAATTAATTGACTTCTCTAGAATATGATGTTCTTAGGACTTCGAATACATAGGATTGGATAATGGCTACTGCAGATTCTAAGGCTAAAAGGAGAATCTGTGTAATGACACTTTATATTAGGTGAACAGTTCCTAACCTCCCAAACTGAAAAATAGCCAAGATTGCTGTGTCCCTATCCATGAACTCAAAAGTGCCAGCAGGTAGTGGTTCGATCCTTACCTCCTGCATGCTTATTTTCTGAAATGGAACACTCAAAAACGTCTTTATTCCTTGAGATTATCTATTGTCATCAGGAATGGAGAATCAGGATAATCTAGACAGCCAGTAAATGGATATATTACAGCGTTGTATACCTAGAGCTGGAAATAAAATAGATGGCAATGCTGCTAGGTGTAAAGGTTGCTTCACGTTCAAGCAATCGACAACTGTATTGTGTTAATATACCATTAATTAATGTATTCACTGGTATATGCTACTTTTTAGAATGTATTTTGTGACCATAAATACAATCTTTATTCTATTAAATGCTTTCCTACGATAGGTATACAATATATTAAGTTCATTTGCTTTTGATGCTTCTGAG
Organism: Hymenopus coronatus; assembly: GCA_030762935.1. Taxonomy (NCBI): domain Eukaryota; kingdom Metazoa; phylum Arthropoda; class Insecta; order Mantodea; family Hymenopodidae; genus Hymenopus; species Hymenopus coronatus. Next base: position 85,284,725 of record CM060897.1, on the reverse strand, counting down.
TTCTATTCTTACACATCAATGTATTTGTGTCACATTACTTATAATTAACTATAAAGGAATGTAATCATGCTGTGTTCAATTCATTATTTTCATTTCTGTGCTTGTAATATTTTAATTTCCTTCCTTTCTACCAAGAAATTCCATCATGAAGGAGATACAAATGCTTCCTTATGTCCAGTGTAAACTAATATAAATATAGCAATGCATGGCTGAAATAAATCCTTTAACCTGATTGTGTATTCGAGAATTATAGATTGATGCCTTTGAATGTGGGTATTTAAAGATAAATGTTGATTTTGGGAGGTATGTTTGCCACTTGAGGTAGGCATATTTTCTGATTTTATTTGTAGTATTTGCTAATTTATATTTTATAAAGCATTTAGTTGTAAAATTACAATTGTATTGCAGCATTCGAAAGATCGCAGTGTGTATTACAATGCTATGTGAAACAAAACTAACCATGTAATTTGCTGCTCCATGGGAGGAGATTTTATCAAAAAGAGAATCCATTAATCTGTCAAATTTATATTTCACACAGGTCATGAAAATAAAGATTTTCCAAAAATAAAAAAAAAATTAGGCACACATTATATGGGATTTGATCTACCTTCTGACTACTCAATCAGCAGAAGTATGCTTTAACCACTTCAGCTATTCTAATCACAGGCACAATTGTCACTGATTAAACTTATCTTTGTAAGCTAAGCACACAATACAATACTGGGAGCATTTTACTTCAGGCTCAGTACTTAATTAAACAATAACACATTTTCTGCTACTGTTTTGAAGTTGAATTTTCAATAATTTCCTGTTAATTTTCAATGATTACCGAAATATTGGTTTCCAAAACAGAGAAAGCAGATGGCTGTCATGCCCACTTGAACACACAGGGAAGATCAAATTTTATTCTCATACAACCTATGCAAGAATGCTTGATAATTAGGTGACCTATTGTGTGGTGGATATTTACATTTGTGAAAGATAGTACATAGCTGTGTTATTTAGCACATATTACAAGAAGTTTGAGTAATTATTCACTAAAGTATCTGGTGACCAATTTGTTTGAAAGCTATCTTAATATGTGCCATTTTGGGATGTCTTTTTGGGCAAAAGCTTTATTTCTGAGAAAAAATTATTGCTAACTTGCTCCTTGTGCCTCTTTTATATTACCTTCCTTGCTCCTCCCCTTTATATTATACCTATCTCTTTGGTATGCAATTACTTTTCCATTAACTGTCCCAGCTTAAAATCTAAGAATATATTATTTCTAGACCGGTACTTACTATAATGTAATACAAACCTTTCTGAATTTTTAGGTTTATTTTGGGCTTCAAGGTTCAATAAAACATGCAATTTAGTTAGCCCGCTTGGGTAGTGTGGTGGTAGCATATCTGCCTCACATTTAACAGGTCACGAGTTTGAATCTTGCTCAGGGTGAGTTACCCAGCTAAGGTTTTTTTTTCGGGATTTTCCCTTATCCTGAGAGGATGAATGTTGAATAACTTTAGCTCCATGGACCCCGAACAATTGAGCAATATTTTACCAATTTCATTTATCATCCAATATGACCAACTAGGTTAAAGGATGTTAAGTTACTAAAAAAACCAAAAAACACGCTATTTATGTTCAAGTGCTTCATTTGCTTTTATAAGCTCTGTTGTGCGATGTGATTTGCAATGGCAGATCTGCTAACATAGTACATAAGAGCTATCAAGATGCACTCTGTTAGGCCTAGGTTACTGTAAGTGTAAATAAGCTGATTTTCATATAATTTGTTGTTATAATTTTCAGTAGTGCTCTTTTAGGTCTAGGTTAATGTGTGTGCAGTTGATTTTTGTGTCAACCTAGGCACCAATCTAGCAGGTTTTACTTTCTACTATGTTTGCAATTGCACGATGGTGGCAAAATGGCATGCTTTTCTTCCTTACCAGGCATATTTTTGTCATTTTTTGTATTTAAAAAATTATCTTAACGAGAGGGTATAGTGGATTATTTCAAGTTGTGACAGCACTGTAAGAAATAAAAAATGCAGATTATAAAAAGCAAATCTGTTACTGTGAGTGATTGATGTCTTTTATGAGAATGCAATGCTAGTCGCCTATACAGACAAGGTCTGGTTCCACCTCTTTGGTTATGTTAGCACACAAAACTCACATTATGGAGGAATCATTGTGTGCATTAAATGCCTTTGCATAATCAGAAAATTGGAATGTGGGCAGCAGTATCCAAATGGCACATTATGGGCCTTTATGTTTTGAAGAAATTTTGAACAGTGAATATTATTGTTTAATCCAAGATTTTCATTGAGCAGGTTGAGGATGGCAAATTTAACCACTCATGGTTTCAACAAGGTGGCACTTCTGTGCACACAGCTTACAACACTATTCAATTCCTGAAAGAGTTTTTTGGGAAACATGGCATCTCTAAATATTGATATTCTCTTTGTTTGCCACAGCTTACTCCACCAGACTTTTCTTTGGGTAGCAGCAAAATCTGTAATGTATTGCAGTTGCTTTTGAACGCTTTGTAACTTAAAAACCAAAATAACTCATATGTGAGAAACATATCACAACCAGATCCATTTAACTTGTGCCTTAAGCTTATATTCATAATTCAAAGCAGCAATAAAGATAAGAAAATACCTAAAAAGATAATCTGTGCTTACCTTAAAATATTGGTGTATAAGCCTAGCTGTGGCTTGGAAGAAGTGCCACTTTTTGCTGATATGTTCCAGTCACACTCCATTTTACCCTTATTGGATTTTAAAGTTTTTCTGTAAAAAAAGATGAAGTTTCTGGTGTTATCCTGCTGTCCACAATTCTCACAAGTAGACACTACAGAATATTGTAATTGTTAAAAAAAAAATGCAAAAATGGATCCTCTTCATAAGAAATTTAGCCTAAAAATTAATTTTACATCACTCACAATTCATCTTCACTCTAAATACCTGCAATGAGCTCAACAAACATTGTCATTATCCCTTTATTTTTTTCAATTTGCATACTTATTTATTTTATGTATAATATGCAATGATTTTATATTTGCTTACAAAATAAACATTCTTAAAAAGCATAAACATGCATTTTTATCATTTCCTCTCAAAGCTGTGCACCTTGCATAGAAAAAAAAAAAGGTTGAGTTCATAGTGCATTTGAACCACAAAAGTGAACATAGAAACCTAATTGGAGTCATAGAATTACAAGTGGTGATGAAACGACTTAGTTGATAAAGAGGACAGTCAGCAAAAAACATCACCATCTCCCAGTTGACTCGAGAGTGGCTTTTGGAGAACAGAGGTAAAGTGTTCAGAAGAGAGATTAGTGTAAAGATAGTTAAGAGATGAAAGGCAGGAAAGGAGAAGGTATAAATGAGATGTAAGGTGTAAGTATAAGACTGTACTTTTTTTTTTTTAATTTTATTCTATTTCTCATCTAAGCTTTTTTCTAAAAAAAGACACCCCAAAAAGTCACTGGAAAATTATGTGGCACATCATTTTAAAACAGGTTTGAAACAATTGGTCACCAGATGTTTTAGTAAATTATAACCCTCTCTCCTTGCATAACTCTTATTCCATTCAGTTATCACTTACCATCAATGGTAAATTGTCCTTACAGTCAATGTTGTCTTTTTATGTGAGTTGGTGAGATATAGTATCTGGTGATTGGTTCTCTAATTCTCGGTCATGTTGTTGTTTGTAACATACTGCAACTCCAATTGCATTTTTGCATCCACTTTTACCATTCACATACATCCTTAAACTAGGTACATAGCTTTTTGAAGTTCTATATGCTTATTCTGTGAGAATATATAAATATGATATTTTGTAGAACCAATTGAAGTCCGATACATTTGAAAGATAAAAGAATATCAGCAGTTAATTTGACATTGATGATGATGATGGTTAGTGTTTATGGGCGCTCAACTATAAGGTCATCAGCACCCTTATTAAACAAATCATGGCAAAAGCCAGATATTAAGTTCAATAAGAAATATTAAACGAAAGATTAGTCTAAAAATTAATGTAAAAAGGTTATCATAGAAAAAGCCACAGATTGGTGATTAGAGAAAAGAAAGGAAAAAAATCTAAACTAATACAACAACAAGGATAAAAACAACTAAATCCGAAATTTGAAGGGTATCTTCGATAAAAATTCAAAAATCTTAGCTACCGCTCGACTATCGTCCGCCAGGACTTCTGCAAGACTGACTGGCAGTTGCAGTGATTCCCGAATATGTGCTAGATTAGCACAATCTAGCAACACATGACGGACAGACAAATCTTCTCCACAAAGCGGACACAATGGGGCAGATTCACTCTTAAAAAGGAAACTATGTGTAAAATTGCAGTGGCCAATACGCAAACGAGCCAAAATTACTTCCTCCCGTCGAGAATGACGAGAGGAAGTTACCCAGTTTGTTGGAAGGTCCTTCACTACTCTAAGCTTGTTTCCGCGGAGAGCTGACCACTCTTCGTGCCAGCACGAAAGTATCGCCCTGCGCACAACAAGCTTAAAGTCTTCCGATGTTATACAAGAAATTTTTGTACTAGGCTCGGTGGTTGCCTTCTTTGCTGTCAAATCTGCCAGTTCATTCCCCGGCAAGCCAATGTGACTAGGAATCCATGCACAATCCAAATTAACCCCGGAAGTAGATAAAACGTGGAGGGCATCCTGGATACGCTGCACGATAGGATGATAGTTGTAGAGATCACCAAGGCTCTGAAGTGCACTCAGGGAATCACTCGATATAAGGCAGTCACTTAAATTTCGACGGCCAACGTGCAGAATGGCTCGATATATTGCGTATAGCTCCGCACTATAAATAGATGTGCCACTATGAAAACCGAATGTAAATTGTTCGGTATCACAAACAAAGGCACACCCAACACCAACGGTGCACTTACTTCCGTCAGTATATATACAAGTTCGGTCATTGTAGTTTGACAAAAATTCTAAAAAACATCTACGGATACTAGAAAAAGGCATTGTAGACTTTCGGTATGCCGTCATTCCGAGGTTTACATGGGATGTTGTAAGTAACCAAGGTGGGTGCACCCTTTCCCCCTTGGGAAACATTCTAGGCATTACGATATCATGCTTATGAAGAAGCATTCAAAGAATACCCCAACGGTTTGACAGTTCTTCATGAATCCATTCATTATCTGCGTCGAAATCGAGACAAGGTGGTCAGCTGCTGAACGACGTCGTCGAAAACCGCACTGGGTGTTGGTTAGGAGGTTGTGAGTTTCCAGCCACCATATCAACCGTCCATTGATCATGCGTTCCATCACCTTGCAAACGCAACTGGTGAGGGAAGTTGGACGATAGCTGGATGGAAGAAAACGGTCCTTTTCAGCTTTCAAAATAGGTACGATGGTGGCCTCTCGCCATTTTTCTGGAAAAGTAGCGTCAATCCAAACACGATTATAGACCTCGAGCAGGAAGGCCTTACTTTCGGGAGAGAGATGTTGCAACATTTGGACATGTATTCCATCAGGACCTGGTGCAGAGTTTCGCGAAGGTGATAGTGCATGGTCTAACTCCCTCATGGTGAAGAGTCGATTGTAATCTTCAAGATTTTTAGAAGGAAAGTTGAAACCTTGCGATTCACCTGAGCTTAACGGGAAGAAAATCAGGCGAATAATTCTCTGAGCTAGACACTTGAGCTAAAGCACTGCCAAAAGTGTTGGCCACGTCAAGCTTATTAACCACAACTCCTACAGCTGTTTTAAGACCGGCGATTGGCGTATGAGCCGTTTTTCCGTCCACGCGCCTTAACTTATCCCATACGATAGAGGAAGGTGTATGTCGATTGAATGACGCTACAAACTTGCTCCATGTTGTCTTTTTGCTATCCTTAACTATCTGCCTAGATTTGGCATGCATCTTTTTATACTCAATCAGGTTATCCTGTGTTTTTTTTTTTTATTATTATTTTATTTATTTTTTTTTTTTTTTTTATAAAAACAGTAACGGAGTCTGATCCCTATTTACATTTCCCCCCGTAGGTTTTACTGATTACTGGTTTTACTGTTTCTTTTACAAACATATACACATTGCACAAACATATAACACCCATGCCCAAGGCGGGACTCGAACCCACGATCCCCTGCCCACGAAGCACCAAAGCGAGACGCTTTAGCGAGCGTTGATGAATGTCGGAATGCCATTCATCAGTCCACCAAGGTACTGGAAATCGACGACTGGTTTGGGTCGTCGACCGCGGAATGGATTGCTCGGCAGCATCAAGTATATTTTTCGTGAGGTGCTCCACTAAGACATTCACAGAGTCGTGCTCGTTGTAATAAAAGACAGCCAACCGGGAGTAAAGGTTCCAGTTGGCTTGATCGATGCGCCATCTAGGCAAACGTGTGGAACATGTATCTTGTGGCAAGAGACTGATAAGACATGGAAAGTGGTCACTAGAATGTAGATCAGAGATGATATTTCACTGTAAGGAAGATGCTAATGGTGGTGAACAAACTGCTAAATCCAAGTGTGAAAAACTGTTGAAAGCATCAGAAAGAAATGTAGGTTCTCCGGTGTTCAGGAGAATTAGGTTAGAATTATTCAAGAAATCAGCAATTAACTTACCTCTCGTACAAGCCTGAGGTGAGCCCCAAAGTGGATGGTGGGCATTTACATCACCTACCAAAAGAAAAGGTGTTGGTAGTAGAGAAACTAGATTTATAAAATCTGTGAGCGAGAGGTCGTCTTTCGGAGGAAGGTATATATTACAAATGGTGAGTCTGGTATGTGACAGTTTAATCCTTACAGCTACTGACTGGATGTCGGACTGTAATGATACAGATTGAGCGAATATATCATCTCTGATGAGCATCATAGTGCCTCCGTGCGCAGGTACACCCTCTTCCGAAGATGGTTCACACCTTACAGGGGTGTACCGTTTGATTTTGAAGCTGTCTTGTGGACGGAGCTTAGTCTCTTGCAAACATACGACCAAAGGATCGTTCTGGTTAAGCAGCAGTTCAAGCTCAGGTCGATGTGTTCTTATTCCACGTAAGTTCCATTGTAGAATGGCCATGTTCTTTATAATGGGATAAGTTGCACATTGTGGTTGTTTCTATTTTGAAGGCTGCGGAGGTCGGTTGAGTTTGTTCTTTTTAGGTGTCGGGAAGACACCTTCTACGGGAGGATGGTCCTGCCACTTTGTCACTGTCCTTCTGGCAGTGAGGGCAGTATCACCTTCCTCCATCTCCTCCACTTGGGAGGACCCCTTTCCAATTGAAAATTTCGGTTCGAGTACCTCGAACCGATTGGAAATAGAGACCGGCGAAGATGACAGTCGCCGACCTGAGTCCTTCCCAGACGAGTCCCCAAAAGAGGATCTCCGTGGACTCTTGCTTCCCTTTGTTGCTTTGGGAATAGGCTTTACACTTTGTTTGAGGAAGTCAGTTCTCTCATAGGTGTTCTTAAACTTTCTTTCTGGTTCTTTATATATTATTAGCTTGCCAGACTTGTTGGTCGAGGTCGATTGCTTTGGCGGCGATTTAATTTTAGCGCTTTTTACAGTTTCAGATGTAGGAGATGTTACTACTGACTTAGATGTTGAAGTCGAAGGCCTAGGAAGTGAGCTGGCTGTGAGAATCTTTTCTGCAATCGTGACCCCGTTTATATCGCAGGTTTGAGTTGCGATTTCCCGACTTTGTACCGATTTAGCTACAACTGAGCTATAGGTACCATACTTCGGGACAGGGGTTGGCGGATTCGCAAGAGCTTCCGGGCTTGCAAGAAGGATACCTTCTCTTTAACCCGTATCTCCTGGACCGTCTTTTCCTCTGCAAAACGGGGACAACCACGGGATCTTGACGGATGTTCACCGTTACAGTTAACACACGTTGGAGCTGACGTGCATTCTCCGTCATGCGAGTTTTTGCCACAGTTCACACAGGTAGACTCGCCGTTGCAGAATTCACTGGTGTGGCCAAAGCGCTGACATTTAAAACATCTGAGCGGGTTCGGTATATAGGGTCTTACCTCAATGGATTCATACCCTGCCATTATCCTTTGTGGGAGATCTACCTGATCAAAGGTAATAAACAGGGTATGGGTAGGCACGAATTCTCCATTTACTTTTCTTTGAACACGATACACAGATGTTACGCCTTGGGAGCAAGATTTACTTGAATTTCCTTACAGGTCAAGCCGTCCAGTGCGTGGGTGTTTACCACACCGCGTGAGGAATTCAAGCTTTTGTGTACATCGACCTTTACTGGATAGCTAGCTAACATTTTGGCCTTAAGTATTTTTGCAGCCTGGGATGTTGATTCTGCTTCTACCAGGAGCGTGCCATTACGAGCTCTTATACAAGATTTTACAGGACCAGCAATGTTATCAAGACCCTTTTGAATAACAAAAGGGCTTACACTAGAGAACTTTCTTCCTTCCTCTGTTCTATTAACAATTAAGTAGTGAGGACCACTACACTTGACTACTTCTTTTCCGAACTCAGTACCATATTTAATGGATTTTTTTGATTTTAGTTTTCATCCCCCGGTGCTCCCCACCCACCACGGAGTCCAACAAGGGGTCACCCCACTGGGATGACAGGGCTACACAGGGGATATAGCAGGCTCGCCGTCCCACTCACCCTGGAGTTCTGTATAATACCTAGTCCTGGCTGATTGACTAGGGGTGGGTTAGTCCCTAGCCTCCCGTTTAGATGAAGCAGAAACCAAAGTGGTGTATTAAGTTGCGTACCCTCCCTAGTCACTGAAAAAAACAGAAGGCCCAGGCTCAGATACGCAACCCTCAACCAACCAGGATATTCCTTTCCACCGACACGGGTCTCCACGCACGGCCTACACGTGGGTGGGCATTTTGGCCTAGTGACTCTCTCACCACTCAGAAGTTGTCCACTGGGGGAGTCAAGGTTGGCTCGGGACCCTGGGTGCCCCAAACCCATACCTACCATAGTAGGCCCCTGGGGGGAATTTGACATTGATAATTTCAAGTGAATCAGAATTGTGTGAAATACATTTCTTTGACATTTCTTGTAACAAAGTTATGATTTTACAGTCTTTATAAAGCATAACATTTTGAAAATTGTTAGAATTGTGAGCAAGAGGATGTTCGTTTCAGTGATAGTGTTTAATGGTGCAGGAAAACCTTGACCAAGGGAAGTGGAGTAAGATTGGAACAAATCTACACAAAATCATACATCTGAATGCTTCCTGAAGAAACTTAACTAAATCCTGTTACAACATTGGGGAAATTGTGTTAATACTAGTATAAAGAAAAAACATTCATTGTTTGTGTATGCAGGAAAATCTCAAAAACCACTAAACCGATTAGGATAATTCTTTCTGTATTGGAATTCTTTATGAATAATTTCATAAATTATTAAAAGATTCAAAAGTACTTACAAACACATTGGCATTATAAAAGAACATACTTTGAAGTCTTTTTAGTTGAATGCCACAGTTCATAGAATATAAAATAGTTGTACAGAATTCCTTGCAATAAAATTTAACAAGAGATGGCTACATTTTATTGCAAAGATTAAATATAGATGACCAGAATATAATACTTCAGTAGACATAGTTTCTCGCATTCAGCATGAGCTTTACCATATTTTAGAAAAGTATCAATAGTTGGCAGTTGAGATAGTTGAATAACCGACTACTGGACAGCTTGATGTGAGAGAGAGAGAGAGAGAGAGGGAGAGGGAGAGAGCGAGAGTGAGAGTGTGCGTGTGCGTGCGCGTGCGTGCGTTCATGAAAAGATGGTTTAATACCAAACTTGGTATTTAAGTTTGGTATCTTCCAAGGATACGACACAAAGATTTTCAAGAAAATACCCCCACCCCTAACTACCCTTTACATTGAAGAATTTTCAGAAATGTTTTTCTTAAAAATGGCTAACCATTTTGATTAAAATACCACATAATAATGCCATTTCTATCACAAATAAAATGTATATCTTGAATTTTCTGGGAATAGCTTCTAAAGCAGTGTTTCCCAACCTTTTGAAGTTCACGGCACCCTTGGGAATAACATTAAACACCAGGGGCGCCCTTCCTTGAATTAAAAGACAATTAAGCTTAATATGTTAATTTATTGAAATATTATATAATAATAACGTACACCATAACATAATACAGTAAACTTACTACAATCACTGAGTAAAAATACATCAATAAATTTTGTTCGATTAATGATTAATGTGAAACTTGTGATTGATGCTTAGAGCACAGATATGTGATGTCGGGTCTTACAGTTGACAGTGAAACACGCAAATCATCCTCAAGGTTATTCAGTCTATTTCTTGCTTTGCATTTTATTGTCACCATAGCAGAGAAGGCTTGCTCGCATAGATAGGATGTTGAAAAGGGCAAAAGTGCATTAATTGCTTTCTTCATTAGGTTAGGGTACTCTCTCTCCGTTGAAGTTAAAAATTAGCGACCGACGCCTCACTCTTGGTGAACTTACCTTTGAGTGTGGAATCAGTGCAAAGATCAATAAATTCATCTCGTTCGCAAGCAATGAAATCTATTACCTCTGCACTATCTACGAAATCAAATGGCGAGACAACCCAGTCGAGATTCGTAGTGGAAATAGTTGAAAAGTATGCATCTTGCAATCTTGATAAGTAATCACAAATGCGGTCTTTCAGTTTACCCAGATCTTTATCTCCTGCCACATTAAGAAGAGATGGAAAGTTTGACAAATCTCCTTTTTGAAATGCAGACTTCCAAGAACTAAGTTTTCTTTTAAAACCTTTCATTATATTGGTTGAGGAGATTATTGTTTCATGTCGACCCTGCATCGAAACATTCAGTTCATTCAGCTTATGAAAAATATCTGCCAGATACAACAGTTCAAAACACCAAGAATCACTTAGTAAGAGCTCATGAAATGTATCTTGATTTTCATCCTTAAAAAAAGTTTTTAGCTGTTCTTTAAGTTCGAGAAACCGGTTCAATACATGACCCCGCGGCAACCACCTTACTTCTGTGTGAAGTAACAAAGAGGTATGAGCTGCATCCGTTGCACGACATAACTGTTCAAAAATTCTGCGCTTTAAAGGTCGAGACTTCATATAGTTCACCATTTTCACAACTTGGTTAAACACTTCAGCAATATCTTCATTACACACTTTCACGACTAATGCCTCTCTATGCAGAAAACAGTGAGTTATAATAATGGATGGATTTTCATTGAGAGCTCTGGCAGTAAAACCTTTAATTTTCCCAGACATAGATGGTGCACCATCTGTACATATACCACAACAGTCTTTCCATGAAAGATCATGGTCATTGAGATAGGAATTAATAGAAACGAAAATATCATGGCCTATGGTTGTAGTCTCCAGAAGTCTACAGAACAGAAACTTCACTAATATCTTTTTCATCAATATATCTGTTAAAACCAAGGAGTTGCGGTTTGTCACCAATATCGAGACTCTCATCTACTTGCAAAGCAAATGTTCTATAAGTTTTTATTTTCTCCGTGACTTATTCGTTGATATTGCATGACATTTCGGATATCCTGCGGCTGATTGTGTTGTTGGACAGAGGAACTTTCGAAATTTGATTAGCTGCTCCTTTGCCAAGTATTGTTGAAACTATAACTTGACATGCAGGGCCAATGATTTCCTCTCCAAGAGTATGAAGTTTCTTTTTTTTTAGCTATCAGCTCTGTACTTTAAATGAGGTTTCAAGAGCAGTATCACCTATGGTCATTCTCTTTACCATTCGCACAGCTGTTTTCTTCTCCCCTTCTAATATATGTGAAAAATACATTACATTTTTCTGTGACACACTAGGATGCTTTGTTGTAAGATGCCGCTTCAGTTTGCTAGGTACCATGGCCTCGTTGCTAAGTGTTTCGCCACAAACTAAACACACAGGGATAGGGTTTTCCTTGTTGTTATTCCACTTAAATCCATACGCTAAGTAACTGTCCTGTTATGTTCTTTTCTTTCGTTTGTCTTCTTTATGTGGTGAATTCGACGGTCCGGGAGAAACTGTAAGATTTGGCTCCTTAAAGCAAGCAGTAGGAGCCGACTGTTCACTTTCACTGTCCTGGCATTTACGTTTAACAATGAATTTATCCATAGCTAAACACTGTGAATCAACACGAGGAAGACAACTGAAAGCGCCAAGTGGCGTACACTTTTATATATTCATCTGTCGAAGTCTCGGGAATGTTCGTGAGGAAGCGAGTAGTCTCGGGAATGTTCGGCAGGGTATAGCTGTAATGCTGTGGGATACTAGTATAACTGAATTATTGAAATGAATCGACCACTATCACCATCTGCCGTGCATGAGAGTAATTGATTTTACTTATTTTATTTCAAGACCTTACAAGACTTAGGCTTCAGTAGAAGTTATTTTATTTTTGTATATCTCAATATCTCGCGGCACCCCTTAGCCAATCATACGGCACCCTAGGGTGCCGGGGCACACCTGTTGGGAACCGTTGTTCTAAAGACCTGTTTATTCTGGATGAATTTTGCTTAATTTTGCATAACCAGTAAACCGTAAGAGATAGACACAAATTTACTCTACAAAAAATGTAGATCTTGTTATGTCATATACATTTTTTTTGCAAAGTTTACCGTTTTCAAGGTATTCCTTTTATTAGTTTCAGTTGTGAAGTAATTATACTTTTCTCAGGCGGAAGTGTCTGTTTTTCTTTTGTTCTACCCTTAGCCAAGCAAAGAAGCGATTTGCAATGATAATCGCATGACAACAGCTTTTAAAACATTTGACTATCACTTTAGCCCAGTGCATTCCCTTAGTTCCAGTCTACTTATAAGGAACTAAGTAATAAAATTCTTCTAATGTTCATCTCGATTAGCATAGTGTTGAAAGAAGAATTGTCTTTTGCAAGAAGTTTGTAGAGTAGCTAGAGAAAGTCATGTGAGTGTAACACATAAGATTTTTTCAGTTAATTTTGAATTATATTTATCATTCAGTTGTACTTTCCCTATATATACTATGTACATAGTGCTTAGAGAAGGTATTGTATTGCACCCAAAAATTTGATACTGATATTTCACTGGAAATATATGTTTTGAGATCTCCTGAATCCAAAAAAAGCATTTTTAGAAAAATGTGTGTGTGTGTGTGTGTGTGTGTGTGTGGGGGGGGGGGAGGGTGGGGGGGGCAACATAGCTCAAAAACGAAAAGTCTGTTAAATATCGAACTTGGTATTTAAATTCAGTATCTTCTAAGGATGTGACACAGATTTTAAAGAACATCCCCCCACCCCCAACTACTACATGGAACTTTTTTCAAAAATTATGATTTTCTGAAAAATGGCTGTAATGATTTTAATTAAAATGTCGTAAATTAAAGACATTTACATGACAAATAAAATGTATATCTTGAATTTTCTGGGAATAGCCTCTGAAGACACCTTTATTCTGATGAATTTTGGAATTTTGCAAACTGATAAACTAAGAGATGGACAAAAACTTACATAATAGAAAATGTAGGGTTCATTAAAACACTCAATTTATATTACATATATTTTTTCGTGGAGTTGATTGTTTTTGAGATATTCCTTGTTTTGGTTTCATCTTTAAAAAACTTATACTTTTCTCACACAGGACTTTGTGAACTCTGTCCATACAAACAAAGGAACTTCAATCACATAGCAACCAGCTTTTGACTATCATTTTAACCTATGTTACTCCCTTATTTCGCTTCTACTTAAAGGAAACAAGTAATAAAACTATTTCTGCTAATTTTTTCTCGATTAGCATGAAGTAAATAGAAGCATAAGCTTTTTAATAATAATTTATTGCAGAGATGTAGAAAAGGTCATGTGAATGAAACACATCAAATTTTATCTTAATGATTCTTTTAATTCATTTGCTTCTTTCTACTTAATTATACCCTTTTTTGCTAATATATCAGCCCTTTCATCCCCCCTATTCCATAATGGGATGCAATCCATTTTAACACTGTGTAGGTTAACCAAGTTTTTTGATAGTATGGATTATGTTTTATATATGCTTCATTTTTGGGTAAGATGATGCTATGTCTTGGATAGCCGCTTTGGAGTGATAGGTAAATATCTTTACTATCAATTTAATATCTTTTACAGCATATTTATAAAAAGAGAAGAATTTAGATGTTCTGCCAACTCCTGCTTCATTTATATCTCAAAGAGATGCATCGGCATATATGAAAGTGTCAGAAGGATAATTTGTATGCATAGTTTCTTAGGCAAGAGGAGAAATTTAAGTTTTATTAATGGGCTGATCTAAGTTTAAATTGTGCTAATTAGCCCATTGTCAATTGGATTAGTACCATATATTTGTTTTGTTTTTGGAATTTCTAGATTTTCTATTAATTTTAATTGGATTTTTATATTCACCGGCACATTTCAATAATTTTATTATTGTGTAAGGATTATAATTTTTTAAGGAAATCACAGAAGAGTGAATTTATGTTATTTAATGTGATTATCCTGTGAGAAATTAGTACATAAGATTGCAAATAATAGTTTATAAAATAGACCACAGATGCACACGCATGCACAATAATTGAAAAATGAAATAATATTTACAGTAAATTTAATTTTATGCCTTTCATTTCAAATGATTTCTTGTGTGAAAAAATTTTTTTGGTTATATAGCATTTACGAAGATGCTGAGCCAGGTATAGAATGGGAAGCTGAGAACAACATCAGTTAAAGAGCGTCCATAAATAAAACAAATTTCATTTTTTTTTTTGAGCCAGGCCCAGTAAAACAAGGAAAAACTGCTAGAGCTTCAAGTTTTTATTTTTTTGGCTTCCATCTAGGAGACACTCAAAACTTGTGCTGGAATGGAAAAGCTCAGACAGAAGACAGTTTAAAAAGGGACAATCTATCTACTGTGTATAGAGTGTAAATGAATAACACTGCACAAATTTTACTGGCAATTACAATTTATAGATACTTAGTTTGAGATAGGAAACTTATGGTCTACAGATACAAATTAGAGAGCTTTGCTTAAAATTGCAAGGTTGTATGCATGCCCATTTCAACTGTAAGGCATGTTTAGAAAACAAGTGGAAGAATTTGGAGCATGTGTGTTTAGCATAATGGCTATGGTGTAGGATTGCAAAAGTGCATGTGCATTAAAATTGCAGATTAAAATCCCCATGACTATAACATTTTTACTTTCTCTAGTCTCATATGCACAATGTACATAGGCAGAGAGAAGTATTGTATTCCACCCAAAAATTTGATATCGAGATTTCACTTGAATCCAAAAAAAGCATTTTCAGAAACGTTTGTGTGTGTGAGAGAGATAGAGTATAGCTCAAAAATGAAAAGACGGTTAAATACCAAACCCTGGTATTTAAGTTTGGTATCTTCCAAAGATGCGACATGAAGATTTTCAAGAAAATACCCCTACCCCTAACTACCCTTTACATGGAAAAATTTTCAAAAATGTTGTTTTTCTTAAAAATGGCTCCAACCATTTTGATTAAAATACCACATATTAGACATTTCTATAAAAAATAAATGTATATCTTGAATTTTCTGGGAATAGCGTCTAAAGACCTGTTTATTCTGGATGACTTTTGCTTAATTTGGAATAACTAGTAAACCGTAAGAGATAGACAAAAACTTACTGTGTAAAAAATGTAGATTTTGTTAAAATACAGAAGTTATGTCATATACTTTTTTTTTTTTTTTCATGGAGCTTACCTTTTTTGAGGTATTCCTTGTTATTAGTTTCAACTGTGAAGTACTTATACTTTTCTCAGATGGAAGTGTCCATTTTTCTTTTGTTCTACTACTGGCAAAGCAAAGAAGCAATTTGCAATGACAATCGCAAAACAACAGCTTTTAAAACATTTGACTATCACTTTTTCCTAGTGCATTCCCTTAATTCCATTCTACTTATAAGGAACTAAGTAATTGCATTCTGCTAATATTTATCTCGATTAGCATGGTGTTAAAAGAATTATCTTTCGTAAGAAGTGTGTTTGTAGAGTGGCTAGAGAAAGTCATATGAGTGTAACACATCAGATTATTTCTTTCTTTCATTTGGCTTGATTTACAGGAAGCATTGTGTCATGCTGTCAGTTTTCATTTAATGGATGCTTAAGCTATTGATTTCAAATACTCTTAACTTTCACAGTAGGTAAACACCAGAAACTTAATACGTTCTTAAATGAACTGGTTCAACAAATAACTTACAAAATGTAAATAGTTGAAAGAGCTCAATGTTACTGAGTTAATACAAAAATACAGGCATCCAAAGCAAACAAATTAGGAGAGTGGACACAGGCTTCAAAGGAATTGCTCAAAATGGCAACCTCTAACATTGATGCATAGGTGACATCCAGTGGCGTATCTAGAATTTGGCTCTTGGGGGGGGGGGGGTCAAGAATATTTTTTATGGTTGAAATTTTCAGGTGTTTAGAATAACGCTCCCTCTTCATTATGCAAACATTTAAAAAAACTGCAATATCAATAGTCCTCCGTGGTTTAGGGGTTTTATGCAAGCCTCTAGTTTCCAAGATCACAAAAAATTTGTGATTATAATGCACTTGTTGTAAATCGGCTTTCCTAGTTCCTCGGCAGATATAACACCGACCATGGAATGAATATCACTTATAAAAAATTTTCTAAAAATTGTTTTGAGAAACTGGACATGCACCAACTATTGAATGGAATGACTATCACTTTAAAAAAAACATACCATATTTTGGACAATTCTAAAAATTGTTTTGAAAAAACTGGACATGTAGCAACTATTTCAGATATACCGCAAAGCCTAAACGTTTCTTTATCAGTTTAAATGCAATCAGTTGTTTAGCATGTGTTTTAACTTATAACATGGTTTGTCTTAATGGTTTTATTAATGTTTGATACAATAATGCTCCATTTTTATTTTTCTTAGTTAAATCTCCTAGTGTCTGTAGCTTAAATAACAATGTGATGTGGTTTATCAGCTTTGTAGACTTATTCTGTATTATGATTAATGTACAGTTTGATTTGCCTAAATAAGTTGCACTGTACATAATTTTAATGAAAAAATGGTCAATTGATTAAAAAAATCAAATAAACGCGAGTAAATAAGGTTCTACAGAATAGCGCACAAAAAACCGGCTGCAAGTACTAGACTGCCCATTGTCGCCCATCAATTGTTATCTATTGTTGCAAAGCTGTTTTCACTAGTTTTATAAATATAGACCTTTGCATTAGATTATTTGTTATTTCTTTATTATGTAATTATTACTTGTTTACCTATTTGTTGTTGTATCTGCTTGAGGTGGGCAACAATTCTCGTGTAGTTGGCTGGCGAGCAGTCTGTACACGGGGCCAGTTTTCATTTGCTACCTATGCAGAAAAACAATCAAATTCTTTTTTAATAAAATAGTTTAAGAGTTAGAAGCAGCTATGCAAATCTTAAAGTAACTAATGAAGTGCCCAATGTCTTTAGGATTGATGAAATGAGATGTGTGTTTTGTCTGGGAATGTTGAAGCTCTACTCTTGAACACTTCAGCAGTGCATTATTTATCTTGTCTGGCACCGAATTGGTCAGTTTTAACGTCCTTTGTCACTTTCAGAAGTTGCTCCAGTTGTTTTCCATTTAAAAAAGGAATAAATAGTACTGATACCAGTGTAGGCCTACCATTTTTTTTTTTCCATTAAAATACGGGATGCCTGAAAAGGTTGGATTAGCTGATCAATGCTTTCTGAACATGGTATTAACATAACATTAGAATGAAGGAAACATGATATTGAGTAAATTCACTTTACAATATCAGAGTTCCCACCATGTGCAATCGAAAATGTTGATTGCAAATTTTACAGTGAACTCTATAATTAAGCTTTGTCTCTTCAAAGGGCTATCTATCCTGTAAATTGAATAAAAAGATGCATTTCCATTTAGGCATAATAGCTTAATTTCTTGCAAATATCACAGCACATCAACTGCCAACAGCATAGTAGATAAGACTACTGTTCACAGAACTCGCTAAACAGTAACAAAAAAAAAATCTGATGTGTTCCATTCATATGACTTTCTATATCTCTGCAACAAATTATTGTTAAAAAGCTTATGCTTCTATTTACTTCATGCTAATCGAGAAAACATAGCAGAAATAGCCTACTTACTTGCTTTCTTGTAAGTAGAAGCGAAATAAGGGAGTACCATAGGTTAAAGTGATAGTCAAAAGCTGGTTGCTATGTGACTGAAGTTCCGTTGTTTGTATGGACACGAGTTGACAAATTCCTCTATGAGAAAAGTATGTTTTTCCAAGCTGAAACCAAAAACAAGGAATATCTAAAAAAACGATAAACTCCACAAAAAAAAATGTATATAACATAAATTGTGTGTTTTAAAGTGCTCTACATTTTTTGTGTGATAAGTTTTTGTCCATCTCTTACAGTTTAGCAGTTATGCAAAATTCCATAAAATTCCTCCAGAATAAAGTAGTCTTCAGAGGCTATTCCCAGAAAATTCAAGATATACATTTTATTTGTCAGGTAAATATCTTTAATATACAATATTTTAATCAAAATCGTTAGAGCCATTTTTAAGAAAAAAAAAATTTCGAAAAAAGTTCCATGTAAAGGGCAGTTGGGGTTGGGGGGATTGAAAATCTTCATGTCACAACCTTGGAAGATGCCAAACTTAAATACAAGTTTGGTATTTAACGGTCTTTTTGTTTTTGAGCTACACTGTCCACGCACGCACGCATGCACGCATGCATGCACACACCTTTTTCTGAAAATGCTTTTTTTGGATTCAGGGGGACCCAAAACATGTATTTCCGGTGAAATTTCGGTATCAAATTTTTGGGTGGAATGCAATACCTTCTCTATTCCCTATGTACATAGTACGTGTAGAGAAAGTTATAAGCGAGATAGGTGCCAACTCAGCATTTCTCACAAGAAATAGCAGCACTTTGTTAGATTTTTAATTTAGGAAGGTATGTGTCAAGAAAATATGGGGACATGCACACACCTTTTTCTAAAAATGCTTTTTTTTACTCGAGGTATCTCAAAACATATTTCAGATGAAATCATCTTGGATTTGAATTTTTGGGTGGAATACAATACCTTCTCTATACATTATATACATAGTATGTGTAGAGGAAGTAATAATAAAGTGGTACAAAAAATTGCTTATATTAGTCACAATCAGCAATAATGTAATTATTTTAACTTTTATTCTTATTTAGGGTTATCTGTATTCACTTTTGTCTAGGAATTGACTTTCCTTATCCTAAACATAGTTTCCTTCTTTTCCATTGACCTTTATAAAGATACTTCCTCTCCTTTTATTAATTATGGATTTCTTCAAACTAATCCCTGTTAACCCTGAAATAATTTGTTTATTGGCATAAGAATTTCCAGTTATTAAAACCAGGATGAAAGGAAATTAGGTTTATCTGTTACCAGACTTCATGCTGTAATATCACAGATAACAAATCACCTATCCCTTGTTCAGTTTGCTGGTATGTGCAGATCAATCAAGATATAGCGTTTTATCTGTTGTGATTCTATGTATTGATGATTTCAAAAAATTAACCCATGGCTCTGCATTTGGTTCAGGCTCTTCTAAGAAATTCACATTATGGTGTCAGTTATTAGAAATGCCCCATTAAACTAATCAAATGTTAGGCTAAAGTATAATATTGTAGAAGATCATGATCATAAGAGATCATATTCAAGCTTTATGCCTGATTTCTGTTCCACTTTTGATCTGCTACTCAGGAATTCACTGTGGTGTATTTTGTTTATGCAGCCCTATATCCAAAGGAAGATAGAGAGGAGCTAAAGAAAATCTATGAGATGGCAAACCGCTATCATTTCCTTCACAGCTTGGCTCTGCTTGGTGTTCCATTATGCCGATGGCCAAAAACTGTAAGTGAAATTTGTTTATATTAAACTTAATCTAGTTTAGCATGGCAATGAAGGGAACAGGAAATTATGGTATAGTAGGCCGTGGTGAATATTAATAGGATAACTTACCTCCCACTCTGAGATGTGGTGGTACAACTTGCGGTTTTGCATGCCTTGAATGCAATAGAAATTGTGCACTTCCAACTCATGTCTGGCTTCTTCTGTTACAAGTCAGACACACCAGTGTGAGATTAGACCTTGGAGTGAATGTGTATATTTATACATGTTTGTACCAAAGTATGGTTGAATATATTCACAACACGAGCATGTGTATATGTTACAAATATTTTTAAGAAATAAGAATTTGGGTGGAAAACTGGACAAATATTTAGACTTAAATTTCCTGACAGACCACTTCTGTGTAGAAAACAAAACTTCTAACAAGTTAGGTCCATTAGTGTAGAAGAACGATTCATGTAAATGAGAAGATGTGAAATAGGTATAAGGCAAGTTGACCAGCACCTCCAGCATCTTTGATAGAATGAGTAATTCATACTGTTATTTAATCTCTTACACCTAGTTTCTACTGAGCATTTGTAGCATATGAAGCTAGGAGTTGTACTAGGTCTACAGAACAGAGATAAGTTATTCTGTCAACGTTCACTGAAAACTACTGTATTTACTTCCATATGCTTTGCAATTTACTCACCTCCAAACTGAAACACTGCAGAGAGTGGCACTTGATGCTTCAACCTTCACCAGGAAAATTTTGTGCTGGAATATTTAAAATAATACTTCACACTAATATATTTCATACAATGAAATACTCAAGTATTTTATTTTTTAAATCACTTCATGAAAAAGTGACACTTACACTATTACAAGAAACGATAGTAGAAATTTGTCCACACACAAAATAAACATTTTTTGGTTCCATTTATATGCTATCTTTGACATCTAGGTCATATTGCTGGCTTTTGCCTTGGAATAATTGCTCATGCAAATGGTTTTTACTCATTTACTATTTGTATTAATCTTTGAGTTATTATTTTTAAGTTTACACGCACGCATGCACACGCACACACACACTCTCTCTCTCTCTCTCTCTCTCTCTCTCTCTCTCTCTCCCTCCCTCCCCCTCTCTCTCTCTGTCCTTCATATCATACCAAGAGAGAGTATGCAATAATCCTGGCTAAAGAAAAATTGCCATGTCCAGCCAGGAATGAAACCAAGAACCTTTGGATTTGGAGGCTATCATCCTAATCACTAGATAGTAGAGGCAGTTGCAACATAATTAATACCTTCCAAACTCCATTTCCAGAAAACTAAACAGCATGTTACTCAATGGTTTATGGTACAGCACAATAGACAATACTTGGGAGGCAAATGGATGTCAATTTGTCATTTTCAGTAAAAATTCCTTCTTTATGTTCTGTTTTTCTTTTTTTCTTTTTTTTTTTTCTTTTTTTTTTCATAAATCAAGTCCATTAACCTTGTAGTTCTAAAGTTTTGCTGCCCCAATAATGTTTAAGGCTTTAATAAACTATGCCATTTTTAAAAGCTTGCACCCTTTAAATGTCCTATGCATGCAAACTTTAAACTTCATTTTTCCCATTTCATTTTTTAAGCGGTTTACTGCCTTCTCCTACAGATTTATTCAAAGGGGCTGAAAATTGTCCTGGTTGTTTAAGAAACTATAACTAGTAAAACTAAGTATTGGACTTTTAATATGTAGCATGAAATAAAAGCATATGACAGCAACAACAAAAAATTGTCATGAGTGCACTCAATTTTTTGTTATTCTGTACAGGAAGTAAATATAAAAATATGATGTGTAGTTTTATTAGTCACAGTTTCTAGAATATTCAGTAATATTTTCAGCCTCATTGCATTCAAATTGTAACTGGAGATAGATTTTGAAAAACACAAAAACATTAATAACTAAAGGCTATTGAAATGGTATTCTTTGATGTCACAGCCCTTTTCCCAACTATCCCAATACCTGAACTTCTATGCCAACTTAAAAAATGGTTCACATACAACTGGCTGCAAGAATAAATAGTCGAAATAGACGATCTTATGAAACTCTCAGAGAGCTTTGTATCTCACAGAATAGCTTTCTGTTCAACAACATGCATTATCAACAGATATTGGGTTTAGTCACTTTCATCTTTCCTTGCTGATTATTTCGTGAGCAAATTGGAAACACACTTGACCACCTCCTTTCTGTACATAAGTTTGGCATAGATAATAGATAACGTTTTCCTATAATATGAGAGAAATTCTTCTAGACACTATTAAGTTACTCAATTTACAAAACAGAGCTATTTTGTTATGATGTATATTGGAAATGCAGGCACATTACCTTTCCTATTTAAAAGTCTAGGAAGCAAAATTAAATCACATTCTGAAAACTATATAAAGAACAATAGTTTCAACCCAATTCTGTATAGTTCTGTAACCCACAGATTGCTTACACTCCATTGACAGAAGAAGAATATAGAACATAATACCTACACTTAGTCAATACAACAATAAACAATGGTTTCCACAAACAAATCATTGATAAGAAAATAGCAAAGTTCAAAAAACAGAAACACATCAAGGAACCATAAAAGTCACCTAGCAAAAAACCCAAATGAGTTTAAAAAAATTCTCTGTAAACCATATATAACTTATTTCAATTTAAAGTTCATACTCTCTCTCCAAAAAGAAATTAGCTCCCATCAGGTGACAAAGGTTAATATGGATTGTACTAGATAAATTTTCCATGACCAGTACAAAATCCTCTCATTTATTAGTAGCTCTTATTTTTGAAATCCACTGGAAATATTTTAAATGCATATGCAAATGAAATGTCTTACCAATTCGGTTTATCTTGATTACAAGTTGAGTTTAACTAAATGAAATAAGAGACTGAAGTAGCTAAAACTGCTAGTACAGTATAAATGTATAATTTTGAAGCTGCTTACAGTGAAGGCATAATCAAATTGAATTAAAGTGGTACTGTTAACACACACTACACTTACTTTTATGGAGTAGGACAATTGTTTTGCTGACCTTTGCTCGCATCCTCAGAAACAATTGTCCTACTCAATAAAAGTAAGTGAAGTGTATGTTAACAGTACCACTTTAATTAATTCAATTTGCTAGTACAGTATTGTAGAATTGGTCTGAGAGGTCCTGAGTCCGATTTCTAGCTGAAGGGTGGGATTTTCCTTTAGCTAGGATTATTACCCATCCCACTTAGAGTTTGGAAGTAAGAGTGTGAATGGTATGTGAATTTAATGTATGACCAAAATTAATACCAACCCATAGTTTCACTGTAAGCAGGTAAACATCTTTGGTGATGAGCAATTGTTCCAAAGATAAAAAACTGCTGATATGATCTTGGAGGTTAAAGGTGGCATATAAATTGAACATAAAAAGGAAGAGATAATACCAGGGTTATACTACATTTTACTTCCTTTGTTTGGAACAAAAAATGTAGTGAGCTGGCCCCACAGCTAAGTCTGTAGAGTACCTATCTCCCTCTCTACAAGCGTTCTTGGGTTCGATTTCCAGCTTGAGAGGGTGGAAGCTTTTCTCTAGCTAAGATTGTCTATCCTTCAAGCATCTGAAAGTGTGAATGAGAGTGTGAATGAAATCCAAAGAAATTCAGTGTAACCATATGAGTTAACACCATTGTCAATGGCAATATTTCCAAAGATAAAAGGATTAAAAACAAACAAAAAAATACCCGAAACAAAAACTCAATTCTATAGTTATCGTATACAATGAGTTAATTGAATGAAATAAATTTGGAGAGTCTGAAGTAACTGAGGCTGCTGGCACAACAATTGTAGGTTTAATTATTTGTTTAATTAGCTGTGTGTGTGAGACAGGAGATGAATAGGTAGAAGAGACTGAAAAATTCAGTGCCATGATATCTACTTGGGGTTTACTGGGAACAATGCGAGTCATTTGGAGAATGTAATGCTGTGTTGGCATGTTCCCATGGTAACTCAGTGGTTAGAGCAACTGGACTGAGTCTAGAAATCTGTGGTTCAATCTGGTTTTCAGTCTGACTCTACCTTTGCAATTGATCATATGCAGCAAATACTAGGACTGAGGCAAGGATGCCGAGTCCAATATTATTTAATTTATTTATAGATGACATTCTAGATAAAATAATGAAAAGTAATAAGCACTGTTCCAGTTATCGGAAAAAAAGAGGTACCAGGGTTACTTTTTGCTGATCTTGTGGCAAGGGCCAGTAACAATGATAGGGTTACAGTATGCTTGTAATGAAATTGTTAGATTTTGCAAGGAGTGGGACTTAAAGGTAAGTATGAAAAAGTCTAAGATAAATGGTATTTAAAAAAGGAACACAATTAAAAAGAGCGATAGTTTATAAAGGTAGAGCCAATTGAGGTACTGAAAGAATGTGATTACTTGGGGATCAGATTCGCAAGCAATGGTGAATGGGAAGCACAATCCAAATATGCATAAATGAAAGGAAAACTAACAATGAATTAGTTTTCCTTTCATTTATGCAAATTAATTAGCTAGAAAGACTTCATGAAGGAGTAGTTAAGTCAAGGATGCTTCATGGAATAGAGATCTGGGTAGTGACAAAGGGATGGCTAAAGATTGATGTAGTTCATAGAATGTTTTGCATGGAAGTTTTAGATTTACCCACAAGTTCACCAAGAAGCATAGCAGGGTTAAGCACTGGCAGGGTTAAGCAGAGTAGGGAGAAAAAGCACAATAGTGGAAAGAATTTTTAAGTACTGGTATAGGCCTTATACATTTAGATGACAATAATATAATAAAAGAATGACATTTAAAAAAGATGTAATACAAAAAGAGAGTGCAAGGAGATGGGGATGAGATTAGAAGAAATAGGCATCAGGAATATTTGGCTATTAGAAAAAAATAACATCTGTGGATTTTGGGAAGAAGTGAGCTTGAGGGAGGAAGACATAGAGAAATAAGAGATGCGGGCAAATTTTGAGGATAAAAGTTCTTTAAGATTATATAAGATGGTTAAAATAAATTTGGGCAGGGAGAAATATGTAGAGGTTTGTGAGAAATTGGAAAGAATAAGATTTGCGTGGATGTGCACAGGAATATTAGGATTAAAATGAGTAGGTAACATTTGCCTGGGTAAATGCATTATGTGTGAGAAATTGAGTAGTATTCTATGTACATTGATTAATAAGAGTGTTGCACGAAAAACGCCCTGATTACTTGACTGCTCATTGTTGCCTGTCAATTATCATCTATTATTGCAAAGCTGGTGCAACTAAATTTTGTATTGTCAGTACAAAATCAATTGCAACTTGGTTAAGACATGTGAAGTGCAAGGGCAAATCAAAAAGTCTTTGCCCCTATTGTTTTTTGGCCGAATGATGAATGTAAAACAAAAACCAACATACACATTTGATGTAGTGGTCTTTTCATGGGCTGGTCCTCATAGTGTTTCCATACTGCATGTAATGAAGTAGGCACGTTTCATTGCCAGTAACAATGTGATCCAGGAAATTGTCACCCTCCTCGGCATATCGCTGCAGATGATTCAAAGAAGCAATAATTTGCTTGCCTTTCATCACGTCATCCAACTGCTTAGGAATCCATCAACAACCTTCCTTTACTTAAGCACTCGTGAATGATTGATGTTTGGAGGAATTTAGTAACAGTGACGGTCAAATTATGTGTGATATTAATTTGTTGAGTTGGTTTTTTAAAAAGTGTTAAAAAAACAACTCAACAAACCAATATCACACTCGTGAATGATGTCGAAAGCACTCGCCAAAGAAATGTTGAGCTCCTGAGCAATGTCTTTGATGCACACACCGCTCTGCTTTCACCATCATATGTCATCAGTCACCGATACACATGGTCTCTCTGCACGCTCATTGTCATGCAGGTTTTCACAGCCATTTTCAGAACACCACCATCTCACATTTCTCAAAGCAAGATGCCTTTCCCCATATGTTGGCTGCATTTCACTGCGAATCTCTAGTATGGCTTCCTTCGGAAGGGAAGTAAAGCCGTTGGTCCCGTGTCGTAGATTTACGGCACATAAAAGAACCTCAAGCCTGATAGAGAGGCCTCTGAGCCAAATTAAGCAGTCTTTCACGCCCAGTATAGAATGGGACACTGAGAACCAAAGCAGTTAAAGAGCGTCCATAAATAAAACGCCATTTTATTTCACTGTGAATCTCGATGGGCGTTCATCCCTTACTCCATAGAAAACGGATCACACTATGTGGACATGTTAAACACATCTGCCATTTTGAATGCACTGGCAGCAGCTAATGTAATGTAAAAGACGAGATCAATTCAGGAATTAGCTTATTTGTTAATTCTTTATTATCTAATTATGACATGTTTATTGTATCTGCTCGCGAAGGGCAACAATTGTGTGTAATTGGTGGACAAGCAGTGTGTAATTGAGGCCAGTTTTTTGTGCAGCATCCTATAGAATGTGGAAAGGTCAAAAGATGGAGAGAGGATGTATGAAACAAAGAGTGGGATAATTTAAACAAAGAAATAATAGCTGTTAAAATGTTGGTGAGACCAAGGGCAAAAACAATTAAAATTGTGGGGAAATTCTTAGGCAATGTAAGAGAGAAGTGGATAAGGATTTTAAAGCAGGAACAACTTAGAAATGGAGAGTTAGTACAGTAGCTCTGCACCATACATACAACTTAGTGGTTAAATAAAGTATGGGGGAACTAGCAGGTAGACTTTTATTAGAATGAAGTTATACTCTTAATATTGTAGTAACAAAAGATGAAAATAAATCATTCATTCAATTGTAGGTTTGTTGCTAAAAAAAGTAAATAAAAGATAATATAAGGGAATACTGCAATATACTTACCATATTATAACTTGCTCTTGAGACAACCCAACAGTCATATCATTGCAGCTGTATGTTCCCCATTGATACCGCCCGATTCCTTCAACCCCTTTACCTTAACTAGCAGCATAACAATTCATAGATTTATTTATACTGCTGCCATGTGGTGCTGCAGTTGTTCTCAAGGGAAAAGTTATGTATGGTGAGCATATTCTTTCTTAGAGAAATTGTCAATATTTTACTCTTAGTTTTGGCGATCTAATACATTAGTTCCAGTAATGGAAACATAAATGTCTTTATTGTATTTGTGATTAATGTGTGTTTATTTTTTGTCCTTTCTTTCAGAGTGGCACATTCCTGATTTTGGGAATGACCATGTTCTGTGGAACATGCTACTATCATGCTTTAACAGGGCAGAGTGAGCTTAGGCGACTGACACCTATTGGAGGCACATTCTTAATCATTGGCTGGTTGGCAATGCTACTATAAGCTACTGATTAATATTGTAGTATTTAGGTCCATACATCCTAGCTTTCATGTAAGCTTGCAAAATTCAGTGTGTATTATTTTATAACACTTCTTAGAATGTATCAGTGTAATGCAGTTTCCCAATGGCATTTTCTATACATGTACCACCTTTATATGTATTCTTTTTGACTTGGTGTTAAATTTTATTTCCATTTATTGTGGTTATCACAAATGTTAATAAATGGTTAAAGTACAGTATGTTTCATAATATTTCTTCTAATAAATCAAAAAATAGTTTTATTAGTCCATCACCAAAGCCTCTCTGAGACAGGCATAGTATATTCACCTTATGGTACAGTCATGCTATTTAAAATCAAGTTACACTGATTGTCAATGTTTGGATATATCACTGTTCTATCACAGACATGCAAGGGCACAATTGCAAACTAGCTGAGACCTACTCCGGTAGCTCCATTATTGTAGTTGTGAGAAGTTGTAGATAAGAATTTTGCCTAATGATTTCACTAGTTATCTTAAATGTGCCCAACATAGTGAGCATCCAAATATAAATAATAAACAGTTTTATCATTGATAATCAGTTATCTTTGATAAAGCTTTGGATAATATTGCCTAAAGCTATTGTGGGAACACAAGTTGTGTAACTAGCTAAGAACATGTTTCTTGGTTACATAAGCCATTATTTTTACTATTTGTTATTGTTTGATCTTGTGAGGTAAGCAAAATTATCATCATATTCTTTTGATTAATAGAAATAGAAAGTAAGTGAGTAATTGCTAGGGACACTCAAATTTCGCGACTCGCGAAACTCGCGAAAATTTTTAAAATGCTTAAAATTAGGGAATAAATGTATACGAAGACCTATTTGATTAATTTAAATACTTTTTGACACACCATCTACTCGCGAAATTTTGAAATTCCCGCTCTATATACGAATTTTTAGGTTCACTCGCGAAATTTATCGCATATAGCAAAAAGATCACACATTCTTGTTATCAAATTTCGGTTAACGTTTTTTGCTTCCAGCTTAAGCTTTGTTAAGTGCCGTGGGAGTCTGTTAGCACGGTATTGGCTATCTTGTCAGCGTTCGATCGATAACAACAGCAGTCTGCAGTATCGGCGGACCAGCGAAGCCGTTGAACCAGCGAGATAGGAGCGCTCATATCCGGTATGCGCTGCGCACGCATTCTGTTACTACCCTAAGTAATTTCTTCTACGCGTATCCCACTAGTTCCTGTTCACCCATGCATTCAGTTCGTTTTAACTAGCAGTAGCGTAGTTCTGAAATATCGTACAGCATGCCACCGAAAGTGAGCTTAGATGAGCGGGTAAAGCAATTCTCGCAGGACGGAATGAAGAGGTTGGGAGAAATAATGCTTTGCAGCTTTTGCAATAAAAGAATTCCATATGAAACTTCGGATGCTGTAAAAAAACATATTGCTAGCCAGAAACACGTGGATGCAATGAAAACGCGTAAGCGGCAAAGAACAATGTTCGAGGCGGCTGAATGTTCAAAAGGAGCAAAGGTATGTAATTTCCACATTTTCTGCATTTATCTATTTCAATTCTGTGACAATTTTTATTTTGTTACTTAGAGTTTGAAACTTGTGTGTAAAGAGGTAAAGGTGTATTACCTATTTAAAATTAAATGCCAGTTTACTTCCTTTTAAAGCACATGTTTTTAGAAATCAGAAACATTATTTGGCTAATAGTAAAATATCGTGTGTAGTTGCACTCTTCGCTTAATCGCATATACTTATTTTGCTCAGTTATATGTTTTACATGATTTTATATCATATTTCAAATTTATTTTGGTTTATAACTTGACATCGGGTGTATAACACAACGCTGCTTTAGGTTCGCGGTGATTTAGCCGGTTGTATGACGCACGTTGAGGGACATGCGAGCACGCTCTCACAGATATGAAGTGTAGCATACAAAATATGCGGGTAGGACATAATTTTTAGTTATGTTAGGCCTGTTGCCGTTGAAAGTTAAAGGGGGCTATAAAAATGAAAAATAAGGCAACAAAAGACATGTTATAAAAAGGAACATAAACTGCAGCATTTTAATCTCAAAGAATCAATCTTAGAGATTCGCTTTCAAGATTTAACACATTTAAAAAGACATTTTGCAAAAGTTCTGGTCTATGCTTATATGTTTTCTTTTCTACTTTTACCAGGCTGCCAAACTGGATTTTGTCACTTCCACGGTTGAAATGATGATTTCAACCAATATTCCATTGGAGAAGGCAGATCACCCAGCCTTCAAGGAATGGGTGAAAAAGAACGTTATTGGCGGTGGAGACCTTCCAGGAAGCAATGTTCTCCGTAGAGAATATTTACCTCTCTTGGCAAACTCCAGGAAGGAAAAAGTTGTTGCAGCCCTACAGAACAAGAAGGTTGCTGTTATGGCTGACGAAACAACAGACAAGATGGGCAGGGCAATTTTCGTTGTTCTGCTGTCTACAGTGGAGCCCTCCAGATCGCAGGAGCAATATGTGGCTGCTGTCACTTCACTGGAGGTAGTGAATGGACGGTCCTGTGCTCGAACAATTACCGAGGCACTACGGAACACAGGGGTAAACTTTGACCAAGTAGTGGCATTAGTAAGTGACTCAGCCAGTTATATGACCTCCTGTTATGCTGGGTTATCACTTCTCCTGCCAGATGAGTCCCTACATATTCAGTGCTGGGCACACAAAATAAATCTGATTGGTGTGGTGATGAAGGACTACTTGTCATCGCTAAATAAACTAGTCATTTCAGTCAAGCAGACTTTTCTGCATGCCCGGAAAAAAAGACATGCATTTCGGCAATTCATGCAGGAGAAAGGATCTGCAGCAGGAATGTTTCCAATTCCAGTGGCCACAAGATGGAATTCCTGGGTGGAAGCAGTTGAGTGGATGCCAGATAACTGGACCGTTCTTTTTAATTTTTTTCGCTCCATTGGTGGCAGAGAGTCATTTACTGCAGCATCTTCATACCTGCAGAATATTACTGATTCTGAGCTACAGATGCTTTATGTGCAAGCTCTGTTTGTGAAATCTTTAGCTTCAGTGATGAAGCAATTGTTGTTCAGCCTGGAAACAAATTCCAAACCGATGGCTGCAGAAGTGTATCCCAAACTTCAGAATTTGAAGAAGCGCTTACAAATAGTTGCTGCCGGAACTTTCAGTGACAGAGTTCAGGAGGAGCTTGATGCCCTGAAAGGAAATCTCATGGGATGTTCGATGCAGGACATAAAAATTGCAGCAGGCCATATGCACACCAAGCTGGACAATCTTATGTTGGGGGACCCTGCCCGTGCATTTTTGGAGCCTGTGGCTGCACTCTTCTACAGGCAGAATGTGCTGTCACAGCCTGCTGCAGGAGACGAGCTGAAAACCCTTTTCCACAAAGTACCATCAATGAAGGGTATTCCCATCGATGAAGGACTGCATGCTTACAGGGATCTTCAGGATATTCTGAAGAGCAATGTAAATATATCAGTAGAAGATGCTCTTCATGCAATGCGTGATGATCATCAACTTTTTGTTGATGGTGCCTTAAGGGCGCTGTGGGTTCCTGTCTCAAACGTGAACTGTGAAGGGTTTTTTTCCAACTTTTCGTGTGTGTTGACGGACCTCAGAACAAATCTCACAATCACAAACTTGGAGATGCTATCAGCTTATAATTATGAAAGTAAACCATAAGAGCGTGTGTAAATTATGCTTGCTATTAGCGTTTTTATATTTTAGATTGTATAAATTAATTATGCATTTATTTCTATTTTTGTAGGTGAGTAAGTTAATATCCAAGAATTACCGTATCCAAGAATTTTCCTTTCTAACTCAAGAATTTTACCTTCTCACTCAAGAATTTTCTCTCTTATTACTCAAGAATTTAGCAACATTTTATTCAAGAAATTTGAGTGTCCCTAGTAATTGCATATCATCTTAATGTGTAAAAATCAATGCACATATGTAGGTATATTTTTTATAGGTTTCTTCATTGTTCCCCCAATTTCATCCAAACTTGTCATCAATAACCTTCGACACAAGACAAAAAATCTGATGTGTTCCATTCACATAACTTTCTCTAGTTGTTCCATATACAAACTATTCTTACAAAAGATGATTCTTTTATCTACGTCATGCTAATTAAGATAAACATAGCAGTCTTATTATATGCTTCCTTTTAAGTAGAAGGGAAATAAGGGAATACATTAGACTAAAGCGATAGTCACATCTTTTAAAAGCTGGTAGCTAAGTAAAACAATTGAGGTTTGGTTTGGTTTGCTTTGCTTTGCATGGCCCCGTTTGAGAAAAGTTAGGTAGTTTAAAATTGAAACCAGTAACAAGGAATATCTCAAAAATGGTCAACTCTATGTCATAAGTTATGTATGTGTAATAATTGTGTTGTAAAGAGATCTGCTTTTTGTGAAGTAAGTTTTTGTCTGTCTCTTACAGTTTAACAGTTATGCAAAATTGTGCAAAACCCATCCAGAATAGTTTTTCAGAGACTATTCCCAGAAAATTCAAAATATACATTTTATTAGGGATGTAAGTATCTTTAATATACAGTATTTTAATCAAAATCGTTAAAAGCCATTTTAGAGAAAAGCAGAATTTTCAAACATTTTTCCATGAAAAGGGTAGTTTGTGTTGAAAATCTTTGTGTCACATCCTTGGAAGATAATAAACATAAATACCAAGTTTGGTATTTAACAGTCTTTTTGTTTTTTAACTATGTTGTCCACAGACACCCACACATGCCTGCACAGACCTTTTTCAGACTCATGGGACATATATTTCTGGTGAAATCTCGACAACAAATTTTGGGGTAGAATACAATACCTTCTCTAGCTACTATGTATGTTGTATGTATATATGTACTAGAGAAAGTAAAAATACTGTTTAGCTTAGAATTTGAAACTCCATCCCATTTCACAGAATTAATTATTTCATTTCCTGTAACACCTAAAAAAGCTTGCAAGACTATCTAATATCTTTCTCGGTGATTGTCATAATAGCTCAAGCATTGCCCATATAAGAAAAATAATTACCCACTTAGGCTTTCAAGGCTTCACAAAATAACAAAGTAAAGAAAGTTCATATATCATTCATTAATCTGCTATCTGAGATTGATCATGGAGTAATAAAACAGTCAAATAATTACAACAGCTATTATGCTTGCAGGAATGTAAAGACAATGTAATCACATGGTTGAAAGAATAAGAAAATTTGAACTGCACTGTAATAACAGCAACATCCAGCCAGACTAAATACTACCTATTATTCTTTATAATCATCTTCTTTATCTTCATATAATTATTTATTGTATATTGACATATAATAAAAAAAGTATTCAATATAATTATTGCATTGATTACAAAAGTTCTTGGTGCTTAAATATTACTAACATATATTAATAAATAAGTCTATTAATATCCAAATATTCTGCAATAATACTTCATGTTCAGACATTCACTTATTATAATTTGTAGTGTTTTAATATTTGTAACCAGCAAGTTTCGTTTTCTATTTGAAGTTTGTGATATTTTACAAGCAGAAAAACAAACCTGAAAACACACAAAAATAAGTGGCCAGGGATAACAGCAATAGACCAGACGAAATACTACTTCTTCTTCCTCTTCTCTATGCTCATTTTGTTGGCATTTTCTTTTGGTTTATTTCTGCTTTCTGAGTACTTTTATGTATGTTGGCTATTGATAATAAACAAAGATATATTGACATTACTTTAACTGGTATCACTTCTTCCTAACTGAGATTTTCTCTGTAAATAATGATGAGTCACCTCAAATTGACAACACAAGTCATAACTACATAAGAACTATCATTACAAATTTGATGTTACTTTGTGGTTCAACCATGCTTTTGTACATTGTTTTCTCAGTTACTTTTTTTTTTTTTTTCCCCTTCTTTATAATGTCCTTGAGTTTTAATCAACTATTTGAGTGTTGTGCTTTATAATTTCTATATAAAAATATGTGTAAAAAAATGCACAGCTTTTGGACAAGTACAACCTAATGCTAAATGCAGTAAGGATAAACAATAAAACCACAGGGAAAGCCACACATTTCAGCTGGTTGAAAATAAAGAGAACTAGTGGTGTAATGTTCCTAACACTCCTGTTAAAAACCTGGTGTGAAAGTGCCATTTTATTTTTCTTTCCTATGTTTTTTCCTAAGTTATGAATATTTACCATGTACCTTGATAGTACCATTTATTCATTTAATTTGCTGTTCTATCTAAACAAAAATATAATATTGGGCTATAGATGTACTACTGTGTCAAGAAAATTCCGCGAATTTGCCAATAAAACACAAAAAATTAATAATTCATCCAATTTTATTTTATCACCTCCAAAGTAGGCCTCATCTGAAATTATACATTTATGCCAGCGAATAACCCAGTCATCAAAACATTTTTTTAGGGGCCGCGCCGTGGCCGAGTGGTTAGACCATGCGCCTCTCACCTAGACGGCCTGGGTTCGATCCCAAGCGACCGCATGTGAGATTTGTGGTGGACAAAGCGGCGCTGGGGCGGGTTTTCTCCGGGTACTCCGGTTTCCCCCGCCATCTCATTCCACCGGTGCTCCATCATCATTCATGTATCATCAGTGTCACCGCCTGCGGTGCCATAAGTAGTTAAAGCGGGCGTTAAACACTATGGTTGTTCGATGAAATTTGTTGAGTTTTTGGCTAGAAATCCGTTCACAATAATAACCTTGTGAGCTGGTGCATAATCGTGGTGCAGAATCCATGAGTTGTTGTTCCACAAATCCGGCCTTTTTTGCTGTATTTGTTCTCTCAATAACGCTCAGGTAATAGTCTTTATTTACCATCTGACAAGAACTCTGAGTGCATGACACCGCAATAATCGGAAAAAAAAAAAAAAAAAACTGTCAACATGACCTTCAGTTTTGATCGAGTTTGACGTACCCTTTTAGGTTTCGGTTCAGTTGGAAGGCGCCATTCAGAAGCTTGTTGACTGGTTTGAGTGTCAAACTCGTAAACCCACGTCTCATCAACAGTTACAATGCGTTTCATGAATGTGGGGTCGGAACTGGCTCGTTCTAGCATGTCTTCAGCCATCCTTACATGATTGAGTTTTTGTAGAAAATTCAAGTATTTCAGAATTAACCGAGCTGCAATGCGTGTCATGCCCAAACAATCGTTTAAAATGATACGAACCGATTCGTGAGACATAGAAAGTTCAGTGGCAATCTCTCTCAGACCTAATTGACGATTTTCAGACACCTTTTTCTTCACTTTAGCGATGTTCAGTTCAGTTGAAACTGTTGATGACTGACCAGAGCGAGACAAATCCTCCATTACATCTCGACCACTTTTGAATGCACTGTACCACTCATATGGACGTGTGTTTGATAAAGTCGATTCACCGTAAGCTCTCTGTAACATTTTCAGCGATTCGGCACATGAAATACCATTTGCAATGCAAAATTTGAGACAGATTCATTGTTCAATGTTTGTATCCATTGTAAAATCGCAAATCACCTTTGAAATGAACTAACAAAATGGCATAGATGACAGATGACGATCAAACTCCACGTGGGTATAGAGGAAAGTTGTACCACTTAGCAACAACAATAATTTCGAATCCTCTTTTAAACAGGATTTTTAAATGATAAATTCCCGGTACTTTGTTGACAGAAGGTATACATGGTTTAAAGCATGAGTTAACCTTAAAAGACAGTTCCAGTTAAATGAGGTGCACAACTGCAAACTAAAATGCTGTAATTACAGTCAATATTGCAACACATTCCTGATCACACCGTATTCACACAGATGTAAGCACAAGATTTTGCACCTATATTTTTGATTATAAGCCTTCACATAGAAACATGCTACGCAATGCAAGAGTTTGCAAACTCCAAATTTTTTCCTGTTGCATACATAGAGGAAGAATTCTGCATTCCTTCCCCTATGAACTGCCTGCTGTTCCACAGCAATCACAATGAGAGATTTTACACTACCTTCTATACATACATGTTGCTCTTCTATTTGGCTGTGCTGTGTCATCTCTCATTACCCTCAAGGTGTTAAGGTAGACTCCTTGGACGTACTCACCATCTACATCTAGATTTCTTGGCTCTCATCAGTCGTAAAGAGATATGCGCACTGCATTAAATGTGCAGTTTTATCACTGTACAGTCTTCATGCTTGCACTATTTTGAATCTACGACAATTATTTTGATGTCACTGCCAAGAGCGTCAAATGTGTATATGTCATTTTTATAACCTATTAATTCATTTATAGAAGATTGAGTGAATTTTCTTATACAATAATGTTGGTATGATATTCAGTTTAAAACCTGTATGTAATTTACAGTTCTAGAAACCTGTGCCAACTTCTTGCATTATGCTTAGGACTGCATTGTGAATGTAGCAATATATCGTTGTACTGAATTTACCACAAGAAACTTTAGTAACTCAGGCCTTAGAAATAAATTTTTAATTCAAGATTATGCGAGTGTTGTTGTTTGTTATATTCTTTATAAGTTAGTGAGAAAGCATTAAATTTCCCTGTTCCTTTAACTGCACAAGAAATACCAGGTCTTGTGCATGGCTTTTGTTTCAAACTGTTTATAGTAAACCATTTGAAACTGACAAGCAGAATGCTATGTATGATTTGGTTAAAAAAAAAAAACTCATAAAAGTGAATATCTTGATCTATTACACTGCTATGTAGTCACAGACCTAAGAAAAGCAATAGCTACTGTTACAGAAACAGATTAAATATGGCAGTGATAAACAATAATAGTGTGAAGTGAGCAAAATAAAAAGTGCTTTGGTAATTATACACAAAGTCTTAGCTGTCATTCTGTGAATGTTAGGTGAAAACTACTTGGCAGTAAAGCAACATTGCAAGGTAAATGTATCTATGTGAACCCACAGATATATTACAAAGTAAAGATTATCCTACAATAACTCTTTTCACTGTGGTATGCCCATCAGAAGGAGCATTGATGTTTCACCTGCAAGCTTCTGTTTTCTCAGTTATCAAATTTGAAGTAGGTGTTATCATCATTAAATCAATTATTGATTATGTTCCTGTCAGTATTTTATAATGGTGTATAATGCTGACATAGAAGAAAGAAATGCATTGACTGCTAAAATACATCATTTAACAGTTTCTCAAATGTGGCTATTAAAGTGACTATTTTGTTCATGATACGTGATTGTAGGAAAATGGCCAATCCAATACATTGGCACGTAAAATTCCAACTAATCAGAACTCTTTATCTCTGTATTTTAATAATTTTTTATCATACCCACGTGCAATTGTTTTTCTAAATTTATCGAACCCATGTACATTTGTTTTCTCTCTGAATATCAGTGTGCAGTGATATTCTCGTGCATAATGGCAGAAATTCCAATAGACATATTAATTACAATCATGCTCTACTAAGCCAAAATAATAGAATGTAGCAATACAAAAAGATCTGAACTTTATGATATAGACATCAAGTTGCTGTGATTTCGGTGCAAAACAATAGGATGTTAGGAATATTCTTTGTGT
This sequence comes from Hymenopus coronatus, assembly GCA_030762935.1. Classification (NCBI taxonomy): domain Eukaryota; kingdom Metazoa; phylum Arthropoda; class Insecta; order Mantodea; family Hymenopodidae; genus Hymenopus; species Hymenopus coronatus. The sequence goes on along the minus strand of CM060897.1, from coordinate 85,248,016 downwards.
CCATATAGACTTATCATTATTATTGTATTCTCAAAGTAGTCTTATTTAATACAACTCAAGCTACAACAAGTTGCTCGGGAATTTATGGATAAAACTTGGCGCTCTCATTATATTACTTATTATAAGTAGAGATATCATCTTGGGAACCACTATAGGGACCTGCTGTGGATGCTTATTACATACCTACTGAGTAGAGGCAGACTGTGCTGATGACCTCACTGTAAACAGTGGGTTACTACATGCACATATTTGAACTGTGTCACAAAGTTTTCCGCAATATAAAAATCATTTGCATGACAAGCCAAGACAATTCACATTTGAGATGCTAAAAATGCATATTGTGCACTGTAATGTATGTTCTTGAGGAAAATATGCTGATGGCTTGCTGTACAACAGCAAATAAATTATGTAAATATTAACATTGTGAGTTCCCATAAATCAGTAGTATTCATGTTTACCATCCACCCAACTTTAATCGCCTTCTGCTGCTAGTCAAAACATCATACAACCAATGCTCCTTTTCCTTCTGTTAATGCCAGTATGTACACTACATTGTAAATCTATCACAACCACCATGCTACAATAACCTTGTTTCTGTCCTGCTATTAGTCTCCAAGATGCTATCCCTAGTGATAAGTTAAGTGCATAAGTAACTTCTATTCCATAACTTCAACTATGAAATACTTGTAAATAGTGAATATTAGTCGGGTAATATTTTGACAGTTTATTTGCATAAAAATTAGCAATTATATTATCTTGAAATTAAAGTGGTGAGAATTTGTGCACTTAACAGTTTGTTACCAAGCAAAATTTGGGATGGAGAACATGAAATTAATACTTTTTAAATGCAAGGTTCCAATTTCAGAAATAAATATTGCTCTTATGGGTACAGTAGTGCTACTTAGCTCAAGAATTAGGAAGGAGAATGCTGTCCACTCCCCTCTCACAGGCAAGGCTAATTTGATAACTATATGCCTGGTCATTCTAGAAAGTGAGTGTTATTCTCCAGATTATAAATTTGAAATACAGAAAATAATATTAATAAAATAATGTCAAATATGTTAGATTATAATTCCTATTTATAAAATTAATACCTCTATCAATGAAAGAAAGAGGAAAGGTTTTCAAGATTTCTTTTAAAGTATTCCTATTTGAAAATGTATAAGAACACTTTCCTTAAAAGCAAAACTTTGAATTCTTTATAATTATATTGATATTTCATATTAAATATTACTCAAATTTTACAGGATGAAATTAAATGCACATGAAAAAGTGGAAAATGCATCTCATGGTTACATTTGTACTCCTGTTGCCTGTTCCTCTCTGCTGGTTATCAATTTTGGACTTAAAAGCTGCTATAATTTGCTGATTGTAATAGAAAGTATTTCTTTCTCCTAACATGTAAGTGAACAAAGGAACTTGGGGATTGCACACAAAATCAATCATAACCACATGGACAGGTTCATGCTTTCCCTATCTTAACAGTTGTAGTGATAGTGAACTACTATTTGTATAGAAAACACTTCTATAAATAACATCCCCAAAAGTTTAACAATCCATCAATGCTTGATTGGCAAAACTACCTGCTCCTCTCCTAATGTTACATTCCTTTGGCTTTCAGATGCCTCAAAGATTGAATATTACATGGTAAATTTATACATACCTCTGCCCTAACATTAAAAAAAAAAAAAAAAAAGGTTTAGTATTATCTGTTTTACATTTTCGTATAAACATTTTTAACTGTTATGAGTTACTATAATGATTTTTGATGAACACTGAAACTTTTAATTTGTTAACTAAACTCCAATGTAATGACATTATTGAACTGAACCTGAATATGCCAATTCAAAATAAAGTTTTGCAAAAGTTTGCATTTTTAAATGTTAATACTGTTTCTTATACTACTCTCAATCTTGCTGTGAGCAATGTTTTTTGTTTAATGTGTAAATATTCTTCAAGCTGTTTTTTGTGGGATATGTACTACAGCTCCAACTGTTATCCATCAGTTAATCAAATCAGACTGCTTTTGTTTTCTTCTTAGAAACCTGGGCCTGCACAGGAAACGAAGAATTAGAATTGTCTCTGACTATGCTAAAAGCATAAAATGCCATGCACTATGTTATACATCTTAACCTGAAATTTTGTTGATGAAAGTGTCATGCTTTGAAAATGGTGCAAGTAAAAATAGATGGTATTATCATATACACAGTCCCAATATCAGATTATACCAGCCATACATTTATTTTCGGACTTTCATGTAAATAGTTTTGCTTATCATATAGGTAGGCTGTGTTTCTAGATGATTATAGGCAAGGGTAGAACTGAAGAGGCATTTTCCCTTGCTGTATCATTTCATTAGTTGCTAAGAAGAGGTTTCTAAGGAACTTTCTGCACCTAATGCCTAACTTTGGTGCCTTTCAAAGATATTTCATTCTTTGGCATTGTGGGATCTTAAGCATGGAATCTAATTGGTGCTTTATGCAGTCTTTGTGAATGTAAGATTTCAATAGAAACCTGCATTTTTTCATTATTTTAATTATGACAGTGCAGTGCAATGCTATAGTGTCAATATCCATTAAGTTGCCTAGCAATGTGATTCCATTAAAATCCTTACCTATAAAGCCCAAAAATAAATGGACACCTGGAGTGTGCATGACAAAGTATGTAACAGCAAATTAAGATCCAGGCACTTAGGCCTATGTAGAATGAAGAATGAACCAACCTTTGGTTTGACTTTTGCACATTATTTGGAAAATTTTGGTCATTTTCTACACCAAATGCAGAAATGTTTAGCAATGAGAGTTGTAACTCCTAAGTGAATAATGTAATAATTTTAGTAATAGAATAAAATAAGCATTTATTGGAATTATGTGTCAAGAATAAAATTTTGACATTCCAAAACGTTTACACAAGATATGAATTGATTGTCCTGTGACACACAGCCAAGGTGCTTGCATACTCAGATCATTTGGTAACACAGTGCAGTATGTGAACAGATCTGGAGCATCTGTGGTAATATACTGCATGACCAACAGATGGTATCATAATCTCTACAACGTAACTTTTATTTTGATGGAAAGAATACAAGAAATAATTTATTATTGATGTTGATAATGGAATCATACTTTCAGCCTTTCCTTTGTCCTTATTAAACAGATTCAAATGAATAGCTATATGTATTTCTAAGTAGGTAGTAATGAATATAAAAAGATTTTCTGTAACATTATCACTTAACTAATTTGAGTCAAAAATGGACACTATAGTTTCACTTAGTTTTTTCCCCAGATGTATCCCAAAGATGTTCATCTTCATCGGTGGGTGTTTGGCTTCAAAAGGGGAGGTTCCTATCATAATTTCATCTGTGCTGCTATCTGGTCTCCTTGGGGGCAATCTTAAGATGCCGTTTTCTGGTGGTATTTCAAAATTCATAACTGTGTGTGCAGTTTTCCTAATGTTTTTCCTAACTGATAGTTCTGTTGCAGTTTTTACATGTCTAGAAGTGATGTGATACTGCAGATTTGTCTGTTTGCTCGAGTTTCATGTTGCTGGAGTGTTCTTAGTCTGTCCAAAGTAAATTTTGGGGCAATCTTTACAGTTGATTTGGTAAATGCCAGATTTTGATTTGTTTGGCATGGGGGTCTTCTAATGGGTGGTTTCTGAGGTTGTATTTGTTTTGAGGTGCCACCTCTATATTATGATGTTGGAATAGTTTTTTTTGAATTTGTTGTGTATCTGTGGGTGGAAAGTGAATACTCTGTATTTTAGATTTGGATTGGCTCCTGTGCTTAGTGTGGTGATATCCTTAATCTTTTTTGTTTCTTGTATTTTTGTATTAGTTTGTCCACCAATTCTGTTTCAAAACCATTTTCTGTTGCAACCTTCTTTATGTGCGAGTGTTCTCGTTCATGTTCTCCTTTTCCCAGTGGTGTATATTAATTTATGTGCCCTCAACCCAAAATGACATCAACATGCAGTTTTTCATAATCTGACAGCATGAGCTGGAAGAAGATGAACTACTCTAATCAAGGACTACCAACTATGGAAGGAAATCATTGCAAAGAAGTTAAATCTACAGCCAATAATATACTGCCAAAGACCAAATAGACTAAACTTTGATGAAGGTTTTCAGTGAAAAGTGTAAGGGTTAAATTCTCCCAATCTCACCTGGGGGGGGGGTAGCTAAATACTCTGAAGAGATGCAGGCTCTCTTATCTTAAATTAATATTTAATATTTAGCTGTATTAATTTATGATATCAAACCTATAATGTTTTCTTTTTTTCTGCTAGCCGACAGTTTCAGTTGACTTTTAGCATTTGAAGTGACATCATATCCAACAAAAAATATGTGTTGCTAACACTCAATGAAAGAATAAACATGATTGAGGCAAGTGAGAAAGATAAACTTACTTTCTGTCTGTAAAAGATGTTGTGTTTCATTTGTGGTAAAGTACAAATTTACCAAACTTCACAGAACAAGGAAAGATTAGAGATGAGTAGATACAAGGGAACGTGAAAACGAAAACAAAGACAGGGAGTGAAGAAATTAACGCGATAATGTGAGAATGGTTCGAAAGTGCATGAGAAAAAATTTACTTGTGTCCAGACCCATGTTACAGAATGAGACCCTGAAAGTCGCTAAAGAACTAGGAAACAAATGGTTGGAAGCTTAAGCTTCAAATCTAGACACAATATCATGTGGAATGAAATGTGTGGAGAAGCTAAGGATGTAGAGGAAAGTGTAGTGATGGAATGGAAGACAAAACTGCACCACCTAAAGATGTGTTCATTGCTGATGAAATGCAACTGGTTTTCTTGTGCACTCCCTTCAAAACCTTTGCAATTTGAGGTGAAAAGCATGCTGGAGGAAAAGTATCCAAGGAAAGATACTGTACTGTTGTGCAGAAACACAGGGGAAAATGAAGCCACTGATTATTAGAAAGGCGGTAAAGCCTCATTGTTTCAAAAATCTAGACATCAGCAAACTTCCATCACATGACAAAGCAAAAAAGACCTGCATGGTGAATGGTCTTATGGAAGAGTGGCTGGGCTCTTTCAATGCCAAAACGAAAAAGGAACATGGCCAACATATTGCACTAGACAGTGTAATATGTTATCCCAACATCAATTATGTTGAACCTAAAATAGGCTTGGTTACTGCCCAGTTCAACCAACATCACAAACCCATGGACTAGGGAGTTATTTACATATTTAAGTCCCATTATAGTTGATATTTGATGCAGTTTCTTATTTTAAGTATTGAAGAAGCTGAAAGTGATTTGCTCTTGCAGTCGGTTTCTGTCCTGGTGGGTGAATTGAATTGGTCTGGCAGTAAGGGAGTTAAAGTCCAAAATAATCACAAGTACTTCAACAAAGCAGGATGGAGATGATGAAAAATATGCTCCTGTACCCATCAAAGCTAAGAAAATGCAGCAACAATTGCTGAATTAATTAAAATGTGGAATACTTCATATAGTCCAGAGGGAAGTGATGACCTGCAACTCAAGCAAATTTTACTTTGGCAACAAATCCAATAGAAAGCATCAATTGCAAAAGCCGCAACCAATTTTCTCAAATTATGAGATGTGTGGGACATTTTAATTATGCAACTTATTTACATAATAAATTAATTTTTTACATATTAATTAAACAATAATGCAATCACAGTGAAATTTTCAAAAGAATCCATACAAAAATGTGGAACTTTGGAAATTCATTCTCATGTGCATGTCCCTTAAATTACCTATAAAACATAGTATTAGTGGTATACGTATCTCAACTTATTTTCCCAATATTTTCCTTTCATTCATTGCCTGTTATAAAATGTGTTAGAAGAATAAACAGATAACTAAAGGTACAGGTTCTTTAGTGTGGTTTCGTAAGACCAGGAACTTAATGTGAACTAGGTGCAGCCTATCAGTATGAATATGTTTGTGTATCTCTATTGGCATTGAAAACTATATTTTCATATCATGTTGGGCTTGAGCAACAACATCTGCAGCTGATACAAAACTTAGGTCATACAATTTTTTTGTAGGGTTAACCATTTCCGAGATATTCTTTACTATTGGTCTCAATTTTAAAATACTTCAACTTTTCTCAACTCTTGGTCATGCAAAAAGAAGGAATTTCAATCACATAGCAACCAGCTTTTAAAAGATTTGACTTACTTTAGTCTAAAAATGGAAATGGCATGTTATTTATGGATGCTCTTTAACTGCAGTGGTTCTCAGCGTACCATTCTAAATTGGACTTGAAAGACCGCTTAATTTTGATCAGAGGCCTCTCTATCAGGCTTGAGGTTCTTTTACGTGCCGTAAATGTACGACATGGTACCAACAGCTTTACTTCCCTTCCAAAGGAAGCCATGCTAAGGATTTTTACATCTGAAAAGATCCATCGTCCTCCGCCGGGTTTGAACCCGCAAACTTGGGTATATGAAGTCAGCATGGTAACCATTACACCACAGAGGGCGACTTACTTTAGTGTATTCGTTTCTTTCCCTTATACTTTCAGGAAACTAAATAATAAAGACCATTTCTATTAATGTTTATCTAGATTACCATGCAGTAGAAAGAAGAATAAGCTTTTTAAGAACAATTTGTTACAGAGATGTAGAGAAAGTCATATGAGTGGAACACATAAGATTTGTTACATTATACTGTAATTTTGTTTTATTGTTGCCTACACTACCTCCAGTTAGAAGAGCATGAGCACACTAGAAATGTGAATATAGATAGAAAGGCAGATGCTTTATGCTTTGGAAAATTAATGACAATAATTTGTATTAACAGAACTATTATAATAAAGCATATTTGATAATTTATATTCCATGGAATTTCCTTTCAACTTGTCAACTGTGCTGAAGATTGTGATCTGAGAATCTGTGTTCTAAATATATCTGTATGTGTTATTTTGAATGCAAAAACAATTTTGTGTATCAGAGGTGCATCAGACTCCTTTCTGAAGAAATTTTATTTTTACTGTCTATACTTAGTACATAGCTAGAAAATATATTGCATTTCATTAAAACATTTGATACTGAAATTTCACAGGAAATGTACGTTTCAGGGTTCTCTGTGTCCAAAAACATTTTTGGCAAAAAGTCCATTTGTCTGTGTGCATCCGTGAACACGATAATTAAAAAAGTGAAGTCAGGGAAGGACAAGCATTGGTATACTGCAAATTGGCCTAAAAGAAAAAAAATGCAACCAGGATCTAAAAATGTTGTATGAGAGCAGTTCAATAAGTTCTATTACGAATGAAGATGCCCCCTTTTTTTTTTTTCCTCCCCAAACACAAATTATACATTTCTCAATAGAGTCCCACTTTTAGGGACTTAGACTTCTCTCGACATTACTACCAATTTTTTTAACACCTCCAAAAAATAGGGCTTGTTGAGATCTGCAAAATATGCTAGTCTCAATGGTAACCTCATTTGATCTAAATGTTTTTCCCATGAGCCATTTCATATTTGAAAACAAGAAGAAATCACTGGAACCAGGTTGGGCAAATATTTGGGTGTGGGGGCAATTATGCAGTTTGGCAAATATTTTTTCATGAGCTATTTTATGGTTGAAAACAAGAAAAAATCTCAGGATGGGCAAATATGGGGGTGCAGGGACAATTATGCAGACAACTCCAGAGAATGTTAAGGTGTGTTGTCGTGGTAAAAAGCTCTTTCTTCTATGCCAAATGCAAAAAGGAGGTGTCACCAACTTCTCATTGGATCGGGCCATAACTCCCTGAAGTATTGTACTTTTCCTTTATATAAGAAGTCAATTAGCATGATACCCTTTGCATTCCAAAAATCGTCACTATCATTTTTCCAGCTGCACAACTTGTTAGCCAACAATTTTTACATCTCCAACTTATAATGCAAATCTTGTTCCTCTAATTTTTCTGAGTATATGAATTCCTGTCAGCACACCTAGGACCTCTTTCACTTTGCAAGCTTTTGTTCAAGATCAGCAAGATTCATATCATGGACTTTTTCAATAATATCACTGGTCAACATTCATTCTGTGATGCAGACTTTGTTTTTCACATCTAGTTTTTATATGTTCATATATGTCTATGATGCTAAATTCATTCAGCTGATACAACTTACTGCTATCTTTTGTTATGTTATCCTAAATTTATTGTTGATTTTCTTCTTAATCTGTTCACTTCTGTCCTCACTTATCACTCAGATGCTTGTGTAACTTATAGTTTTGTTCTATGTGTCAGTTCTGTCTTTGTGATGTATTTATTTACATTTACAGCTATCAATTTCAGTTCATCTGAAAACTTGTGTTAATACACTTGTTTGTGTCTATATGAGTAGCACTAAAATAAAAGTTTCAGTATGCCTTCTACACCAGGATTATGCAGGAGACAGTGTCAATGTCCTAAGAAGTTTTGTTATATTTATGAGAGCTACATGTTTGATGGGAATGTATATAAATTAGGCTCACAAATAAGCAATATATTTCTCATTTTCAAAGAGAAAGATCAGGATAAATCACTTGCACCTCATATTGCATGTAGCAGTTGTGAAGAGGGATTACATTGGTATGAAGGAAAACCGAAGGCAAATGCCATTTGCCAAACCCATTATATGGAAAGAGCAGCAGAATCACCATGGCAATTGTTCCTTTCACAAGTGCTGGCTACAATTAAAACAATAAGGCAGGAATTAAATATCCAAATCCGAACTCAGTACAAGTATATTTCTCATAGACACCTACGCCACCACAAGACCTCAATTTTAGTGAATCTGAAAGCAGCTCTGTGACTTTCAACAATAACAAGTCTTGTAGACAATGGCGAAATTTAACTTGTGCCTTTGTGCTTCAAATTAGGATTTATTAAACAGTTTGTTAAGGTATCAGAGAAAAAATCTGTGGTCTTGGTAATCATAAGCAGATACAATGACTAAAAGTGAGTTTGATCTCCCTTTCCTGGATTTAAAAATAATAAAAAATGAAAATAAATTGAATTTTGGAATATACAGAAAACAAACACTGATAATTACATAAAAAATAATGGCTTTAACTCTTTTTCACATAAATTTGCTGTATTTAATAGTTTAATTTATAGGTTAATTAATTTACCCCTTAATAAAGATGAATTCTATAAAGATTATCAACACTGCTTTAATTAATGGTTTTAATACTGATTTTATAAATAAAAAAATTGAGAAGTTTAAATATAAAATAAGCTATCAAAGAGATTTCTATACTTAAGGAAATAAAAGATAATTACATTTTTAAAAAACTTACTCACTTGGGCAAATAAAAAGTTCACAAATATTTTCAAAGAACATGGTATAATATTGGTTCCTCAAAATAAGTTCAGTATAAAAAATTTGTTAACTTAACTCCATGGCACGACAGCTCACAGGGAATCTTGGCCTACCGCCCAGCCGCTGCGTCCCCCATCTCGGTCCATTACAGACGTCATGGATGGGGTGCAGTATTGCAGGGTGAGACGTGGTCAGCGCCTCGAGTCCCTCCCGGCCGGTTAATGCGGTCCTCATGACCTGGAGCTGCTACTTCTCCATCAAGTAGCTCCTCAATTGGCCCCCCAGGGACCTTACGAGGCTGAGTGCACCCCGGGCCAGGTCTCCCAGCGGGAGAAAAATCCCCATGCTGGTACTGGGGATCGAACCCAGGTCTCCCGCTTGGTAGGCAGCTGCGCTACCACCGCGCTAAGGAGACGACCAACAAATTTGTTAGGCTTTTCTAAAAAAGATGAAACTTCAAAAAATAAAAAGAATCTGGCATTTATCAATTAAATTATTTAAATTGTGAACTAGTTTACATTGGTAAGACTAAACATCATTTAGAAACCAGAGTAAAAGAGCACTTTAGGAATATTAAATATAAACAAATTGATAAATCAGCTGTGGCAGAACATTTTTGGAAATTTAATCATGAAATAAATCCAGATGTTTAAACTATTAAAACACTTAAATGGGCCCATAGATTTAAATGGTTTGGAGGAAAATATTTATATTAAAGTATAAAAATCATGCAATGAATTTTGATATACCACCAATTGACTCTCTCACCAAATTTATTTTGATTCCAGTAGTTAGCAATGCTTTAGTACACAGTCACCTAGTAGCAGTAACCATAACAATGTAAATAAACAAAACCAAAAAGAAACTGAGTTGATGATGCAATAGACCATTTTATTGCGAAACTAGTCCTTGGATTCAAAAAGATAAATGGAGAATTGTTACAACTATTAATTATTACATTAATAAAAATACATCATTCCTTACTATCAACCTTTGTGGGTGTTTAATTTAGGAAAAGTCAAGGTGGATGCTGTGAATTTGAATCTTTATGCTATATGTCAATTTAATCTATACAAAGGAACTGTATACGAGTGCATATAGAAAGCTAACCTCAAATTTTGCACACATGTAAACAAACACAATGGTTATATACACACAAAATATTAAATGCCAAAGGAACTGGAAGTGCATAGAAATGTTAATATTATACCTTTGAAATATTGAGTAGCCTTTGTCAGCTGCTGTGATGAAGTGGCCAATGCTGTGCCATGCTGAGGTGTTGGGAAAGGGGGGGGGGACTTCTTGCTGTGCTCTGCTGTTTTAATTACTCCCCCACTCTCTTCTCTTTTAGGCCATGCATAGTTTGCAGTATTGAAAAGTGAAAACGCTAAAGTATATATAAATTTCAATCAGGATTTACTAAAGTGAACATGCCTAAACCAGCATTGAATCCAGTGAATGTTTTGCTATGTTCAACATATTATTTTTGGGAAAAAAACATATGTGCAACAAGTGAAATCACTGAAGAGGAAACTAAACTGGCAGAGAGCATATTCCAGTTAATAGGGCAACATTTGTTTGGAGGGACCATTTGTGTGGAAAAGTCATAGGAAATTCAAGATATAGAACCTAGTGATGAACAAACCCATGAAAATAGTAATATTCATGTCAAGGATTTATGGCCAACTCTCTCCAGGCAAAGCTTTGGTGAATCACCATATAAGCTTACCTCTAACTATAAAAGAAGGCCATAGAAACAGTAAAGATAAGCGAGTGCTGAATACAAAAAGTAAGTAGTGAAATATTGGCTTAAGAAAATTGGGGAAAGAGGACATTCCTTGTCCACAGTGTAAAATGTGACCAATGGTGATCAATTGGTTAGCCATTAAATGTGAAACAGTTGGATAGACATCACTTTTAACAAAATATAGAAGCAAATTAAAAATATATAAAGCTAGTGTGTTAATGGAATACCAAGAAAATTCTACAAGGCTTGGAGTCTTAAAGAAAGTAGAATGATTTTGTTAGTTGGGACATTTAATGTGATATTTGAAGAGAGTAGGGCCTAAAGAATGAAGGACAGCATACTGCCAATATTTAACGGAAAAGACAATATAAACCCATTAACCTAAGAGAAATGTTTATTATCAGTATAAGGAAAGAGGAATATTGTAGAAAGGCTTAAAAACAGACAGGAAAAAATATCAATTAGGATTTATAAACATTAGGAAGGTTGCATGCTGTTTGTAGATTTAGAGAATTACATTCAATGCAATTAATTGCAAAGAATTATGAATCTAATTTGGTAGAAGAGGAATAAATGACAAATGTATAAAGGTACTACAAAACACACAGACTGACTATGAATTGTGGTGTTAGATTTTTCAAGATAAGGTAATCTCAACAGCCCAAACATTTCTGTTAAGTCCTACACTATTAAATCTGTTTATTGACAATCCATACTGCAAACAGCCGTGTACCAAGAATTAACAGAATTGAGGTTCCAGGCTTATTATATGCCAACAATATTATGTTGGTCTACTGAACAATATCTAAATATTATGAAGAGTAGGATCTAAGAATTTATACTAGCAAATTGAAAGTTATAAACTTAGAAGGGTGGCAAGTGGTGAAGAAATGAAAAATGGCTTTGGGAAGAAACAGAAATTTAAGTGGCTAATAAATTTGGAATTGCATTCAATAGTAATGGTGGTTGTGGTAAAGGTATTAGCAAAGGGAAGCTTGCAGACATAAATTACCAGCAATACATATGAAGTAGTTTTAATGGAGTGTACAAAACAGTAGTTCAGACTGAAATTAACAGGGTGGAAGTGTGGAGCACAGAGGAGGGCTGGAGAATGTGGATTTAATTTACAAGAACTTCTGTAAGCAAATTCTGTGACTATATAAAACTCACCTAATCGTGTTGCACAGGCAAATTTAGGAAGAGCATAGGATAACTAATGGTGAGAATTTAAACATATTTGTTTAGTTAAACATTTAGATGACCAAAGTACAAGGATCATACTGAAAGACGTGAAAATTTTTAAAATTCAGATTCCAGCAATGTAAAAAAAAAGGACTGCAGAATCATATTCTACAGACTTTACACATGTTGCCATATTGTGATGTTATTAGCTTCTATCATATGACCACAGGCAGTATTTCCAAAATGTTAAGACATTAATGTTTTGTTTTGGCAGCATGCCATCATTGATTCCTTGTTAAAGAGGGATGATGTTTATGGGTGCTCAACTACAAGGTCATCAGCGCCCTTATTAAACAAATCCTGGCAAAAGCCAGAGATAAAGCTCAATAAGAAATATTATTAATAAGAACGAAAGATTAGTCAAAAAATTAATGTAAAAAGGTAATCATAGAAAAAGCCACAGATTAGTGAGTTGAGAAAAAAAAAAAAAAAAAAAAAAATCAAAACTAATACAAAAACAAGGATAAAAACAACTAAATCCGAAATTTGAAGGGTATCTTCGATAAAAATGTAAAAATCTTAGCTACCGCTCGACTATTGTCCGCCAGGACTTCGGCAAGATTGACCGGTTTGCAGTGATTCCCGAATGTGTGCTAGATTAACACACTCTAGCAACACATGACGGACATACAAATTTTCTCCACAAAGCGGACACAATGGAGTAGATTCACTCTTAAAAAGGAAACTATGTGTAAAATTGCAGTGGCCAATATGCAAACGAGCCAAAATTACTTCCTCCCGTCGAGAATGACGAGAGGAAGTTACCCAGTTTGTTGGAAGGTCCTTCACTACTCTAAGCTTGTTTCCGCGGAGAGCTGACCACTCTTCGTGCCAGCACGAAAGTATCGCCCTGCGCACAACAAGCTTCCGATGTTATACAAGAAATTTTTGTACTGGGCTCGGTGGTTGCCGTCTTTGCTGCAAAATCTGCCAGTTCATTCCCCGGCAAGCCAATGTGACTAGGAATCCATGCACATTCCAAATTAACCCCGGAAGTAGATAAAACGTGGAGGGCATCCTGGATACGCTGCACGATAGCATGATAGTTGTAGAGATCACCAAGGCTCTGAAGTGTACTCAGGGAATCGCTCAATATAAGGCAGTCACTTAAATTTCGACGGCCAACGTGCAGAATGGCTCGATTTATTGCGTATAGCTCCGCAATATAAATAGATGTGCCACTATGAAAACCGAAATGTATATTGTTCGGTATCATAAACAAATGCACACCCAACACCAACGGTGCACTTACTTCCGTCAGTATATATACAAGTTCGGTCATTGTAGTTTGACAAAAATTCTAAAAAACATCTACGGATACTAGAAAAAGGCATTGTAGACTTTCGGTATGCCGTCATTCCGAGGTTTACATGGGATGTTGTAAGTAACCAAGGTGGGTGCACCCTTTCCCCCTTGGGAAACATTCTAGGCATTACGATATCGTGCTTATGAAGAAGCATTCGGAATCGAACACTTGGGGGCCGTGGACTAATTGGAGATATGTCTATAACGTTCGTCCAGCTCGGTGTTAAAAAAAGGAGTGAACGTTGGATGCGAAGGCATGCACTTTAGCCCACAGCCATAATTTGTTAACAGAATATCGCGTCTACACTGCAGAGGGGGTTCTGCCGATTCAGCATAAAGGCTGGCTACTGGACTGGTTGGAAAAGCTCCAACAGCCACACGTATACCCTGATTATTTTTTTTTTTTTTTTTGGTAGTGTTTAACGCCCGCTTTAACTACTAATGGCACCGCAGGCGGTGGCACTGATGATACATGAATGATGATGGAGCATCGGTGGAATGCGATGGCGGGGGAAACCGGAGTACCCGGAGAAAACCCGCCCCAGCGCCGCTTTGTCCACCACAAATCTCACATGCGGTCGCTTGGGATCGAACCCCGGCCGTCTAGGTGAGAGGCTAGTGGTCTAACCACTCGGCCACGGCGCGGCCTACCCTGATTATGGACAGTGTCTAATCTTCTAAGCACAGATGGTCTTGCCGAAGAATAAACTATGCATCCGTAATCTAACTTGGCTCGTATCAGTGCGCGATAAAGTCGCAGCAAGACTGTCCGATCCGCTCCCCAAGATTTGCCACCCAGTACCGTAGAATATTCAGAGAACGGTTACAGCGCGCTTTCAGCTGTACTATATGTGGTGACCAACACAGTTTTCTATCGAATTTCAACCCAAGGAATCTCGTCTCATCCGCGAATGGTAGTAAAACTGCCAAATCGCAGCGAAGGTGAATCGCCTCCTGCGCAGTTCACGCAGAGTGATTTCTCAGCAGAGAAGCGAAAGCCATTTTTAGAGCTCCAATCTGAAAGGTTGTCTAAACACCGCTGCAGATGGCGTTCCAAAAAAGGCGTGCGCTGAGAAGTACAATAGATGGCAAAGTCGTCTACGAATAAGCAGGACGATACTCCTGGGAGAATACATTTCGAGATAGAATTAATTGCTATAGCAAACAGCATGATGCTTAGTACCGATCCCTGTGGCACTCCGTTCTCTTGAACAAAAATATTTGATAAAACCGAGCTGACCCTTACTCGGAAAACGCGGTCCTTCATAAACTCCTGAATGAATAACGGAAGGCGTCCACGTATGTTCCAGTTGTATAGGGCACGTATTATTCCTGCCCGCCAACACTTATTATAAGCCTTTTCGAGGTCAAAGAACACCCCAACGGTTTGACAGTTCTTCATGAATCCATTCATTATCTGCGTCGAAATCGAGACTAGGTGGTCAGCTGCTGAACGACGTCGTCGAAAACCGCACTGGGTGTTGGTTAGGAGGTTGTGAGTTTCCAGCCACCATATCAACCGTCCATTGATCATGCGTTCCATCACCTTGCAAACACAACTGGTGAGGGAAATTGGACGGTAGCTGGATGGAAGAAAACGGTCCTTTCCAGCTTTCAAAATAGGTACGATGGCCTCTCGCCACTTTTCTGGAAAAGTAGCGTCAACCCAAACACGATTATAGACTTCGAGCAGGAAGGCCTTACCTTCAGGAGAGATGTTGCAACATTTGGACGTGTATTCCATCAGGACCTGGTGCAGAGTTTCGCGAAGATGATAGTGCATGGTCTAACTCCCTCATGGTCAAGAGTCGATTGTAATCTTCAAGATTTTTAGAAGGAAAGTTGAAACCTTGCGATTCCACCTGAGCTTAACGGGAAGAAAATCAGGCGAATAATTCTCTGAGCTAGACACTTGAGCTAAAGCACTGCCAAAAGTGTTGGCCACGTCAAGCTTATTAACCACAACTCCTACAGCTGTTTTAAGACCGGCGATTGCCGTATGAGCCGTTTTTCCGTCCACGCGCCTTAACTTATCCCATACGATAGAGGAAGGTGTATGTCGATTGAATGACGCTACAAACTTGCTCCATGGTGTCTTTTTGCTATCCTTAACTACCTGCCTAAATTTGGCACGCATCTTTTTATACTCAATCAGGTTTTCCAGTGTTGGGCGACGTTGGAAAATCCTGAAAGCACGAATGGCATTTCGGCATTCATCAGTCCACCAAGATACCGGAAATCGACGACTGGTTTGGGTCGTCGACCGTGGAATGGATTGCTCGGCAGCATCAAGAATATTTTTCGGAGGTGCTCCACTAAGACATTCACAGAGTCGTGCTTATTGTAATAAAAGACAGCCAACCGGGAGCAAAGGTTCCAGTTGGCTTGATCGATACGCCATCTAGGTAAACGTGTGGAACATGTGTCTTGTGGCAAGAGACTGATAAGACATGGAAAGTGGTCACTAGAATGTAGATCACTGTAAGGAAGATGCTAATGGTGGTGAACAAACTGCTAAATCCAAGAGTGAAAAACTGTTGAAAGCATCAGAAAGAAATGTAGGTTCTCCGGTGTTCCGGAGAATTAGGTTACAATTATTCAAGAAATCAGCAATTAACTTACCTCTCGTACAAGCCCGAGGTGAGCCCCAAAGTGGATGGTGGACATTTACATCACCTACCAAAAGAAAAGGTGTTGGTAGTTGAGAAACTAGATCCTCTAAATCAGTGAGCGAGAGGTCGTCATTCGGAGAAAGGTATATATTACAAATGGTGAGTCTGGTATGTGACAGTTTAATCCTTACAGCTACTGACTGGATGTCGGACTGTAATGATACAGATTGAGTATCATAGTGCTCCGTGCGCAGGTACACCCTCTTCTGATGATAGATCACACCTTACAAGGGTGTACCGTTTGATTTTGATGATATCTTGTGGATAGAGCTTAGTCTCTTGCAAACATACGACCAAAGGATCGTTCTGGTTAAGCAGCAGTTCAAGCTCAGATCGATGTGTTCTTATTCCACGTAAGTTCCATTGTAGAATAGCCATGTTCTTTATAATGGGATAAGCTGTACATTGTGGTTGTTTCTATTTTGAAGGCTGCGGAGGTCGGTTGAGTTTATTCTTTTTAGGTGTCGGGAAGACACCTTCTACGGGAGAATGGTCCTGCCTCTTTGTCACTGTCCTTCTGGCAGTGAGGGCAGTATCACCTTCCTCCATCTCCTCCACTTGGGAGAACCCTTTTCCAATTGAAAATTTCGGTTCGAGTACCTCGAACCGATTGGAAATAGAGACCGGCGAAGATAATAGTCACCGACCTGAGTCCTTCCCAGACGAATCCTCAGAAGAGGACCTCCGTGTACTCTTGTTTCCCTTTGTTGCTTTGGGAGTAGACTTTACGCTTTGCTTGAAGAAGTCAATTCTCTCATAGGTGTTCTTGAACTTTCTTTCTGGTTCTTTATATATTATTAGCTTTCCAGACTTGTTGGTCGAGGTCGGTTGCTTTGGCGGCGATTTAATTTTAGCGCTTTTTACAGTTTCAGATGTAGGTGATGTTGCTACTGACTTTTAGATGTTGAAGTCGAAGGCTGTGAGAATCTTTTCTGCAATCGTGACCCCGTTTATATCGCAGGTTTGACTTTGTACCGATTTAGCTACAACTGAGCTATAGGTACCAACCATACTTCGGTACAGAGGGTTGGCGGATTCGCAAGAGTTTCCGGGCTTCCAAGAAGGACACCTTCTCTTTAACCCGTATCTCCTGGACCGTCTTTTCCTCTGCAAAACGGGGACAACTACGGGAACTTGATGGATGTTCACCGTTACAGTTAACACACGTTGGAGCTGACGTGCATTCTCCGTCATGTGAGCTTTTGCCACAGTTCACACAGGTAGACTCGCCGTTGCAGAATTCACTGGTGTGGCCAAAGCGCTGGCATTTATAACATCTGAGCGGGTTCGGTATATACGGTCTTACCTCAATGGATTCATACCCTGCCATTATCCTTTGTGGGAGATCTACCTGATCAAAGGTAATAAACAGGGTACGGGTAGGCACGAATTCTCCATTACTTTTCTTTGAACCCGATACACAGATGTTACACTTTTGGGAGCAAGATTTTCTTGAATTTCCTCACAGGCCAAACCGTCCAATGTGCGCGTGTTTACAACACCGCGTGAGGAATTTAAGCTTTTGTGTACATCGACCTTTACTGGATAGCCAGCTAACATTTTGGCCTTTAGTATTTTTGCAGCCTGGGATGCCGATTCTGCTTCTACCAGGAGCGTGCCATTACGAGCTCTTATACCAGATTTTACAGGACCAGCAATGTTATCAACACCCTTTTGAATAACAAAACGGCTTACGCTAGAGAACTTTCTTCCTTCCTCTGTTCTATTAACAATTAAGTAGCGAGGACCACAACACTCGACTACTTCTTTTCCGAACTCAGTACCATATTTAATGGATTTTTTGGATTTTGCCATGAAAATAAATTTTAATTTTCATCTCCCGGTGCTCCCCACCCACCACGGAGTCCAACAAGGGGTCACCCCACTGGGATGACAGGGCTACACAGGGGATATAGGAAGCTCGCCATCCCACTCACCCTGGAGTTCGGTATAATACCTAGTCCTGGCCGATTGACTAGAGGTGGGCTAGTCCGTAGCCTCCCGTTTAGATGAAGCAGAAACCAAAGTGGTGTATTATGTTGCGTACCCTCCCTAGTCACTGAAAAAACAGAAGGCCCAGGCTCAGATACGCAACCCTCAACCAACCAGGATATTCCTTTTCACCGACATGGGTCTCCACGCACGGCCTACATGTGGGTGGGCATTTTGACCTAGTGACTCTCTCACCACTCAGAGGTTGCTCACTGAGGGAGTCAAGGTTGGCTCGGGACCCTGGGTGCGCCAGACCTGTACCTACCGTAGTAGGCCCCTGGGGGGGGGGTTAAAGAGGGAAAATCTGCATCTAAAATTCACCTCAGACTTCAACATGCCTATGGAGATGTCTACACGGCTGCTAGCAGTGTTAGGAAATGGGTGAAGTATTTCACAGATGGGAAAATGGGTATCCAAGATGAGCCTCATACTCCAACTGTCACCTGCAAACTACCTCCACGGAGTGTTAGAAGTAAAGAGTTGACAAAATCTTAGAGCAGAATCATCATTGTGGATGAAATTGCTGCACGACTTAGTGCAACAAATGATACAAAGTTTAGGTTATCAAAAAGTTTGTGGCTGTTGCATTCCCACATTTATTGATGAAGACCAAAACATAGAGAAGAACCGTCAGCCAAAATCTTCTTCAGAGTTTTCAAAATGAAGGTGATTTTTTTACCAGTATTGTGACAGCAATAAAAGCTGGTACAATCATTATGAGCCTGAAACAAAATGCCAGAGTATGCAATGGCACCATATGGATTTGCCATCAAAGAAGAAAGCAAATACAGTATGATCTGCTGGAAAGGTTATGAATAGCATCTTCTAGGATGCACAGGGTTGCATTCTGGTTGATGTCTTGAACCTGGACAAACCATAAATACTGCCCATTATATCCACATTTTGGAAGTTCTGTCATGCATTGCAAGATAAGCACCCTGGAAAGATCATCCTGCAAAAAGATAATGCACGTTCTCACACTGCCTAAGTCACAATGGAAAGGATCAGAGCATTTGGATGGGAAACTCTTCTACATTCTTCCTACAGTCCCGACTTGACACTCTCCAACTACCATATTTTTGGTTATGTTAAGGATCAGATGCAAGGCCAACACTATTGAGATGATGGAGGATATTCAGAAAGCAGAATGTAAGGAATTTTCCAATTTGCAGAACGATGGGAAAAATGTGTGTAAAGAAATGGTGAACATGTTGAAAAGTGAGAGGAAAGTCGGTATTTTATGATGCACTTGGTTTCTCTAAATAGTAAGTATTAAAAGGTTTAAAAATTGTTGCTCATTACTTTCAGTATTACCCTTGCATTTTGAGTCATGTCTAATTTCTCAGAACATTAAAGGGGAAGCCACATATGAAAGGACCGCCTGTGGTGCCATAAGTAGTTAAAGCGGGCATTAAACACTACCAAAAAAAAAAAAAAAAAAAAAAACATATGAAAGGATACTAAAGTGCAACTTTTAACATTTTTCCTCCACTATGGTATGTTTACTTGAATCTGGTGATATTCCGGCCATTAGGCTCCAATCCCAGCTGGCAACTTTCCTGAAAATACGTGCATATATGTACTGGGAAGGTTATACTGTATTTATTATGTTAGTGCCCTGTTTTACTCTTTGGTAATCTTCAAACTTTGCATTCCGACTCTTATTCATCAACATAGTGATTATAATACTAATTATATCATACATTTTTATACTGCTATATACATTATTATTAGTTATATTAATTAAGTATATGAGCATTTAGTTTCTTAAAATTTATTATTGGATTAGATGGTTAATTATTAGGTGTTACCTTAGCAGTTGACTAGATAATGTTTACAATTTTTTGTTTAAGCATTGTCTGTTTATATGGGGTTTTATTTTTAGAGGAACATCTGCTTAAAAGAAGGCCAAAAATTTAATTGTTTTAGGTAGGTACCCTGAAATCTTATTAAAATGCATCTAAATTTTCCTTCATATTATTGCAGCAGTAATTTTCAATGTTTAATAACACATATGTGCAAATTATGTCCAAAGCATGGTTTATTGCTTAAGTCAATGCATTCAAGTTAAAGTTGATAGCCCACATAAAGTGTTACAGGTGAATATCTCTTAAAGGAACAGAAAAACCAAATGCCAAGAATTCCAAATCATATAGGCACAAGGGGCCTTCCAAACTGTGATATGGGAAATATTTTCATGGGGTCCAACCTCTGAGTTTTAAATGAAACCTTGATAATGTTTTTATATATTCTGGTTCCCCACAATAAACTAAGCAATTTTAAATAAAACATCATTTTTTTCTAAAGTGAATTGTTATAGAATGTTTTCTTTGAAGTACCAATAAGTTAGTAGAAAAACATCTAAATAAGTCAAATTACTCAGGTGATTACATTAAGCTATTTTATTAAATGCACAAAGCTGCCCCCATTAGCATCCAAACATTTTGCAATTCTTTTGGGAATGTTTTCTCTGTTAACAATATACAGTGTGACAAGCTTCACATTTTCAAAACTTTATATTCTCTTTGGTGTTGTAGGTGTTTTAAACAGGACATTCTGTTAGATGTATTCCCATAAAAAGAAACCCAAGGGTGTTAAGTCGCTTGAACCAGGAGGCCATATGATAGTCCCAGGACATCCAATCCACCTATCACCAGATTTCTCATTTAGAAGTTGACATGTGCATATTGTAAAATGTAGTAGTACATCATCCTGCTGATACCACATTTCTCTTCTCACAATGAAGGACTATTTTCCAATAAGGGAGGTATTCATGGTTGAGAAAATGGCAATATGATTCAACAGTAATTGTGCTTTCAAAGAGTAAAGGCCAATGAAGTTATCAAGAACTCCACACCAAGCATATGTCTATTAACTAGTTCAGTATTTGAGAATGTTACTTCATTGGGAATGAAACATTCTTTGCAATGGCATTCAATAACCACTCACAAAAAACAACCTGACAAGTGTGGCTAATCCCATTTATTGTCAATTTAATTCTACAGCAGCAAGAATATTGATATTATTTTCATAATTTATTGTTCTTCACGCTTCCATTCTAATGTAGTCATGTTTCCAGTCGTTTGAACTTTGCATGTGACATTTGCATCCCTTATCTCCCATTGAACACTGCTGTTGCAGTTCAATAATCTCTCCTGCATTCATCTAGTATTAAAATCATACCTACTTCTACATTAAAATGTATTTTTTTAATTTTAAAGAGCCACAAAAAATAATAAACATGTAGGATGTAGTATTTAGAGAGTTCAGGTGACTTTGAAACAACAATATCTATGTTCTTTCATTTGATACTTTATTTTCTACCCAAGTTCATGAGGGAGGTGTTCTCATAATAAACATCCTATAACAGCTCATTCATTTTAGAAATAAAAAAATGTTTTAATAAAAGTTGCTTAGTTTATTGTGGGGAACCAGGATATAGGGAGGGAGTAAAAAAAAATTAAAGTGTAAAATTGAACTTCTTTTATAAATGGACTTTCTGATGATTTATCTGGTTTTGTACCTTAGTGGCTTAAGTTAGAACATTGGCTGCTCTGACTGTGGCATAGTTTTTATTTTTTAGAATCTCTCATATTCTGCATCCCCTATATCCAGTGTAGCACATGGATTAACAGAATTAAAATTATTTTGGGAAAAATGGGGGAAGGTGGGGAGGACAGAGATACAGAACTAAAAGAGGCTTTTGTACAGAAATATGAATTGATACCATTGAAATTCAGGAAACACCCTAAAAGTTAGAATAGGGAAGGGATAATTATGTAGGCAGCTACCAGTGAAAGAATTGCATAGGCTAGAACAGGATTTAAGAGGGAGAAGAGAATTGCACCATGATAGTTATTGGCATGCGATTCTTGAATGTGAATAAATTACTATATTTACTCACACAATTTCTCCTCCCTCCCAAATTTTAGGAGTTATTTTCAGAATTTTATTATCATGCATCTTGCTTTTTGAAAATTGATGCTAGCTCCAACCCTTCCTCTGGTCTGTCTGACCTTTTGGCTGGATCGAAAATAAGTCAACAGTTTCACTTTCAGAACAATTGTGCTGCTGCATCATGCACATTAAGTAGTATAGAGCAGTCATGCTGTACCTTGTCATTTAAATTGCAAATGAAAATGGAGTTAAAATGTGTTGGGAGAGAGTTTGTATGGAGACAAAATTTGTTACTGGAGGGCTCAGAAAGAAAGTGGATGTATTTGAATGTCTTCTAGTCGATGTTTAATGGCCTAAAGTGTGGAAAGTATTCTGAAATGTATTAGATTATGTAACGGAGCTTAGAAATCGTAATGACATCACTGTGACACAGGAAATGCTGCAGATAAAAGGAAGCAACAAAAAAGCGTGGTACCACAAATGCAGAGATTACGGCAAACTTAGTTTGGGTGTTTTGTTTTATTGGAGACATGCTTTTAGCCTGCAAAGACAAACAACAATGACTCAGTTTTAGCACATGCTTACATGGAAAAAATATTAATATTTCAGGAATTTAAGAAGAGAATGCTTTTCCTGTGTCACAAATTGGAAATGCAGATCAGACTCCTGTGTGTTTACTTTCTTTAGCATGTATGTATATACAATGTACATTGTAGCTAGAAAAGGTATTGTATTTTGATAAAAATTCCGATGTTGACATTTCAGTCCTCTAAAAAAAGCATTTTTAGAAAAAGGTCTAGTTAGTAAGAAAGAAATATAGTTGTAGGGCACACAACTGCAAAGGTCATTAGCGCCCTAGGGTAAATAAAAGAGCTAAATGTTAAAAGGCATAAAAACCACTAAAACAGGAGTACAACACAAGGGTTAAAACCAGGGAACACATAAAAAGCCTACCACAGCTAGACTAAAACCGAGGAACTAAAAAACATGTCGGTAAAAGCTAAAACCCAGAGATAAAATTAAACCCTACTGTACATCCCGCAGCGGCAGAGAAAATTAAAAAGTCCGTCATAAGATACAGGGTTGTCGCCCAGAAGGCTAGGGATGTCAGTAGGTAGACACAGGGACGCATGCAGCACAGTATAAAGGTGGCACTCCAATAAAAGATGACGCACCGTCAATGGCTCGTTACACGAAGCACATTGAGGTGCGGGTTCCCCACGTAAAAGATGCTGGTGGCTAAAACGGCAATGCCCGTTACGCAGTCGCGCTAAAACCACCTCATCGTGGCGACAAGCACGCGAGGAAGTAGGTCAGGGGACAGGAAGGGACCGCGAACCAGCGCGAAAGAATGGCCTGGCGCAGGTGAACATGAACATCACCTAGAGGAACGGTTGTGCTAAAAACATTAGGCAACAAAACTGCAGACTTGGCAACTGTGTCCGCTTGTTCGTTTCCGCTCATACCTACGTGACCAGGAACCCAAACAAACGACACGCTGGCGATCCTGTATACGGATGGCATGGATACAGCTCACGCAGGCCCTGTAGTGCACTGAGGGAATCGCTACGAATAACAAACTGCCTTAAATCCTGTCCCCGGATAAATAGAAGAGCATGATAGATACTAAAAAGTTCGGCGGTAAAAATCGAACATTGCCCCAAAAGATGAAATGTATAACTCCGCGAATTAAAAACGAAAGCACATCCCACACCACGGTCTTCCTTGGGACCATCCATATAAATAAAACAATGGTTGGGAAACCTGGCCTGCAGCTCTAAAAAATGCGGAGCGGAAGACTGAAGATGGAGTCGTTGATTTCGGCATGGATGCCAACCCAAGGTGGAACTGGGTGTCGCAACTAACCAAGGGGGGAATGAACATTCCTCCCGCGAAAACACATGCGGTAGGCGAACATCCAAGAGCCGAAAAAGCAGGCGAAAACGAACTCCTGCGGGAAGCATGGCAACCACGCTGACAGCATATTGACGGTCAAGAGACTCGTCAAGGAGTAACTTGAAAGACGGGTGATCTGGCAAGGCAAAGAGGCGGATAGCATAGCTGCAAAGAAGCAGATCACGCCTATGAGGCAGCGGAGGTTCAGTAGCCTCCGCAGACAAACTAATAACTGGGCTATTCGGAAACGCACCCAGCGCCAGACGAATCCCTCGATGCTGGACTGGGTTTAAACGTCGTAAAACCGAAGGACAAGCCGAAGAGTATACAATGCACCCGTAATCAAGTTTAGAGCGAACGGTAAAGCTGTAATAGCACGGTGCGATCTGCTCCCCAGGATGTGCCACATAAAACACGTAAAATATTAAGTGCACGATCACATCTAGCCTTCAGAGAAGAGACATGGGACGACCAGCTTAGCTTCCTGTCGAATACCAAGCCAAGAAACTTTACAGTTTCGGCGAAGGGCAGTGGTTCGATCCCAAGATGTAGAGAAGGCGGTTTCCGACGCCAGAAGTTGACACAAACTCTCTTCTCGGAAGAAAAACGGAAGCCATTTGTAACACTCCAAGTATGTAGACGGTCAAGACATGCCTGTAGGCGACGCTCCAAAAGGCACGTGCGCCGAGAACTGCAATACATTTTGAAATCGTCCAAAAATAAGGGGGAGATACCAGCAGGAACACATTCGACAATGGGATTGATGGCAACAGCGAAAAGAGTGACCATGAGTACCGACTCTTGAGGTACTCCGTTCTCCTGATTAAAAAAAAAAACAAAAAAAACACGAGAGCAAACAGAGCTCACACGCACACGAAACACCCGGTCCTTTATGAACTCCCGGAGGAACACTGGAAGGCGGCCACGGCAGCCCCACTTGTGCAAGGTACGCAATAAACCAGTCCTCCAGCAAGTGTCATAAGCTTTCTCCAGATCGAAAAAGATGGCCACAGTTTGGCTCTTGCATAGAAATCCATTCAGGATGTGAGTCGAGAGGGAGACGAGATGGTCAGTCGAGGAGCGGTATCGGCGAAAGCCGCACTGGATATTGCAGAGCAGTTTCTCAGACTCGAGCCACCATCGTAACCGCCCATTGATCATGCGCTCCATCACCTTGCAAACAGCACTGGTGAGGGAGATAGGACGGTAACTGGAAGGAAGTCTACGATCCTTTCCCGGTTTTAAAATGGGAGCAACGGAGGCTTCACGCCAAGCCGCAGGAAACACACCCTCTTGCCAAACACGGTTATGTAGCCTCAGGAGATAGAGTTTACCATCAGAAGAGAGGTGCTGCAGCATTACGATGTGGATACTATCAGGTCCTGGGGCGGAGTACCGAGAAGATGCTAATGAGGCATCCAGCTCTCGCATGCTAAAAAATGTGTTATAGCACTCAGTGTCAGAGGACCGGATAGAGACTGAGACTCCGCGTCCGCCTTAATGGCACGGAATGCCGGGCGATAATTGGTGGTACTGGACACATTTGCGAATGTGCTACCAAGGAAGTCTGCAACAGCAATCGGATCAACTACGGTGTCGGTGCAGACGAGTAGCCCCGGTATTGAAGTACCAGTCTGCTTAACGGCAACACGGCGGAGTTTCTCCCACACAACGGATGAAGGCGTTGTGCGATTAAACAGACACAAACGAATTCCATGAGGCCCTTTTGCTATCCTGAATAATTCGGTGTGCCCGTGCGCGTGTTTGTTTAAAAATGATCAAATGCTCCAGCGTAGGGTGATGGCGAAATACACTAAGAGCCCTCCTACGAGCACGAATTACATCGCGGCACTCGGCAGTCCACCAAGGGACCGGTAATCGTCTAGGGTAGGCAGACGACCGCGGTATTGACTGCTCGGCAGCGGAGATCACGACAGAGTTGAAATGCTCGACCATCTGGTCAACGGAGTCGAACTGGCGGTCGCTGAAAACAGCCAGAGCGGAAAAGAGAGCCCCATTCAACTTAGACAGCTGCCAAGAACTCGCACGCGAGGAGGAAATGTGGTGTGATATAAGAGTAATGACACAAGGGCAATGATCACTGGAATGAGTATCTGATACTACGTTCCACTGAAAGCGGTGAGCAAGTTGTGCAGAACAAACGGAAAGGTCCAGGTGGGACAGCGTGGCAGAAGAATCGGAAATGAAAGTAGGTTCACCGGTGTTCATAACAGAGAGACTATATTGATCGAAAAGGTCAGCAAGAACAGTCCCCCGTGCGCAGGCCCTATGGGAACTCGGGCATTAAAATCACCCAGCAGAAGAAAAGCTGCTGGGAGCTGTGGCAAGAGATGGAACATGTCAGCGGCGCAGAGGATAGATGAAGGCGGAATGTAGACATTACATATAGTAAAGCAGAAACCAGGAAGGGTAAGTCGGAGAGCAACAGCTTGCAATGTAGTAGTAAGCGAGACTGGCTGACCGCAGATGTCATTGCGCGTGAGGATCATAACACCCCCATGAGTAGGAGAGCCCTCCTCCGGTGTAACATCAAACCGAATGGGAAGGTATTGGTGCAGGGCAAATGCATCGTGGGGGCAAACACAGAACCAGAGGGTTATAGGACCGTAGTAACAGCTGCAATTCGGCCCTATGGGTACGGACACCGCGGATATTCCACGTTAGGACAGCATGGAGCACAGGTAGGGGCGTGAAAGGTTATTGATGGATCAAACTATGAGTTTGCAGCTGGGAAGCAAACGACTGGCGAAAACGAAGTAGATGAAGTTAAGGTGGGCGTTTCTTGTTCTTTACACTCTTTGGACCCACAAGAGTATAGCCACTTTCGTCGCCGCTATCCGCTGATGTTCGGGATGCGGAAGATCCCCTACGGCTCGCAGAACGAGAACGGGTCTTGGAAGGTTTATCAGTGGCCTTGTGTTTCTTACGACTGCGCTCATGAGGAGCAGCGACAGATGGTGTCGGTCTAACTAGCGGCTTACGAGCAGGTTCTGCAGAAATAGAACTTGAGGCAGTGGGTGCTGTGGATGTTGAAGACTACGAGGTTGTTGTGGTCGGCGTCTGTTCCGTTTGAGTACAGGCGTCGGCTACAAGCATGGTTTGTAGTACCACTGAAGAAACAGTGCGGCATAGCGCTGAGGTGTAGCCTGAGATGGTCGCAGGCTGCATATTTTGGAAGCGACGCCTGGCTTCCGAAAGTCAGGCGTTCCTTAACTCGCAGCTCCTGGATGGCCTTTTCCTCGAGAAAACGTGGACATTGCCGGGAGCTAGATGTATGGTTCCCTTTACAATGGTCGCAACAAGGGTCTCGAGCACAAGCAGTTTCTCCGTGGGCAGCTTGGCCGCAACGTTCACAGGTAGCGTCGAAGGTGCACCGAGTTTGCGTATGACCGAATCGTTGGCACCGAAAACAGCGCATTGGGTTCGGCACATACGGTCGTACAGAGACGCGTTCATACCCACAATACAGGTCTCGGGTATCGTGGTGCCCTTAAAAGTCAGAAATACGGTACGCAATGCCACTGATTCACCATCTTGTTTGCCGAGCAGACGGTACGCTAGGCATACACCCTGGTCAGATACATTGGTGACAATATCTGCCTTGGAAAGACCGTTTAAACAAGAGATAGTTACGACGCCTCTTCAGGTGTTCAAAGTCTTGTGGGGGGCCACCTTTATGGGGTAGGAGCCCAACAAGCTGGCCTTGAGGAGTTTCTTGGACTGGTCTTCCGTCTTCGTTTCAATCAAAAGCGTACCGTCTCGCGTTCTGGTGGCATTGGTCACTTTGCCTCATATCCTGTCAATCTCGCGTTGTATGTAAAACGGACTGATATCTCGCATAGTTTTCTTTCCGCAGGCCAAGGTTACAACTAAAAATCTGGTGTGTTCCATTCACATGACTTTCTCCACATCTCTGCAACAAATTATTGTTAAAAAGCTTATGCTTCTATTTAATACATGCTAACCGAGAAAAAAGTAGCAGAAATAGTCTTATTACTTGCTGCTTCCTTGTATGCAGAAGCGAAATAAGGTAGTTACATAGATTAAAGTGATTGTCAAAAGCTGATTGCTAGGAGACTGAAGTTCCTTTGTTTGTATGGACAGGAGTTGACAAATTCCTGTATGAGAAAAGTATAAGTTTTTTAAATCTGAAACCTAAAAAAAGGAATATTTCAAAAACGACCAACTCCACGAAAAAATGTATATCTTATAAATTGTGTGTATTAATGTGCTCTTTTTGGGTGGTAAGTTTTTGTCCATCTCTTACGGTTTAGCAGTTATGCAAACTTTCATAAAATTTATCCAGAATAAAGTAGTCTTCAGAGGCTATTCTCAGAAAGTTCAAGATATACACTTTATTTGACGGGTAAACATCTTTAATATACGATATTTTAATCAAAATCGTTAGAGCCATTTTTGAGAAAATCAAAATTTTTGAAAAAAGTTCCATATAAAGTGTAGTTGGGGGTGGGGGATTTTCTTGAAAATCTTCGTGTCGCATCCTTAGAAGATACCAAAATGCATTACCAAGTTTGGTACTTAACGGTCTTTTCGTTTTTGAGCTATACTGTCCACAGACACACGAACACACACAGACCTTTTTCCAAAAAGTATTTTTTTGGAGTCAGGGGGACCCAAAACCTGTATTTCCAGTGAAATCTCGGTATCGAATTTTTGGGTGGATTACAATACCTTCTCTATACACTATGTACATAGTACGTAAAGAGAAAATAATAAACAAAATAAAAGAGAGAGAGAGAGAGAGAGAGAGAGAGAGAGAGAGAGAGAGAGAGAGAGAGAGAGAGAGAGAGAGAGAGAGAAGTCGGTTAGTACTAAACTTGGAGCTAAGTTCATGGTCTTCCATAATGCTACGCGTAGCCATTCAACAAAATCCCCCGCCTCACGCTGCCATTTACGGGAAAATGTTCGTTATTTTTTAATTTTAAAAAGTGACATCATTTGATTAAAATAACAGATTTTTAAGATATTCGTATGAAATATAAAATGTGCGCATATCTTAAATGTTCTAGCAATAATCTGCGAAGTCGAAAGACGGTTAATAATAATCGAGATGAAAGTGAAGAAATCAAGAAAATGATAATAGCAACAAGCTGAATAGAATTTGTGTGTGCAAAATAACACTAAAGTATGATAAATCAATGTTTTGAAAGATACTTCAAATTTGATTATTTTATAGGGTACGCCTTTGTCTTTTTCTCTCAACTCACCCCTCACCAACTGATCCCAAACACATACAACACAAGGCGTATTTCTCTGTACAGAAAATATTTAGGAACAAAATAATATTTCCTTAGACTAAAATAAGATTATATAAAACACTTATCAAATCTATACTTACATATGGCTTGACAATGAGCTAAGCTGAGGAGGGGAAACTGCTAATATTCAACATAAAAATACTTAGAAGAATATATTCAAGTGAATGAAGTATGGCGAAAAAGATATAACAAAGACTGTTGATGCGCAGGACATGTTCAAAGAATGGAGGATTAACGGGATCTCAAAGACAATTTAAACTGGAAATTTTTATAAAAAATCTGATGTGTACCATTCACATGACTTTCTCCATATCCCTGCAACAATAATTCTTAAGAAGCTTATACTTCTATTTACTTTATGCTAATCAAAAAAATTAGCAGAAATAGTCTTATTACTCGCTTCCTTTTAAGTAGAAGCGAAATAAGGGACAACCGTAGGTTAAAGTGATAGTCAAAAGCTGGTTGCTATGTCAATGAAGTTCCTTTGTTTGTATGGATAGGAGTTGACAAGTTCCTGTATGAGAAAATTATACGTTTTTCATAGCAGAAACAAAAAATAAGAAATGTCACAAAAACGACAAACTCCACGAAAAAAATGTATATAACATAAATTGTGTGCTTTAAAGTGCTCTACATTTTTTGTGTAGTAAGTTTTTGTCCATCTCTTACGGTTTAGCAGTCATTCAAAATTTAGTAAAATTCATCCAGAATAAACCACTCTTCAGAGGCTATTCCCAGAAAATTCAAGATATACATTTCATTTGTCAGGGAAATCTGTATAATATCCGAAATTTTAATCAAAATCGTTAGAGCCATTTTTGAGAAAATCAAATTTTCGAAAAAAGTTCCATGTAAAGGGTAGTTGGGGGTTGGGAGATTTTTCTCAAAAGCTTCGTGTTGCATCCCTGGAAGATACTAAACTTAAATACCAAGTTTGGTATTTTATCGACTTCGTTTTTGAGTTATCGTGTTCACAGACACACAGAACTTTTTGTGAAAATGCTTTATAAAACATATATTTCCTGTGAAATCTCAGTATCGAATTTTTGGTGGAGTGCAATACTTTCTCTATACACTATGTACATAGTGCATATGGAGAAAGTAAAAATCGGTCAAAGGAAGTAGATTTGCGCGGGTATGTGTGCACAACATAGCTTAAATGCCAAACTCGGTATTTTTGTTTAATATCTACCAAGGATGCAACACAAATATTTTCAAGAAAATCCCCCTACAACATACTACCCTTTAGATAAAAAATTTTATTTTTCTCCAAAATGGCCAATTTTGATTACAATACTGTATATTAAAGATATTTACATCATAAATATTTTGAATTTTCTGGGAATAGTCTCTGAAGAGCTCTATATTCTGGATGAATTTTGATTAACGGTTTAACTGTTGAGAGAAAAAAAAAAACCTTACTGCACAAAAATTGTAGATCTCATTCAAATTCACAATTTATGTTGTATACAGTTTCCTTGTAGGGCTGACCATTTTTGAGATATTCCTTGCTTATTGGTTTCAGTTTCAAACTACCCAACTTTTCTTAAATGAAACCATACATAGCCAACCGACCTTCAATTATTTCATATAACGACCAGCTTTTAAAACATTTTATTGTTTTAGCCTAATTATTCCCTTATTTCCCTTCTACCTGCAATGTAGCAACTAATAAGACAAATTCTGCTAGTGTTCATCTTTTTTATGGTTTTTTTTTTTTATTAAATGGCCTGGTGTCCTGAAAAATATTTTGGGGCGCTGAAATGTCGCACTTTTTGCAATAATGATGTATCTGTTTAAGATGTACTTTCCAGTATAGATTTTTGCTCTCTTTCAAGTTTAAACTTTGTTTAGTGTGCAATTACAAATGTGAACACTAGAAAGCGCCATTCACAAATGGCTGCAAACATAGTTCTTAAATTAAGCATATGCGTTATCTTTTACTCTATGTTGGCAGTACTCTTATTACTCTGTTAATTTAAAATACTCATTGGTTAATTGAAGTTTGGAGGAATTTAGTAACAGCGACGGTCAAATTATATGTGGTATTAATTTGTTGAGTTGGTTTTTTAACACTACGTCACTTACATTTTAATTATGAGGGACTAGTTTCATAGTTTCAGTAGCCTATGCGTCCATTTTCAACCTCACAGGTCCAACTGTCATTGCTGGTTGCGTTTGCTTGAGTTTTCTTCTCAGGTGGTGAAATGAACTTTTTAACTAAGCTGTCTACTGGCGGGATTTCAAAGTTTATTAGATGATCTTTGTTTTACCATATAGGATGTTTTCCAGGTTTTGAGTTCATTGTGGCCTGACATGGTTTTTAGCAATTTTGGATTTGGATCTAGATTATGGTTTTCTTTCCAGAAAACTACTGATTTTCTTCTTGTTTTAGTTTTCTAAAGTGCTCTTTGGATCTGATTTTTAAACTTCTTTTAGTTTGTCCTATGTAGAACTTTTCACAATTTGTGCATTTAATTTGATATATTCCTGATCTATTTTCTGGTGGAATTTCATCTTTGATTTTTGAATTTAGTAACTTTATGACGGAAAATCTGTTTATTGGAGCCAGGGTGATGTTTTGTTCTTTGAAGATCTTTTTGAATTTTCTATATGCTCAGGGGTGGTAAGTGAATTTTTTGAATGTGTGTTGATATTGTGTTTTCCTGCTGCTAGGGTAGTTATTTCTTTTATGGTTTTTTTCTGCTTTGCTTTGTCAAGTTGT
Organism: Hymenopus coronatus; assembly: GCA_030762935.1. Taxonomy (NCBI): domain Eukaryota; kingdom Metazoa; phylum Arthropoda; class Insecta; order Mantodea; family Hymenopodidae; genus Hymenopus; species Hymenopus coronatus. The sequence goes on along the minus strand of CM060897.1, from coordinate 85,215,957 downwards.
ATATACAAGGTTCTTGCTATATCCTTTTGTTCTTCTGTGTGAATTATGGTTTTTAACTCTTTGTTGAATTCAGTTGTGCTCATTGGTATATTTACTAATCTATGTGTGAGGCTGTTTATTACTGCATGTTTATTTGGTAATGGTTGTAGCTTTCACTTTTAAGTAATTTTCCGATCGAGTTGGTTTTCTGCCTTGGAAATCCATGAGAAGCTTTCTTCATGTGCGTTTCAAATTTAATCATAAATAAATTTGCCAAAAATGGAGAGAGGGTTGCCCATACAGAGTCCTGATTTTTGCCTGTAACATTTCCTATTGAAGGTAAAGTAGTTTTGTTCAATGCACAAACTTGTCTTCTAATTTTGCCAGATATGTTGTATTTAGCCATTTTTTTTTTAACAAGTCTTGCAATTTTTGCGTTGGGATGCTAGGGTATAGTGTTGTAACATCAAATGAAACTAACATGTCTTCTGTATTTTTAAATCTTTGATTTTTTCAACTAATTCTAAAGAATTTGCTAGGTTGGAGTGTAACACATCACGTCTTGTACATCTATTTGGCAAGATTAATTTATCAGAAAAAGGAATCTTACCTAGTTTGTGATTCATTTGCAGGATATATCTGATTTTATTTATAGCACCACATAACAGAAGATTTTAAAATAGATGAACTTTCTTTTAAACCACTTCTTTTATTCATTTGCTAATTTATATGTTGGGGAATCAATGCTACTAGTAACCAGTCTCATTGTTTTTCTGTTTTGTGAATCTTTGGTAGGCCGTAAATTCTGGGTAATGTTGGATTGTCCACTTTTATTTTATATGATTCTGTTTTTTTGATAAATTTACTTTCTTTTACTGCTTTGTTTAATGGCTGGATGCAAGAGTTTAGTGGGTTGGTTTCCATTGTGATGTATTGGTCATCCTGTAATAAATTTTCCATTCTGTTTATGTATTCTATTTTGTCCAAAATTACCATGCTGTTCCCTTTGTCTGCTTTAGTGTGTATGACTGGTTTGTCTTTAAGCGATTTTATCATCTAGCTATTGCAGTTGGATTTCTTTTCATTTTTAATCTGATCAACTATTTTTGAACGTTTACTTTTGATCATGGTTTTATCTTCTTCCTTTAAGTATTTTGTAGCGATTTGGATGTCTGCAATGTAGTCCTCTACTTGATTTGAGTAGTCAATGCATGTTTTTAACCCTTGGTTGGCTACCCTAACAGCAGGAAAAGACAGTTCATAAAGTTACTAAATTCAAAAATCAAAATGAAATTTCGCCAGAAAATAGATCAGGAATATATCAAATTAAATGCACAAACTGTGAAAAGTTCTACATAGGAAAAACCAAAAAAAAAGTTTGAAAATCAGAACCAAAGAGCACTTTAGAAACCTAAAACTAAAACAAGAAGATAATCAGTAGTAGTAGTAGCAGCAGCAGGATTTCACTTCTGGAAAGAAAACCATAATCTAGATCCAAATCCAAAATTGCAAAAAAACCATGTCAGACCACAATGAACTCGCAACCTGGGAAGATATCCTCATATGGAAAAACAAAGATCATCTAAGACTGCCTCTGTGGTCGAGTGGTCAGCAAGCTGGCTTCTCACCCAGAGGTCCCGGATTCAATTCCCGGCTGGGGCGGGTAATTTTTCTTTAACCAGAATTATTCCCTATCCCCCACAGAGTTTGGAAATATGTATGTGAGAGTGAATGTGTGCATGTTTGAGAAAATAAAATGGTTTAAACCCAATGGAAACCTACAGACGAGGTGTTTCTAATTTGAAGCCCCCGATGTGACCTTAGATGTTAAAGGGGGCTATATATATAAAACATCTAATAAACTTTGATAGTTTAGACAGATTAAAGGAGCACACGAGAAACCTAAAATACAAAGAAATAGAAAAATCAGCAGTTGCCCATCAGTTTTGGACATCAGGACACAAAATCACACCGAATATAAAACTATTAAAACAAGCTTATAAACCCACAGAATTAGATGTCTGGGAGAAGATCTACATCAAGAAGAAGAAGAGCCATATCATGAATTTTGATTTGCCACCATACAGCAACAGAAGTTCATAGATCAAGCAACAGATGCCTCCACAATTAATACACCACCACCCCCATCGTTGACGCCAACGAAGAAAGATTTAGTAGGAATTAAGGGTTGAAAATGGGAACAACTGTTACCTGAAACCGGTCCCCAGTAAGTAAAAATAAGTGATGTCTGTGTTACAAAAACCGACTCAAATTCTTTTATTGTTTATTTAATCACATCGCTGTCACAAGCTTCTATGCATATTTGCAAGTTTTGAATTGAATGTAATGCCACTGTTTGTAATGTTATTGCTCCACATGCAACACAACAGGTTTACGATGAATAGAAAAGTGATAAATTCATTTCAGTAATGATTGATGCATCTAATCATATAGATTTGAAGTTAGTTCCTATTCTTTGTTGGTATTTTCAACCTGAAAAGGTATTATAATGGTATAAGTGCTAGAGCTAGTTAATTTAAGTCATGACACTTCAGACTTGCTTCAAGATTATGTGTTGGAGGTTATGAAAAAGTATGAACTTCAGGAGAAGATAATTGCAATTTCTGCAGATAATACACATAAAAATTTCAGTGGTAAACATAGAAAAGGGAAAAACAATTTCTTCTACAAATTGCAAGAAAACACAGTAAACACAGAAAACAATCTGATAGGTGTTGGCTTCCCTGCACGTAACATCCACAATTCTTTGCAAACTAGTTCAGACTGCCTGCCCATAGATTGCCAGTTAAATGCCAACAAAATCTACCAGTATTTTCATATTTACACAGTAAAGCTAGAATCTCTGAAGTTATTCTGTAAGTTTACAAAAATTGAATACATGATGCTCTAGGACACAGCAAAACAAGGTGGCTGTCTCTATTACCTGCATTGGAAAGAATTATCGACATGCATCCCGTTTTGAGATCATATTTTCTTTCTCTTTATAAGTGTCCTTTTATCCTTAAACAATTTTTTGAAAATCCTCTCTCCTTCACTTTTCTCCATTTTCTTGTCAATCAACTAAAAGTATTTTCAGCAACAATTAAATCTCTGGAAAAACAAGAAATGACAGTAGCAGAAGTCTATTTCAAAATAAATTAAGTTATTGAATTTATTTTTTTTTGTTGGTAGTGTTTAACGCCTGCTTTAACTACTTATGGCATCGCAGGCGGTGACACTGATGATACATGAATGAAGATGGAGCATCAGTGGAATCTGATGGTGGGGGAAACTGGAGAACCCGAAGAAGACCCACCCCAGCGCTGCTTTGTCCACCACAAATTTCACATGAGGTCGCTTGGGGTCGAACCCGGGCTGTCTATGTGAAGTTATTGAATAAATTGCAATGCAGAAAGCCAGAAAAATTTCTCACTTCAGTGTTCATGATCAACTAAGGCAGCTAGAAGAAGAGGATGAAATTACTTTGGATTTCACAGTTAAACTGGTGATTTCTATGACACTTGCATTCAGTATATTGAAGAATGGCATTTTCCATTTCTCACACCTTTTAAGGAACTAGATTGGATATTTTTTGAAAAGCACCACCTAACATGGAAGAACATTCAGAAATACTGTTGTTTTGTAAAAAGTGTTATGCCAACATTTTCTGTGGATGAAGATGAACTCTTCGATGAGCTTTCATGTGTTCAGATCTGTGTTCAAAATGTTGTAAAAGAGAATGTACAAAAACCTGATTGTTCCATTCACAAGACTTTCTCTAAATCTCTGCAAAAAATTATTGTTAAAGCGCTTATACTATTTACTTCATGCTAATTGGGAAAGAATAGCAGAAATAGTCTTATTACTTGCTTCCTTGTAAGTAAAAGCAAAATAAGGGAGTACCATAGGTTAAAAAGATAGTCATAAGCTGGTTGTTATGTGACTAAAGTTCCTTTGTATGGACAGGAGTTGACAAATTCCTGTATGAGAAAAGAATAAGTTTTTTTAAAGCTGAAACCAAAACAATCAACTCCATGAAGAAAAGGTATGTAACAAATTGTGTATTTTAACATGCTCTACATTTTTTGTGTGGTAAGTTTTTGTCCATCATGGTTTAGCAGTTATGCAAAATTCCGTAAAATTCATCCAGAACAAAGCAGTCTTCAGAGGCTATTCCCAGAAAATTCAAGATATACATTTTATTTGTCAGGTAAATATCTTTAATTTACAATATTTTAATCAAAATCTTTTGACTCATTTTTGAGAAAATCAAAATTTTCGAAAAAAGTTCCCTGTAAAGGGTAGTTGGGGGATTTTCTTGAATATCTTCATGTTGCATCCTTGGAAGATACCAAACTTATACACCAAATTTGGTATTTAATGCTCTTTTCGTTTTTGAGCTGTGCCATTCACAGACACACACATGACCTTTTTCCAAAAATGCTTATTTGGGATTCAGGGGGACCCAAAATATGTATTTCTGGTGAAATCTTGGTATTGAATATTTGGGTGCATTACAATACCCTCTCTATACACTATGTACATAGTACATGTAGAGAAAGGAAAAAAGGATAAAAAACGAGCTTAACTGTGGTGTGAAATGTTTGGCTATTTCAATAGTAAAAACATTAGTATTAAGCATTATGTTCATTTGATAGAGTTCTGTTTTGCTATTCCTGGTTCAAATACTGCTGTAGAGCGTGTTTTCTCTTTAATAAATTCTTTGTGGTCAGATGAAAAAAACAGGTTGAAAGTTGAAACTGTGAAGGCCTTGGTTATTGTGAAGACACATTATAATGAAGTATCATGTCATTTTTTACGACATGATTTATAAAGAAACTAAACTGCTCGATGAAATCTATAGATCAGCTAAATACAACACAGAGGCATCTATAATTTGTATATATAATATGTTTATTACATTTATTTTGTAAATATAATCAGTTTTTCATTCTATTTGTGGATTTTTGTAATGTCCCAGGTTTTTCCTGGATTTTCTGTAAATGTTCCTGTTTTTAGACAAAATATTGTGGACACCCTAGTTTATCTCGATTAGCATGATGTATATATAAGCATTATCTTTTATAAGAATAATTTGTATTTGGAACAGCGGGAGAAAGTTATGTGAATGGAACAAATCATATTTTTTGATATGGCACAAAGTATATCTCCATAAAAAGGATGAATTTAGGATAACTAAACAATGGGGGCAAAAAACTTTGCTGTACTGCAATGTTGGCAATTACAGCAAATGGCGAGAAAATTACCCTTTGTGATTTTTAAAAGAAAAGCTCAGTCAAAATGTACCCTTCCTGTGGCATTTCTGTGAGGTGTATGATAAAGAGGATGGATGACAATTGATCTGATAGTTGTGTTGGATCATCTATTAGAGCTTTGCTGTGCAAGGGAGTTATGCTAATTTTTGGCAGTTTTCAGTCATTTAACAGAGCCTATAAAAATGACACCTCAACAATGTTCAGGCTGTAATACCCGGTGGGCTTACATTGTTAAACTGACGAGACAACTCCATTAACAAGCTATTCAACATAATCTCCATCAATTTTAAGTAGAATAGAACAAATCTGGTTCAATATAGCAAAAGGTGATAATATTAACAGAACAAATGTGCTCTTGGGCATAAACTCTGATCACTGAAAGAAGAGTTTTAAAACACTGGAACATCTAGTGCAATGGATTGCATAGAAAAGGATGTCATATGGGACCAGAATCTGACGATTCTGCTAATGAATCTGACGCACCAACTGACATTCCTTCTGATAAAAGTAGCGGAGAGTAAAATAGTAGATATGTTGATTATCATTTATATATTTACTATATACACTATCACACAGTATTCATGCAATGTTTTTCTTGGTAGTACCACTCCTAGGTTGAGCAACCTGCTGTAGCACTGTAACATGCCCAACCAGTTCTTGAAAACTTAAAATTGTATGGTATATTTAGAAATATGTTGCAACTTCTCTTATTATACATTATTTTATTTAGTTATTAAATATTATTTTGATTGGGACTTGAAGTGTCTGAAATATTTTATATCCAGCTTATTAAATTTTGTTTGTAGTTCATATAAATTTCTCCCTGTAGATTTTGATCTCTCTGTTTTACTTACAAATAATTCTGTTTCATCCACATGACTTTCTCTATCTGTTCCTCAAAAAACTATTCTTACAAAACATTTTTATCCATATCATGCTAATCAAGATTAACATTAGATGAAATGGTTTTATTACTGCTTCCTTGTAAGTAGAAGGGAAATAAAGGATAACATTAGGCTAAAGCGATATTGAAATCTGGTTCTCTTTACATGGCCAGCAGTAAAACAAGAGCTATGAAATATATGAGGGCTTCTGACAAACTGTGTTTTGACGAGTTCTACAAGTAGTTAGTAGCTTTTTGTCTCTAACAGTTTACCAGTTATACAAAAATCATTAAGAATGAAGAGGACTTCAGAGTCTATTCCCAGAAAATTCAAGTTATACATTTTATTTTTCCATGTAAATGTCTTTAATACACTGTATTTTAATCAAAACTGCTAGTTATTAAGAGAAAATCAATATTTTTAAAAAGTTTCCATGTAAAGGGTAGTTTGGGAGTAGTAGGATTTTCTTTAAAATCTTTGTGTTGCTTTCTTACAAGATGCTAAATTTAAATATGAAGTTTGGTATTTAACAGACTTTTTGTTTTTGACATTTGGACCTCTTTCTAAAAATACATTTTTATTTTTTAAATCTTGACATCAAATTTTTGGGTGGAATACAATATATTCTTTACCTACTATGTACACAGTATGTGTAGAGAAGTAAAAAAGGAATTGTAGGAGTAAGTACAGTAACGAGGAAAAAATTAAAAAAAAAAAAAAAAAAAAAAGGAGGAGAATGACATTGTAAAAATTAAAATTAGATAAGAGCATCAAGAAATTCATAGTTCTTTGAGTAAATATTCTACGCATAGTGTGATCCTGGTAGCAAGATAACTACAGTGTTAAAAGGCTGGCATTACCTGTAAAAGATCTGTATTGATGTTCTATGCCAAATGCTTTTAGTAAAAGCTAACATTTGTAAACCATTCAGCTGTGGCATCAGTATAACATTAGACCACATAAAATGTGTGATCATAGCTATGAAATAGGTAGCCACAAATAAACTGTACAAAAAATTTATGCATAAGAAAATAAATGAAACTTTATAGAATCTTACAACTTTTGTTAAATAAATAAATCTATAGCTATTATATCAAAACTAATGTGCAAATTTCTGTCTTCACTAAAATAACAGAATTATTTTATGGAATTCTAACTTTTCCAAAATGTGAACTTAAAACACAATTATAATAACCTGTGCTAAAATGTCTCACAGAAGCTCATTGTAATAACTATACCAGCTAAAAAATGCAATAACTATCCAAAAGTTAACAGCTGAGGTAGCAATATATTGCTTTAAAAACATTTAATATTTTAAACTAAGTTCATTTTTAAGATTATTAAAAAAAGGTACCTAGATTTCCTCAGGGCAAAGCACAGCAGGAAGGCATAAAAGATAAAAGTTTAAGTTAAAAAGCACTCTAACTTGCTCATTAATTAGGTCTGTGCTTAATCTTGGCACAAATATGAGATTACTCAAAAGTTTAAAAGCCACAATAAACTCACATTGGAAAACATTTTAATATGGAAATGCATGAACTATCTTTTAAATGTAACATCTTGTCATGGTGACATCTTGCTCCAGCTTAACACGTTTTTATATGGAAGCCAAGTGTTTACTTTTTTTAATGGAAGGAAATTAATGCCATATTGATTTATTGAATATGTGGGAAAGGAAAAATAATTGACAGAAAATAATTAGCTTGTTATTGTTCTGTGAACATCAGAATATTGAATTTAATGTGTGTTTCAAGCATAATTTCATTTGTGATCAGAATGAATTATTTAAAAAAAAAGTCAACAATAATAATTACATTGCTACATGCATGAAGGAGGAAGTTGTTCCTTCTAGTAAACCACATCCCCAAGCGAGGTGGATACCCATATTTAAATATTCATTAAGTGCAAATAGGTTATGAAATGAATATTATATGTACAAAAGTAATTCATTTATAGATAAAAGGAAGTCTGTACTGCATATTTCCTTAAAGAATGCTTAATAAGGAGAAAAATGTAGAATAACCTTTGAGCCTATATAAGAACGGAACAGACGCTCAACTTTGTCACCTCATTTGTCAGTCTTCATGTGGTCATCATTGCTCAGGACAAGGGTAGTGTCCAATGCATTTGGCAGGAATGCGTGCTGTTACCATGCTAGTGGAATGTAATCTTAATTTATCAGTGTCATCATACCAGGGAAACTAGTATTTATCATTTACAAGTAACTTATTACCTGTAGTTTGTTCTTTCCCTCATGGCCACAATCTTGAGACAGTAACAATACAAATAACAGTGAGTTATTCTAAAAAAGAATCTCAGTTTGCTGATGAAGCTAAACTGAAGCAAATCACAGTTTATAACTAAGCATGGACTTTTCAAACCCAAAACATGTGGTAGATAGCTATGCTATTCTTAGGACGCCACATTGCAAAAAAGAACTACAAAGTATAGATATTTGTAACAAGCAGCAAGTTTCCGCCATCAGAGAGAAGGCAGCAGGAAACTAAAACCAGCAATAGCACTCCAAGGTTGAGAATGGAAACAAGGGTTGCTGAAAATAGTCCCTCATGTCCCTCATAATTAAAGTGTGAACACTGTATAGTGATACTGACTACTCTTGTACTGTGATATATTTTCAGCAACTTATAAAGTAGCCATTTTCAATGGGGAGGTGGGCAGAGAAGACTAAGCTTTAACTTTAAGGCTATTCCTAAATAAACCTATTCTGGTAAGAACCTAATTAGTTAAGGTAATAATGTGCTCAACTCCAATCTGTTTTTCCACTTTTATTACACGTGGGGTAGAGCAAATTCCAACAGCAACACAGTGTACTATTTGGCTCTTGTTTCATTCAGCTATTATTTTTATATGCTTGAAAAATGCATGCACATTTTAAAAGCAAATTAGCAAACAGTTATATAAAATGTTCAAATCGGTTTTTTTTAAAAGATTTAGAATGCCTCAATGCTGCAAGACTTCTCCTTAACTGGAATGGTTTTAATTTCTCTACACATACTATGTATATAGTGTATAAAGAAAATATTGCATTCCATTAAAAAATTTGATACCAAGACTTCACCAGAAATCAATGTTTTAGGGTCCCTTGCATCCAAAAAAGCATTTTTAGAAAAAGGTGTGTGAACACGATAACTCAAAAACGAAAAGTTGGAAAAATACCAAACTTGGCATATAAGTTTAGTATTTACAAAGGATGTGGCATGAAGATTTTCAAAAAAATCCCTCCACTCCAAACTACCCTTTACATGGAAAAATTTTTGAAAATTTTGATTTTCTCAAAAATGGCTCTAACGATTTTGATTAAAATACCATACATTGAAGATATTTACTGACAAATGAAATGCTTATCTTGAATTTTCTGGGATTAGCCTCTGAAGACCTTTCTATTTTGGATGAATCCTCCTGGACTTTGCCTAACTAGTAAACCGTAAGAGCAACACAAAAACATGATCTCGTAAAAATACACAATTTGTCATATACATTCTTTTCATGGAGTTGACCATTTTTGAGATAGTCCTTGTTATTGGTTTCAATTTTAAAATACTTAAACTTTTCACATAAGCAAATTTGTCAACTCCTGGTAATGCAAAATAATGGTTTTCATTCACATGGCAACCAGCTTTATCGTTTTAGCCTAGCATGTTCCATTATTTCCCTTCTACTTACAAGAAAGAATTTTTTTTTTTAAGGTTTAGCTCGATTAGCATGATATAGACAGAAGAATAAGCTTTTTAAAAATAATTTGTTATAGAGACGTAAAGAAAGTCATGTGAATAGACCCATCTGATTTTTTAAAATGCTTATTGAAAATGGCTGATTGATAAAGCATAAAAGGATGGGTTGATTTGATATTCTACAGGAAAAGTTGAGGCTAGGTTAACGAACATGGGTCATTTGCATGAGTGAACTCTAACAGAGTGGCTGTTTTCTTTCATTTTTCACCAGTAACAGAATCACAATGTCACTTCAATATTCACCTCTCCCCTCATCTCACAGAACACAAAAATAGAATTATTCATATATTTTTATATAGAGGAATGAATTGGAAAACAGTTTCAATGAACAAAATCAGTTACCAAATAATAGAACTCTTGAACATATTCTCTGACATACAACTCAACACTATGCTAGTCATACCACATTTATCATTCTGATTGCATCTCCAAATTAAATTATCACTTTATCTGACATTTAACTTCAGCAAATCCTTAGATTCTGAAGGAGGAACAAATAAAAAAATAAAGAAAGATTCTCTGATTGTTTACAAATTTCACAGCAATAGTTTTACCACCTAAATGGAGATAAAACAAGATCTAAATGCACAGTTATTTTGGTTAACTTCCAAAACTAAAAATGGAGGAAAAAATAGGACCAAAACAAAAGGAAATGTGCAGAATAAAGTTGAAGAAATTCCAGTGGTTTTCACTCCATGTTTCTTGAAATGATGCAGTGCAATCCTTTCCAACCACTTAACTGATGTCCAACTGAGCTTCAACCAATTTCTGCGTTGGATGCAGACCAAAAACTTAAACCCAAGTTGCACTGAAAGACTAGTTAAAAAAAGAAAAAAATAAAAAGAAAAAATATCAAAGATACGGTTCCTCTACTTGCTTTCTGTCACTTTCAGAATTATTTTCACTCATGTAGGAATCAATTATTTTAAAATTTGTTTTCCAGTAGAGGAATGGCAAACAAGAAGACCTTACTGTCACAATTTCTGTACAGTTTATACTCTCTTTCAAACACTCACACAAAAACACACGTAAAACACACATGCACACATCTTCATTGTTCTCGAAACATCTGTTTCACTATCTTCATTCTCTGCACAAAATTCTTTACAAAAAATCTTGAAGTCTTGTATCCTCACACACTTATCACATCTGGTCAGCACAAAGTTTATCAAGCAGAAATGTGCTATGTTTATTATAAAACTTAGTTTCCACTGTGGGAATCTCACTTTTATTTAATTGGTACATCAGGAAGGGTACACTGCAAAAAAAAAAAAGATGAAACAAAGAGGTAAACTGGCTTTCTTTACATCTATTTCTGGTGGGAAAAGTTTTGTAAGAGTGGGAATAACTGGCCAGGAAGAAAAGGAGTTGAGTGAACTTACAGAAGCAGGGTGAAAAACTAGGACAGGTGGAAGGAATGTTGGCCCTCTCTGGCAGCAAGACCCAGCTTCGCTCGCATCACTTCCAATGATGAGTAGTCCGGTAGCTTGAGGTAGTTGACACATGTCATGACGGAAGGCAGGAAGTCATCTGGATTCATATTGGGCTCCAGCGTCTTGCGAACCACTGTTAGTGGAGGTGTGAGGCTTTTAAAACCTGCAAAATGGAAGTTACATCAATGATTCCCATGACAGATTATACTCCGAAAAGGTGATCATTAATCTGCTGAACTAAACTAAAGAGTAATATTATTTGTAATATTATTTGTAATATCACTTTTAGTTTATATACTATTTCCCTTATATAATAACTTGAAGAAAGTTACCATACAAGTAGAATTACAAGCTTCTGCTGCAAAATTATTGATGAATTCTAATACTATTTTCACAGACCGATTAGAAATTGTTAAAAGAGGCATTCACAATGATTAATATAAAACAGAAAAAGAATTATAATAATATAAAATAAGCATCAAACAACATTCTGAAGCATCCCTTCAAATCTCAAAGACCACTCTTCTAGAGAACTTTCTCCATCAGGCAATTTTAGACTATTTAAGGGTTAAACAGAATTAATCCCACTGTATGGAATGCATTTTTTATATTTTCCTCTGCAGTTGCTGATATGAGGGGGAGAAAGTTATGATACATGTCCCAAGTCACATTTTTGTTGAAAGTGATTGATAAATGCAAGAAGAATAAAATAATTTCATTTCATTGCCAGCAAACAGTACTCATCTCTTACAGCCATTAGATGTAGGTTTCTTAAGACCGTTGAAAGCTGCATGACGATCAATATTTATCCAATGGAAGAAATACTTCTGTGGGCCATTATCAAAAGATGCATTCCTCTCACTTTTGAAAAACTTTTAAAAAGTATCAGAAACTGCTTCAGTACGTTCGATATGGAGCAAAAAATAAAGCAAATGCCAAGTGAAAGTGAAATTATATGTTGTTCGAGGAAAATTCATTTTGGGCATCGATATGAAAAATAGAGATAATGTGCCTGAATAATGTTATCATCTACTGGTGAAGAAATGGTCAGAACAGAGGAAGCAGTTCTAGAAGTGGAGGCTTTTGTTCTTGTTGATTATCCACACTTGATGGGAAGGAAATAGCTTAATAGGGAGTTTTTCGGAATCTTAACAGACTCCTAGAGAAGAAAATGGGAAGCTTTTATTCACTGAGAACACATTGTAGATTTGAGGTTAATGCCATAAGTAGATTGGCATTATCATCAAATATTTTCTGAATATGCGTGCCAAAGCTTTTTCTAAACATTTGCAAATGCTTTCTGAATTGTAAATATTTTGTAGGCATGCATAAAATGTTTTCAAATATGTAGAAAGAATTTCTACGCATGTTTATTTTTTAAAAAGATGGTGTGAGGATGAATGGGGTTTAAGGGCGCTCAGCTGCTAGGTTATCAGCGCCCTTTACATAAAACTGGGGAGTTAAAACACCTGAGCTGTATGCTAAAACGGATCTCTATCAAAAGAGCTAAAATATAGATGAAATCAGCATAAACAACTAAAACCAAGATAAAATAACTGTCCAGCCCTGAATCCAGAGCTGGCTATAAAACTATGACACTAAAACTACTAAAACAAGAGGGAACATAAAACAATAGTGACTAAAATTTTCAAGGGTTATAAAAGATTTCAAAAACCTCACGTATCACTCAAGTAGCTGCAACAAAACTACAACAGCAAAAATAAAACTAGATACTTAAGGCGTATGTCACTTGAGATAAAAATTTAAAAACGTTCTCCACCGCTCCGGGAACATCAGCCAGGACCTCTGAAAGCCTGGCCAGCAGTCATAGACTGGCCGTAGTGGTGCTAATGGAGCACACTCTACAAGTACGTGCCAGACTGAAAGCGTTTCGCACAGAGCAGGCAGACAGGTGGAGGTTCCCTCTGAAATAAGTGGCTATGATTAAAAATACAGTGGCCAATACGCAATCTTGCTAAAATAACTTCCTCGCGACGAGAGCGACGTGAGGAAGTCACCCAGTGTATTGGGAGCTCCTTCACCTCCTGAAGTTTGTTGCTGCGAACAGCGGACCACTCTCCATGCCAGCTCGAAATTACCGCTCTGCGAACAAGTCTAAAATCTTCGGCCGTGACAAAGTTGGTGGTAGTACTGGGCGCAGATGATGCCTTCTTTGCTGCCAAATCCGCCAGTTCATTCCCCGGCATGCCAACGTGTCCAGGAACCCAAGCACACTCCACAGCTACACCCGAAGTGTGCAAAATGTAGAGGATGTCCTGAATGCACTGTACTAGAGGATGGTAAACGTATAGCTCATGAAGGCACTGAAGTGCACTAAGGGCATCACTCACAAGAAGCTAGTCACCCAAGTTTCGAAGGCAAATATATAAAACGGCTCGGTAAATAGCATACAGCTCTGCAAAGAAATTGATGTGCTACTCGGCAAACGGAAAGTAAAAGGTTCGTTTCGAGTGATAAAGGCACATCCAACTCCATCGGTGCACTTACTGCCATCGGTATATATGAGACTGCGGCCACTGTATTTTGATAAAAATTCTAAAAAACAAGAACGGATACCAAACATAGGCGTAGAAGATTTCTCAAATGCAGTCATCCTGAGATCTATGTGGGAGGAAGCACGTAACCAAGGTGGGTGAACCCTCTCCCCCTTGGGAAACATCAGGCATTTCAAGACCGTGCATTCGAAGCAGCTCCCGGAAGCGAAATCCTGCAGGTGTTGGACTACGTAAGAGGTTTTTATAACGGTCGTCCAATCCGAAATCAAAAAAGGGAGTAAACGATGGATGCGCGGGTATGCACTTCAGGCTACAGCCATAGTTAGATAGAAGAACATCCCACTGACAACGCAGAGGGGGCTCAGCAGATTCGGCAAATAGGCTCACAACAGGGCTAGTTGGAAACGCTCCAACAGCCACCCGGGTGCCCTGATTGTGGACAGTATCTAACTTCCTCAGCACAGATGGGCATGCTGAGGCATAAACAATACATCCATAGTCTAACTTTGATCGCATCAGTGCACGATAAAGACGAGCAGTACTGTCCGATCTGCTCCCAAAGATTTTCCGCTTAGTATCCATAAAATATTCAGAGAACGGTCACACCGCAGTTTAAGCTGTGCTATATGAGATGACTAGCATAGTTTTCGATCGAATATCAACCCCAAGAATCTCACCTCATCTGCGAAGGGAAGGATATCAGGCCCGAGATGAAGAGAAGGTGACATTCGCCATCTTCTATGCCAGAAATTAATGCAGATTGTCTTCTCAGGTGAAAAACGAAAGCCATTTTTCAAGCTCCAATCATACAGATTGACCAAACACTGTTGGAGACGCTGTTCCAAAAACGGCGTACGCTGAGAAGTGCAGAAGATGGCAAAGTCGTCCACGAACAAACAGGACGAGGCACCTGGAGGAACACATTCCGATATGGAATTAATCGCTATAGCAAACAAAGTCACGCTTAGCACCGAGCCCTGCGGCACCCCGTTCTCTTGAATAAAATGGTGAGAAAAAACCGAGCTAACCCTTACTCGGAAAATGCGGTCCCTCAGAAATTCCTGAATAAACAACGGTAGGCATCCACGTATGTTCCAGTTGTGGAGGGAACATAAAATTGCTGCCCTCCAACACGTGTCGTAAGCCTTCTCGAGGTCAAAAAAGATCCCAACCGTCTGACAATTCTGAAGAAAGCCGTTAATAATCTGCGTCGATAGTGACACAAGGTGGTAAACCGCTGAACGATGCCTTCGAAAACCACATTGGATGTTGGTCAGAAGCTTATGGGATTCCAGCCACCACACCATTGATCATGCGTTTCATCACCTTGCAAACGCAGCTGGTGAGGGAAATAGGACGGTAACTGGCAGGGAGCTTGGGACCCCGGGTGCGCCTAACTGTACCTACTGTAGTAGGCCCCTAGAAAAAAAAAAAAAAAAAAAAAAATGGCGTGTGTCCGAAATACATTAGAGGGAAATACAAAGCTTTGGATGGAAATTCAATGAGCATAAGAAATTATCCCATCACAGGGATAACATCGGATAGTTTTATTTGTTAGGATCAGGTTACTTATATCACATTTCAATTCGTGTTCTTTGATCAGATTATTCTTTAATGTCATGTCAAATATCTCAAAATTTTTGTTGTGTGAATTGAACATTCTTTACGAAGCTACTTTAAAGAATATTAAAATTCTGTCTGATATAATCCTATCTTACAGTACCTTACAATTTAAGTCTGAGAAACTCATTTTCACAATTAGATTTATATTTCAACAGATCTTTTACTTTCCTCTTGATCCCTTTGCCTGCTAATATCTTGAGAGAACTGGGTGTCTTGTACAAAAAAAACTCCTTTGTGGGATACCTGTTGTTTGTTTTTATAAGTTTATGATGTAGAGAATTGAGTCTGTAGCATGTATATCATGAGCACGATAGTCTTTATTTTTTTGAAAATAGTGCAAATTATTGTCCATAAAAGATACTGTTTCTAGAATATATACACGATTGAAAATTGGTATACTTGATGTAGAGGGAGGTACTTGTTTAATTGTCCTCAGAATTCTTTTTTGCAGTTTAAATACCATTGCAGACCAATTAGTGCCTTCCCAGAATGGTATTCCATAAGCAAGAAGGAATAAACATACCCAAAATATACTGAACTTAATCTCTGTATTGCAGATTTGTGATAGCATTCTAATTGCACATGTTTATGGTTTTAACTTTTGACAGAGTGCAAGAATGTGTTCAATCCATGAAAGTCTTGCATCTCTAGTGATGCCTAAGAATTTACTACTATCTTGATTGCATATGACAAGAGTTATCCATCAATATCTGATATTGATTATTGGAGTTAGACCATCCATTTAAGCCTAGGTAGCTACATTACCTGGCCATATTATTAGACTCACATAGGTTATTTCACAGTTCACTGAATTCTGAAGACTAGCATAACAACAATGCCCATCTATCACTGTGAGCCTCAGTGGACAATGTTAGAGGACTGTTGCTATCTACAATGAATGTGTGTTGTGCTTTTAAGAGTCAAAATTTGTAACGTTGCAGTAAATGTTGAAGATAAGTCTCCTACAACAGATGGTGAGGATTGCTATTTAGCAGTAGATTTTGGGAGATCCAAAAGCTGCCAGTTTGGTAGTGTCCAAAAGTTGGCAAACCTGAGACGATTGGGAGAAAGAGTCGAGACCCGAATGCCTCATTCTCATTCTGAGTCGGATTTGATTCTGACAGTGAGTCAGCGATGAGCTAACACTGGTGATACAACCCCGTTGTACGTGGTTCAGGGACGTGGTGTGTGAGGCAGGCATTCACAGTAACTCTTCAGCAAAAATAGGTACAGCACTGGCATTACATAAATGTAATGTCCTTTGAAAATGTTCGTTTACGCAAATGTGCAAAGCGTCTAGAACATCAACGAGAAAATTATATTCTCAATTGGGAAGGAAAGAAGTATTTCTTCCTTTGTGTTGTGTGACTGGTGCAAAGGTCAAGTTTCTGAAGGCCCGTTGGTGGTGGTTTAGGCATAACCAGTTTGATGTGAGTCTGCCTGGACGTGTTAATTGCTGTTCGTCAGAATGCTGTGAAATATAGCGGCATTCACTCTTGGTTTCTTCGATGGAATAAGGTGCTGTATAGATGGAATAATTTTGGGAGCAGAACGAATGAATCCTCCACCCGGAATTTTCCCTGGTAAGGGTATGGATTCTCTGCAGCCGCCATGTTCGGAAAAGCTACGAGTTCGACATGGATTTCCAAGTTATATGAGGTTATCGGACAGCTACAGAATATATAAAAGTCCCTGGCCAAGTCTCATAGGAGAAGTGCAGTGGTAGCACAGTGCGCGAGACCGAGTAATTTATGGTATATTGTCGGCCACATATGAATATGAAGAAATATTGTTTTATTTCAATTTATGAAGCACATTCTAATTCAAGATATAAGTACATTCTGCTAAATCTCTGATGCTCGAGAAAGAAAGTGGTGCATTTAGAGTAAAATTCACAAGTGTTGTACGAAGTTAATATTTCCCCCTTTTTACTGAAAAGTTGAATGTTATCGTGTAAACTATTACGGGTCTAGTTACCCATTGTTAATACCTTTTATTATTTTATGTGTGGTGATGGTGTTATTTGGGGAAAATATATATATGCAAATGCAAGGTTAATTCTTACTCTTATGTGGGTGATCCACAAGTGAATGGCATATTATTGTAAATGTTAGGAAAGTTGAATACAACATTCTTCCTAGAAAGGTGTTTAATTTAAAGAAGAGTATCAGTCACTTAGGTATTTGTTTAGACTATGATGACCATTAGACTTGAGAGAATTGAACCCTGGGTTGAAGCAGCTGAACCCATTTCAAATTGTTGCTTCACAGTTGCAGTCGTGCTAACAAAAGGAAAAGGATCATAATAAGCTTGTGCTATTAAAACATTGTATTTTCCATTCACAACATAATGGGCAAATCATGTGATCTGACACCACAAAAAGTTTCAGAGGCAAAAACCTTGATTAAAACTGATTTGTATTCAAATCGAGAGATTTCTTGAAGATTGGGGGTGACAATCATCTGCGAGGCAAATTAAAATGAAAACTGAATTTGGTATTGACATAGCCCCACAATGGAAAAATAAATGTGGGTGAAAACAGATTCTAACACCAAGAGGTATCCCTTGCTTGAAAAATATCTGTGAAAGAAACAGGTTTGGTAGTGCAAAAGAAATGATAATGATGGTTAGTGTTTAAGTGCGCTCAATTACAAGCTCATCAGCAGCCTTATCAACAAATCATGGCAAAAGCCAGAGATAAAGCTCAATAAGAAATATTATAAATAAGAACGAAAGATAAATCTAAAAAATTCAATGTATAAAAGTAATCATGGAAAAAGCCACAGAGATGTTGCAACATTTGGACGTGTATTACATCAGGACTTGGTGTTGAGTTGCGCGAAGATGATAGTGCATGGTCTAACTCCCTCATGGTGAAGAGACGATTGTAATCTTCAAGATTATTATATCAAAATTTGAAACCTTGAGATTCCACCTGAGCCTGAACAAGAAGAAACTCAGGCGAATAATTCTCTGAGCTAGACACTTGAGCGAAAGCACTGCCAAAAGTGTTTGCCACGTCAAACTTATCAATAACATCTCCTACAGCTGTTTTAAGACCGGCAAGTGGCATATGAGTTGTTTTTCCGTCCACACGCCTTAACTTATCCCATACAATAGAGGAAGGTGTATGTCGATTGAATGATGCAACAAACTTGCTCCATGATGTCTTTTTGCTATCCTTAATAACCGGCCTAGATTTGGCACGCATTTTTTTTATACACTATCAGGTTATCCAGCGTTGGGCGTTCTTCCATCCATCCACCAAGGTACCAGAAATCGACGACAGGTTTGGGTTGTCGACCGTGGAATAGACTGCTCAGCAGCATCAATAATTTTTTCATGAGGTGCTCCAGTAAAACATTTACAGAGGTCATGCACGTTGTAATACAAAGCAGTCAACCAGGAGTAAAGGTGCCAGTTGTCTTGATCTATGCGCCATCTAGGTAAACGTGTGGAACATGTATCTTGTGGCAAGAGACTAATAAGACATGGAAAGTGGTCACTAGAATGTAAATCAAAGATTATATTCCGCTGTAAGGAAGATGCTAATTGTGGTGAACAAACTGCTCAATTCAGGTGTGAAAAAGTGTTGAAAGCATCAGAAAAAAATGTAAGTTCTCCAGTTCAGGGGAATTAAGTTATAATAGTTCAAGAAATCAGCAATTAACTTACCTCTCGCACAAGCCTGAGGTGAGCCCCAAAGTGGATGGTGGGAATTTACATCACCTACCAAAAGAAAAGGTGTTGGTAATTGAGAAACTAGATCCCCTAAATCAGTGAGCGAGAGGTATATATTACAAATTGGTGAATCTGGTATGTGACAGTTTAATCCTTACAGCCACTGACTGGATGTGACTGTAAAGATACTGATTGCTTGAATATATCATCTCTGATGAGCATCATAGTGCCTCCGTGTGCAGATACACCCTCTTCTGGTGATAGATCACACCTTACAGGGGTGTACCATTTGATTTTGAAGCTGTGTTGTGGACGGAGCTTAGTCTCTTGCAAACATAGGACCAAAGGATCGTTCTGGTTAAGCAAAGTTCAAGCTCAGGTCGATGTGTTCTTATTCCACGTATGTTCCATTGTAGAATAGCCATGTTCTTTATAATGAGATAAGTTGTACATAGTGATTATTTCTATTTTGAAATCTGCGGAGGTCGGATCAGTTTATTCTTTTTAGGTGTCAGGCTAGACCTTCTACAGGAGGATGGTCCTGCCTCTTTGTCACTGTCCTTCTGGCAGTGAGGGCAGTATCACCTTCCTCCATCTCCTCCATTTGGGAGAACCCCTTTCCAATTGAAAATTTCGGTTCAAGTACCTCAAACCGATTGGAAATAGAGACTGGCGAAGATGAATGCTGCCAACCTGAGTCCTTCCCAGACGAATCCTCAGAAGAGGATCTCCGTGGACTCTTGTTTCCCTTTGTTGTTTTGGGAATAGACTTTACGCTTTGTTTGAGTAAGTCGGTTCTCTCATTGGTGTTCTTGAACTTTCTTTCTGGTTCTTTATATATTATTAGCTTGCCAGTCTTGTTGGTTGAGGTCGATTGCTTTGGCAACGATTTAATTTTAGCGCTTTTTACAGTTTCAGATGTAGGAGATGTTGCTACTGACTTAGATTTTGAAGTTGAAGGCCTAGGAAGTGAGCTGACTGTGAGAACCTTTTCTGCAATAGTTGCCCCATTTATATCGCAAGTTTGAGTTGTGATTTCCCGACTTTGTTCTGATTTAGCTACAACTGAGTTATAGGTAACATACTTCGGAACAGAGGGTTGGCGGATTCACAACAGTTTCCAGGCTTCCAAGAAGGACACCTTCGCTTTAACCCAAATCTCCTGGACCATCTTTTCCTCTGCAAAACGGGGACAATCACGGGAACTGACAGATGTTCACCATTACAGTTAACACACATTGGAGCTGACGTGCATTCTCCATCATGTGAGATTTTACCACAGTTGACACAGCTAGACTTGCCATTGCAGAATTCACTGATGTGGCCAAAGCGCTGACATTTGTAACACCTGAGCGGGTTCAGTATATACGGTCTTACCTCAATGGATTCATACTCTGCCATTATCTTTGGTGGGAGATCTACCCAATCAAAGGTAACAAACAGGGTACGGGTAGGCACAAATTCTCCATTTACTTTTCTTTGAAACACGATGCACAGATGTGATGCCCGGGGGAGCAAGATATTCTTGAATTTCCTCACTGGTCAAACCATTCAATGCATGGGTGTTTATCACACCACATGAGAAATTCAAGGTTTTATGTACGTCGACCTTTACTGGATAGCTGGCTAACATTTTGGCCTTAAGTATTTTTGCAGCCTGGGATGCTGATTCTACTTCTACCAGGAGCGTGCCATTACGAGCTGTTATACAAGATTTTACAGGACTAGCAATGTTATCAAGACCCTTTTGAATTACAAAAGGGCTTACATTAGAGAACTTCCTTCCTCTGTTCTATTAACAATCAAGTAGCAAGGACCACAACACTCAACTATTTCTTTTCTGAACTCTGTACCATATTTAATGGATTTTGCCATGAAAATAAATGTTAATTTTGATCCACTGTTGCTCCCCACCCACCATGGAGTGCAACAAGGGATCACCCACTGGGATGACAGGGCTACACAGGGGATAGAGCAGGCTTGCCATCCCACTCACGCTGGAGTTTGATATAATACCTAGTCTGGCCAATTGACTAGGGGTGGGCTAGTCCGTAGCCTCCAGTTTAGGTGAAGCAGAAACCAAAGTGGTGTA
Source organism: Hymenopus coronatus (assembly GCA_030762935.1). Taxonomy (NCBI): domain Eukaryota; kingdom Metazoa; phylum Arthropoda; class Insecta; order Mantodea; family Hymenopodidae; genus Hymenopus; species Hymenopus coronatus. Next base: position 85,194,721 of record CM060897.1, on the reverse strand, counting down.
TTAAGCTGCTTACCTTCCCTAGTTACTGAAAAGACAGAAGACCCAGGTTCAGATACGCAGCCCTCAACCAACCAGGATATTCCTTTTCACTGACACGGGCTCCATGCACAGCCTAGTATTTTGATCTACTGACTCCCTAACCACTCATGAGGTTGCCCACTCGGAGTTAAGGTTGGCTTGGCACACCGGGTGCGCCAAACCCGTACCTACCGTAGTAGGCCTCTGGGGGTGCAAAAGAAATTAAATTCAAGCTTGAAGAGAGTGGAATTGCTTTATCTGAAAGAACTATTAGGCTTAAGAGGTCACAGACCTGCCAAGAAATTAAAATTAATTCCTGCTAAGGTTACTAAACAACTTAGCTAGGCAAGAGAGCTCCAGGATAAATATCTAAACTTCTGGAAATCAGTAAATATGAAAATCTTCGTTGTAAAAATTCTTAACGAGTTAAACTTTACATTTGAAATGGATTATCTGGAACTAAAGGAATTTGAAGCAATTCACGTTGGCTTCTTTAATTTCAGGTTTGCTTAAGAGATAAAAGCACTTCTGAAATTCTTGCAAACAAAGCTCAGTTTGTGCAAGCGTCCTGGTGAAAAATATCATCCAGATTGTGTTGTGCAGACTATAAAACATCCCACCAATGTCATGATATGGTCAGTCATCAGTGGCAAAAGCACTGGACGTCTCTATATTGTTCAAGGGACAAAGCGGCAGTATCAGTACAAAGAAGGATAGAAATAGATAGAAAATTTATTTCATCTTTTCAGTTACAAACTGCATACATACATAGTTACTTTCCTGGAGTTGCTGAATTTGGTATATATACAGCTAACACCCTGGTTGTTTATGTATATGTAGCTTTCCCTCTAATTGTACATTTTTATACCCTGCCAACTCAACCTATTTCTCTCTTTTATAACTTACAACCTCATCAGTTTTATTATTAAGATCCTCTGTTTCTGTGGCGATTTTCCTCCCCCATTTCTCTCATACTTTCCCTGTATAATTGTATAGTTGTTTCAGAAATTCTTTTTTATTGTTTCCAAAAAGTTTTAACGGTTTTCAACAGTTTTACCTTCCTCTATATTTCCATGCTCTACTACTCCCACTGTTTTAGAAGTTGATCTTAATGGGAAATGGTAGCTATTTAATACCCTTTGTAGAACCTCAAACTCTACAAGATCATTATTTAAATTCTTTGAATATAACATATAATCAATAACAGTGTTCCGCTTTCATTGACAAATGTAAACTCGCCTGATTTGTCTGACACTTATTGTGTCTTTACTATACCTCTTTATTTAATTATTTATTTGGCAATCTTCTAAATCAACTAAATGTAATTGTTCTTCCCCTAATATCAAATCTAAATTATCATACTTCCATGTTGTTCTCTTATTCTAAAAGCTGGCAAAATAAGAGTGGCGTCCCTGGCAGATTACATACCATAAGATTTGTCACTTTGTCACACTTTGTAACATGACCCACATCACTCCCTCAGCACTTATACCCTTTATTTCCTTTGTTCCAAAATTTCTTTCCTTTCTAATAAACACTCCTATTCCCCCTTAGATTCTACCTTTTGTTTTCTTTTTCACTCAAATTTTTCCGAAATAGTCATTTCCATCCATACTTATTACTTCCTTTTTAGATACCCATGTTTCCACCACTACAATCACATCACCCCACTTCAACACTTGTGTTAATTCACCTTTGTGGATTTTGTCTATTAGTCCTTCTACATCCCAACATAAGACCACCTGAATTAATTTTATTTTTTCTGAATTGTTGCAGTTTGCTCTTGTCCTAGTTAACCTCCCTTCCTGTTGTGTCTTTAGTCTCACACTGTCTTCGACTGTCAGGATGCTCCCTCCTGGTGTTGATACAACACTGATCCCTTCACCATCTTTCCATACGTCTAACCTGGCTGTAGCCACTAATGCTTTATTTCTCGCATCCTCAATCAGCTGCTTTTGTGGGTTGACCCTTGGTGGTGACATCACAACCTTGGATGAACAGTTGTTTGCTGCTTCCCCTCTCTGTGGCATGTGAATACCTTCTCCCCTACAATCTTCTCCTGACTAGAATATTTCGGCAGTTTGAACTCTGGGAGTTACATCCATTTATAGCTGCAAGCCTTGTAAATATGCCTCCTACCTACAGTTCTGGCTATTTTCCTCTCATTTAGTAATTCATGTCTTATTTCTTGCTCTTTTTTACCGTAGTCATTTTCAATAAATATTCCGGTTTCTCATATTGCTTAATATTCCCTGTTTGACATTCATGGTTGCTAATTTAACTAGAATTGATCTTGGTTTCCATCCCCATTATCCTAATCTGAAGGAGTCTACAATTTCCTGTCTGTGAGTTTGATGCAGAGTTTCCCTTCTATAATTTCATCCACTTCTTCCCATGTTTTTCTTCCTCTTTGTTCTTCTACTCTAAAAGATCACTACATTCAGCTTCTTATTAGTGTATGCTGGTTTCTGGAATTGGGTTATTCTATTTTTATATTCTGCTAATTCTTTTCTTGTTCCATCTGATTTGTGCTTCTCTTTATTTCTTCCATGATCTTTCCCATTTTTTCTTCCACACTCTTCTCTCTTCGTTTAATATCTTTTATGTTGCCTGCTATGTTTATTAATATTGCCATCATCCATTCTGGATCCTCCTATTACTAATCGGACACAATAGTAATAACACAATCTAAAAACTTAGCGTTCTTAATGTATTTTCTTTGTTACCATTCAGATTGTTCCCCCCCCCCCCCCCCCCCCATCCTGTTAAGCATTCCTATGCAGCTCTATACAGCTGTAATGCTATACCCATATTTCTGCTTTAACGAGTGTTCACCTCACATGTCTGTCCTCTTTATGCTTGCATAAGCTGAAGTGTTGAGGAATAGGCTGCTGCCTTAAAACTGGTTCCCAAAGAGAGAACCATTCATATTTATGCAAGATGGGGGCACAATGTCACACTGCAAAATCAGTGACATCTTTTCTGAGAGAGCAAAACATACCTTTGCTGCCATGGCTGGGGAATTCACCACATATGAAGCCGATTGAAAATGTCTGGAAGCTAGTGAAGAAAGTAGTGGCAAAGAAAGTGATTACTACGAAAACTAGGCTTATTGAAAAGATCATAGAAGTCTGGAATAATCATCCACATTTTCAAGACAGTTCAGACATGTACAAATAGCATGCCAAGGTGAATTAAAGCATTGATAGCTACCAAAGGTGGCTGAATTAAGTACTAAAAGTTTCATAAAATTGTATCTGATAACAATTCATAAATATATCCAATTATCACCATAAGCATGCAAACTATACTTCAAATTCTTCATCAATGTTTAAGAAAATGTAATGTTTCAATGTAGGCTAGTAAAAATAATATTAATTGCATTTTTGCCTCCTGATCTTGTATTATAGTGAAGAATCAAGGTGCATCTAATAATATGGCCAAGTACCGTAGTTTTATCAGGGTTTGCAATCTGTTACATTTAAGCCACTGAGTTAGGTTAGACATTGGAGTTATTTAAGGTTAATTACAATGAAACTTTGCTATTATTTCTAAAAACAAAATCTGTATCATCAGCAAATAGAACACTATTTGCAGGTGCAAGATGAAGCGGAAGATCATTTATGTATAAGTAAAATAGTAGTAGTCCTAATATAGAACTGTGAAACACCACAGTTAGAAATTTGAACGTCAGACTGTTTATTGTCAATTTCCACCAGTAGGGATCTATTTCTAAGATTAAGTATTGAACCATTGATTTGTTTTTCATTTTATGCCACAGTAGTCAAGCTTTTGCAAGAGGATGTCATGGTCTACAGTATCAAATGCCTTCGATAAGCCCATAAACAATCTTGCCATTTTTCTTTTTTGTCTTTGGCCCCCAGAATGTCTTCTAATAGAGAGAAAATGGCTGTTCTGATTGATTTTGCCTTTTGGAACCCAAATTGTGTGTTCATAATAATATTGTACTTATTCAGTAAGTGTATTAATCTGCTGAACATGACCTTTTCAATAATCTTAGAGAACTCTTGAAAGATTGGATTTGGGCTTATAATGGGCTCTTTCCCTCTTTTTAAAAATTGGCTTAATTTTTGCTATTTTAAGGGCTTCAGGAAAGCAGCCAGTTACAAAGGATAAATTACAGATTTCCATGAGAGGTTTTACCAAGTATTTTCCAGATTGCTTTATACTTGAATCCAAAATGTCATAACCTCTGCAGTGTTTGCTTTTGAGGGAACTGATTGTTCCTTTGATTTCCTCTTCATATGTGGGGTATAAATAAATAGATGCATGGTGGTTAATTACTGCAGGAATGATATCAACTGCTGAGTGGGAAACTGATTGAATTAAATTCTTTGCTATACTTGAAAAATAACTGTTGAAAACTACAGCTATTTTTTTTCTTTTTATGGTCTTCAATTATCTTCTTATTGTCTATTAGTGATATTCTATGGGAATCCCTACTTTTGTAGTTACTTTATTTACTATATCCCAAATTGCCTTTTCCTTGTTTTGTGATTTTTAATGTAGTTGTCATTAATTTTTCTCTTCTTTAATGAGCTTACTTAGGATATTACAGTATTGTTCAAAATAGGACTTAAGAGATAACAATCCCTCTAGTTAGCCATGTTTTATCCTTTGTGGTCTATGCAGAGCGTTGCACAGTTTTCAGCGGGAATGTTACATTATAATAGCAAGTTACATGTTTAGAAGATCATTTGTTATATTATTTACATAATCACTAATTCAGTCCAATTTTCATTATTTAAGAGATACCTAAAGTAGTCAAAAGTTGGTTGATTAAATTTCCTTTCTTATACACATTTATTCTTGGTGAGTAGTTAATTGTTATTGAGCATCTGTGTTACGAATATACTTTTATGGTCTGAGATACCAGTGTTGACACTACTGGCTGAAGTGTTTCGGAGGTTACAACTCATAAATACCTGGTCTAAGCATGTTTGAGAAGAATTTGTAATATATGTTGCAAAATGTATTACTTACTTTAGATTGTTCTGATTTTTGGAGAATATTCTAACAGAGAGTATATATGGAAATTCCCACACACAATTAATGGTAATACACTGCAAGATACCTAGGAAGGTTTCAAGTCTGTCAAGAAATACATCTACATTCCCATCTGGGGTTCTATATAAACAATTAAAAAAATCAGGATAAATAACCTGTTACCACGTGCTCAAAATGACTCTCCTCGTTACAGCGAGTGATACTGTAATTTTTTTATACTGTAATTCTGTTTTTAACCAGATTTGTAAACCACCATTTTTATACAGAGATCTACAATAGACATTTCAAGTTTAAAATTAGGAATACTGTACAATTTACATTCATCTTTGACAAGACATTAAATCTAGATCTCTTATTTAGTTTCTGATATGTTTTGCAATATTATAATGGGTTGAGAAGGGCTTCTGTATTACTCGGCTGGTGCTGTAAGTTGACACTTCAGTTATCCACCACCGTATTTCCTAGTATCCCTTTAGCACACTTGAATTACATCATTTAACAGCTTGCCGAATTTGAAAAATCTAAGTCCCTAACCAGAAATTACCATCTACCATTAAACAATTTTTTGTGCTACAACCAATCCAGCTCCCGATCGATTCTCACCACCCTTCTGATTGTAACATTGCATCTATGGAGCACACCATTCACCAAGTCAAAACTCTCTCCCATAATTTCCTCTGCTCTGATTCCATACCTAATATTGTTGGCACCAGCATGCATTAACACGGCTTCTGGATTTTCTTTTTTAGATTCATCTTCTGTGTTTTATCTCAATAATACAGAGGCCTGTCTTAACCATTATTTAACGAGGGCCTGCTGAGTACAAGAATTTTATATGAATGTACTGCTGTCCAATATCCCATTAAGAGATGGGAACACACATTTCCTGAGTTTTGTTGCAGGGCAATTCAAGATCCTATACTGCTTTATCTGTTACAGAGTATCTGTCTACACATTCTTTATTACCATCCCACATCTGCCTTGTGATTTTTTCTTGTTTCCACGAGTGAAAAAATAACTGAAAGGAAAGCTTTCATCAAGATATCAAGACATCCAAGGAACTGTGACAAATGCACTTACAGGCGTTGCAGTTGAAAATTTCCCTGCTTGCTTCCAAGACCTCCAGAAACGTTGACAATTGTGTATAGTCAAGGGACTACTTCGACAGGAGCTAGGATCATTACTTGGCAAGAGCAATTTGCTATTTTTTTTTTACAACCTCTGTCCTAGAACTTTTCCAACAAAGGAAGTTGTTACAAAATTAGTATAATTTGGCTGCGCTGCATTCCTCAGTAGACTCATATATGAGCAGAATGAAAATAAAGGACTGTAAACATAATGTTCTATGGCATAAAATCATATTAAAAGTGATTTTAAATACATATTAGAATAAAAAATCTGATGTGTTCTACTCACATGACTTTCTCTATATCACTGCAACAAATTATTCTATTTACTTCATCTAATGGAGCAAAAATTAGCAGAAATAGTCTTATTACTTGCTTCCTTATTAGTAGAAGCGAAATAAGGGGATACCATAGGTTAAAGTGATAGTCAAAAGCTGGTTGCTCTGCGACTGAAGTTCCTTTGTTTGTATGGACACGAGTTCACAAAGTCCTGTATGAGAAAAGCAAAAGTCTTTATAGCTGGGGGAAAAAAAAAAAAAAAAAAAAAAAATAATCCCTGGAAGATACTAAACTTAAATACCAAGTTTGGTATTTTACCGACTTTTCATTTTTAGGTTATCGTGTTCACACACACACACACACACACACACACAGACCTTTTTCTGAAAATGAAAATACTTTTTTTTTTTGGATAGAGGGAACCCTAAAACAAATATTTCCGGTGAAATCTCGGTATCAAATTTTTTGGTGGAGTGCAATAACTTCTATATACACTATATACATAACACATATAGAGAAAGTAAAAATCTAAAGCTGTACTTCCAAAAAATCTGTGTTACATTCTCATGATTTCTCTACCTCTCTGTAGCGAATTATTGTTAAAAAGCCTATTCTTCTATCTACTTTATGATAATCGAGATAAACATTACCAGAAATTGTCCTATTACTTGGTTCCTTATAAGCAGAAAGGTAAAAAGCTAATGTGTTCCATCACATGTCCTCTAGCTGTTTGGCAAACAAATCTTTCATTCAAAACATTAATCTGTTATCTACATCATGCTAATCAAGATAAACATAAGCAGAATTAGTCTTATTACTAGCTTCCTTGTAAGTAGAAGGGAAATAAGAAAATGCACAGGCTAAAGAGATAGTCTCGTACTTTAAAAGCCATTCATTATGTGAAACAATTGAAATTACAATCTCTCTGCTTGCCCAGAGTAAACAAACGAGAAATGGAAGAAAAAAAAAAGAGGGGAAAAAAAAAAAAAAAAAAAAAAAAGAGGTCTTCTCATTTGGGAAAAGTTTAAGTGGCTTAAAATTGAAACCAATAATTCAGAATACTTCAAAAAACAAAAAAGATGTATATGACAAATTGTGGTTTTTAATGAGATCTATATGTTTTGTGCAGTAAGTTTTTGTATATCTCTTATAGTTTGCCAGTTATATAAAAGTCATCCAGAATGAAGAGGTCTTCAGAGGCTATTCCCAGAAAATTCAAAATATACATTTTGTTTGTCATAAAAATATCTTATACTTAAGGTGTTACTGTTCAACTAACATGGGCTTAGAAAAAATCATGTGTCACACATTCAAAAGAAGAGCCAGAATCATTTAAGCACATCAAATGGTTCTGCAAGTTTGCAAAAGAAAAATGTCCTAAATTGCTGAAGCTCTGAGCATTTCAGGGGGGGTGTCTGTTTCATATTTCAAGATAAGAGCTGAACATTATTTGCAAGATGAGCACTGTAACTGATGACTTCTAGATCAAAAGCAAATCAAAATCCACATCTCTTGAAGTATGGCTTGTTTTCAAAGGAATTCCACCAACTTAATGTGTCAATTTGAAATGAATGATGAAACATAGAAGCACTGCATACATGAAATAAAACAGCAGTCTAAGCAATGAAAGCTTCAAGATTCTCCAACACCATGGAAGGAAAAGCATGTGAAGTTGGCTCGGAAGATGGCATTAGTTTTCTAGGATGCCAAGGATGTACCACAAATGGATTATCTTTCCCTTGATAAATATGGAAGCATATTGAGCTAACTTTCTGAAAAAAATTGAAGAAAAATGCTAATTTGTCATATAGGGTCCACCTTTCATCAAGACAATGCTTGCTCTCATATGTGCAAAAATCAATTAAGTGTATATGATTTTCTATCACATTCACCTTATTTCTCCTGAGCAATGCCATCTAACTACCATCTGTTTTTGTTCTTTGATAGAAATTTTTATCTGATGTTAAGCTTAAATCTTCACAAATGAGGCATATTTTACACTTTCAGATAAATCTGACAATTTTATGCTTCAGTTAGACAACTTTTCAATGACCCTCATAGCTACAACATTTGTACAAAATACATAAAAGCTGATGCCAAGATCAAACCATTATGTTTTCTTTTTCAGTTACACAATGATCTGACTCACTGTACCTGCTATCAATATAATGTTTTGATGTATTTCTCATGCACATTCATATGAGATCCTATACCTACCTCCCACAGGCAGTCTGGGTGAGCCAGTTACAAACTGAACAAATTGACGTTGTTCCTCGCGATCATAAAGGCTGAGGATTTCAAACAGAAAGCGTATGGCACGTGAATCAGGTGTATAACCATGGTCAGGACGGCAGCATTCCATTAATGTCTTTACGTCCCAGCCACCACTACCAGCAGCACTTCCCCCACCACAGAAGACTGCCTCCAATTCCTCTGGATAGAACATCTGTAGCTGTGTCAATGGGAACACCATTTCAAATCCTTCCCTGAATGCTTCCATCTGCCGTGACACTCCTTCATAAAGGAACCAGTGGCACACCAGCTGGAAAAAGGTCAGCAAGTTAAACCAGGGTTCACACTTTCCCTGAATTTTTACTTTCATTTCCCTCACTTTCTCTGACTCAGCTAAGAAATGTGGGTATATTTTTTTCAGTTTAGAAAATACATATATAAGTGTAATTTTTGTATCCATTTCCATGGCCATCCATGCTCTCCTCTAACTTCTGATTTCATTTTTATTTTGAAAAATTATTATAGATGCACATCCTCATCAAGCAAGAGAAAGAACAAAGTTTCACAAACAACTTTCAAAAAGCTAGCAGCACATAAAATATAACCTTATCACTAAAAGTATTTCAAATTATATGAAGCAGTTAGCAGTTAACACTTACACAATGAATTAATGAAAGAGAATTTCAGTTCAACATTATTCACAGCAGCGTAATTTTTAGATCATTACATGTCAATAATCTTGATCTCTGTTCTAACTAGAATTAATTTCCATGACTTTTATCATCCCATAAACAATTCCCCTGACTTTTGCTGAGAAATTTTGATTTTACTGTGTGAACCATGTAACCCACACTGATATTGTGCTGTTCTATAATAAAGCATTTGAAAGGGATACATTGAACATAGGGAAGCATGTGCAAGAACCATGGACTCTTAAATAAAAAACAAATTTGATTACTATGAACTGTTAGCTTTAAACAGTAACTGAGCAGGATTCTAATATTCAAACAATCTTGCCATATTTTCAACTGCAAATAATAATGTATACACATATAATGAATGAAACCTGTATTTCGAAGGGGTTGATTCCCCTAACAGTAAATTGCTATTATTAATAATATTACAAGAAAATCAGAGGGCTAGTTTTTAGTAATTATCAATTAAAATGTAGATAGTTTGATTTAATTAAGAGCTTAACAGGTTCTTTTCGTGCCATAAGTGGTAATACTGTATCTATCCTTTATTTACCCTTGTGAAGTTCAAGGATCAGAAGGTAGGTATGGGATATGGCTCTCTTGATTAAATATTGCCTACGCAATATAAAAATAATTTCAGTAAAGTATAGCCATTATTTCTCCTAAAACAAAAGATAGTCAAATAGAGCATCTGGATACATATTATTTAATAGGAAGCTAAGAGTGCTAATGTTTCAACTTTGAAAACTGAAACAATCTCTCCAATTTTCTGCAATTACCTTAGTGTACTGATCAATATTGTGAACCGTCAATGGCATATCTTTGCCTCCCTTGCGCAGTTCAATACCAGAATGTCCTGGTAACGTGAAGTCCAGGCCCAGATCTTGTATGAGACAACCATCAAATTCCAGCTTTTCAGCACGTTCCTTTCGCTGGATTACTGTCAGTTCACCATCCTTCTCAAGCTGTTCCTTAGAGCGGTACACACTCTGGAGGCAACAAAGTGTGCGATACACCTCTGGGCACACGTGAGCAAGGTCCGGCAGTGAAAGGGTGCTCTCCTGGCCCAGAAGCCAGCGATAGAACACCACACTGAATGGCAGGTCCAACTGCAGCAACACAAATCAATGTCAGCTCTCTTGCTATTCTAGTTATTTACACCAAAAGGATGGGGAGTGAGGTTTTTAAACAAGCTGAGGTGGATTTTCAAAAAATGTATGAAAGATTTTATCCCTTGTAGCATAAAATATTTTTAATTTATTTATTTTTATTTAAACAATACCATTCTCAATTTTGGAGCTATAATTCCAACAGTCAAGATCATACATGAAAAACTGATACTGTTCAGCCACTATACTGCACCAATTCAAGGTTGACTTATCAGTTTGAAATACCTAGAGTGCAAGAAAAATGCTTCTATTGTTATAAAATACTGAAGATTCAACTGAAATAAAAAAGAAACCTGTTTAAATGATCTGAGGAGGGAAAATTCTATAGGAGTTATTTAAGGCAAATAGTTACAAGTATAATTAATATTAATTGGTTAGGGATGATACAAGCACATAACCACCCTAGATTCTAAAGTGTCGAATTGAAAAATGAATTTTGGGTTGCCTATCTATTTACCTGTAGGCTTGGTGTCTATTGCTTAGTACTAAACTGTACTCTTAAGTCACTATGTGGAATATTTTACTACACAAACCAAAAATTTTGAGATAAATTTCTATTTTATGCAAATGTAATACAACTAAAATGTTTGTTCTGAAAAATACCAGGCATTTTGAATTATGCCATTAGAATCCAGGGTGCAACAAGGCTAATTTTGGAAAAGAATGAAAGCTGTACTGAAACAACATAATTATCTATGCAGTTTATCTTAATAAATTAGTTATTTTATGTACAGGATGGAAGATGATGACCTATCATCTTTTTCAACAATGAAAGACCACATTGTTTTGAGTATTTTTCCTTAATACATTTATTCCATAAAGCTTTCTATTCTTGAGATAGTTACAATTTTATTTTGCATGATATTGCAACACAACAAATTCAACAGATTAACTTTTAATTCTTCAGCTTCTGCTGCTATGGCAATACAAATAAAACACTTCCCACATACAAATAAACAATAAACCACATGATCATAACATAACCTAAATATCAAACAGAATATGGAACTGAGGAAGCATTTACAATATCATGTAAACCATTAATACAAAGACTTGCTTTTTTACAAAGGTAAATAAAATCTTGAGAAACCCAAGTTATATATCCTTCCTTTCTTTGTGAATTATATAACTCTGTGAGAAAATAAAGCAAAACAAGTACAAAAAAATCAATGAGAACTTTTTAATATTTAGAAAAATTGATAAAAATGTGCACCCCTTGCCAACAGACAACATTCATAATGCTTTTCCAATTCTGCTGTACTTCACAAAGTACATCAGGTAAGCTTTCCACATCAGTACTTCTGTAATATAACAGGTGAGTTGAAAAAGTAAAAACCATTTGTGTTGTGCTTTGCCTGTCCACATCCTTGACACTTGATGCTGTCTGCCACTGTCATAGAATGGTGCAGATGAAACCATGCAACATTTTTAAAATTACTTTTAAAGGCTTCACTTCCCAAATTTCTGAAAGGAGATGCTGAAATTGGTCATCGTCTTTGTCCATACATTTTTGACACCTCTTTAGGAAACTATCCATCAATTGTATAAGTTCACCTTGAGAAATGCTGGCAATTTCCTGGCAGACATTTTGTTTCAATTTTTCCAGGGTATGGGATTTGTCCTGTATACTTTATTTTTAAGTTGCCCCAGAGATAGAAATAGCAGGGGGTTAGGTTGGGGGATGGAGGGTGCCACAAATCTCTATTAGTAATTCTGTCCTGAAACACACTTTCAATTGTTCCCACAAAAGATTGGCGTGAGATGTTTTAGAATATTTTTTTTTTAAAAAAAAAAAAGATTGGCGTGAGATGTTTTAGAATATTTTTTTTTAAAAAAAAAAAAAGGAAAATCATGCTCTTTATCTGGTAATTCTCTCTTTTAAAAAAAGAGGGGGGAGAGGCAAAAATTGTATTCTCATGTGCATGGGTGTCAACTGTTGACTAATATAAAAAAAAAGCCCCATAACATTTTCTCCGCCATTGGCACACCACACACTATTTTTTTTTGTCATGAAGGGGTACTTAATGAACAATATTCGGTTTCTCAGAGCTCCAATAAAGATTATTTTATGTACATACATATCCATGAAGGTGGAACCAAGCCTCATCTATGAAAAATATTATGCTGAGCCATAATACACTTTGTGACCAAGTACAAGAAAAATAATAAATCACTCATAATAACTGAACTACACTATATCACTGTCAACTCAATACTGCACTTCCAGAGCAGAGCAAAACTGTGTTAGAAGCGTGACCTTGTTTATAGCAGCAGCCGAGAATTGTGCCCACATGCCCAATGGAAAAACACTACACACCTGGCTCAGAGGTTTTTGACTCACTCTGTATACGCAAGCTGTCTTGTTATATAATGTATGGTCGTAAACTCAGATTGTATATTATAGTAATTAGTTATTCTATTTCTATTAAATGTTTCTCCATCCACTCTAAAAATATTAAGTGGAAATTCCTTTCCTTGTTGAAGAAACCATTCAAAAAATCCAAACAAGTGCATAATCTACTTCATAGATACAGGACCGACTGAATATAAGGGCGTAGCAATTCTTCTTTAAATGTTCTCAAAATAGTCAATGGGACACACTGAGTGTGAGCTATCCCATGGCTGCTCTTCCAGAATCTTCCACTAAGTGAAGGATTATCTTCAAATGTCTTATAATGTGGTGCTCCTATTTGGAAATCTTTCTTCAGAAATATTTGTTGCAACTGCAACACTACAATAGGTTTCGCTATAGTGTAGGAATTTGAGATACTCTGCACTATAAAGTGAATAATTCAGTAACTGATAATCCACCACTTCAAAAACAAGCTGTAAGAACAAAAACAATAGCTGAAGTGAGTTTCTTTATACATAAACATTTCTGACCTTATAGTGTTGCCATGTTGTATACTGTCTTGGCTAACAATTCATTCAATGGAAACAAATTTTGAAAGTTTTTAATAATAGTAAGAGTGTGAATTATCCTAATTCAAAATGGATTTAAACATGCAGAAAATATTTATCCCTCGATCCCCTCAAACAAAAGTTTCTAACAACGTCTCCATTTAGAATAGAATTAATATTAAGCAAATATCACTTTTTTCTGAAAAACTGCTTAAAAAATAATAATAATAAATCACTATTTTTTTCTATTGATCACAAAGAGTCTGTATTCAAGAATGATCATTAGTCACCTTATAGCCTGTATAAAAAAAATCTGATGTGTTCCATTCACATGACTTTCTCTACAACAAATTATTGTAAAAAGCTTATGCTAAAATTTACTTCATCCAATTGAGAAAAAATTAGCAGAAATAGTCTTATTACTGGCTTCCTTACAAGTAGAAGTGAAATAAGGGTGTACAAAAGCTTAAAGTCATAGTCTTATTCTGGTTGCTATGTGACTGAAGTTCCTTTGTATGGAGACGAGTTGAAAATTCCCATATGAGGGAATCAAGGCTGAAACCAAAAACAAGGAATATCTCAAAAATGATCAACTGCACAAAAAAAAAGCTATATAACATAAATTGTGTGTTGTAATGTGCTTTACATTTTTTGTATGTTAAGTTTTTGTCATTCTCTTACAAAATTCATCCACAATATAGTACTCTTCAGAGGCTATTCCCAGAAAATTCAAGATATACATTTTATTTGTCAGGTAAGTATGTTTAATATACAATATTTTCATCAAAATCGTTAGAGCCATTTTTAAAAAAATAAAAAATTTCAAAAAATGTTCCATGTAAAGGGTAGTTGGGGGGGGGGGGGAGATTTTCTTTAAAATCGTGTTGCATCCTTGGAAGATACCAAACTTAAATCCAAGTTTGGTATTCAACGGTCTTTTCGTTTCTGATCTATGCTGTCCACAGACACATACACACATACGGACCTGTTTCTAAAAATGCTCCTTTGGATTCAGGGGGACCCAAAACATGTTTTCCAGTGAAATCTCGGTATCAAATTTTTGGGTGCATTACAATACCTTCTATATACACTATGTACATAGTATGTATAGAGAAAGTAATAGCTCTTTCAGTCCCACAAGATGAACAGGGTGTTTACCATTTTCAAGGTTTAAAATTCCTGGATTACTTCAGCATTTCCATTGCACTGAATCATATAGCAGGAAATATTAGAGGTATTTAAATGTGTGTTATGGCTAGCTTAACATATGTACTGATTTTATTTGTTTCTCCAGCTGCAATATGAAGCTGTATTTATTACTATAGGTTGATTCAAATTTTAAGAGTATAGGAGTAAACTGGATATCTCTGTCTCTTTAATATATTGACATCATTAGCTGCATACTTTTCTACTTTTACACTGTCACCAAGGAGCTAACTTGTGTAATTATTCATTCTTATGATTTTGAGCTTTGAATATACATGTAAGATATTTTTCTCAACAAGATTATATTCTTTTTTGAGCTACAGTTGATTTATGTGGTCCTAAAATTGTAAATAAAACATTTTCTTTCTCTATACGTACTATGTACATAGTGCATAGAGAAGATATTGTAATGCACCCAAAAATTCAATACAGAGATTTCACCGAAAATACATGTTTTGGGTCCCCCTGAATAAAAAAAAATAAAAAAAATAATAAGGGGGTGTGTGTGTGTGTGTGGGCGCGTGCGTGCGTGTGTATGTACAGCATAACTAAAAAACACTGTCTTTTAAATACCAAACTTTGTATTTAAGTTCAGCATCTTGCAAGGATGCGACACAAAGATTTTCAAGAAAATCCACCCACCACCAACTACCCTTTACATGGACAATTTTTTAAAAAATTCTGATTTCTCAAAAATGGCTCTAACGATTTTGATTAAAATATTGTATATTAAAGATGTTTACCTGACAAACAAAATGTATATTCTTGAGTTTGCTGAGAATAGCCTCTGAAGACTACTTTATTCTGGATGAATTTTACAGAATTTTCCATTACTGGTAAACCGTAAGAGATAGACAAAAACTTACATAAAATTAAAACACAATTTATGTTATATACCCTTTTTGTTTTCATGGAATGGATTGTTTTTGAGATATTCCTAGTAATTGGTTTCAGCGTTAAAAAAACTTATACTTTTCTCATACGGGAATTTGTCAACTCCTGTCCATAGAAACAAAGGAACTTCAGTCACATAGCAACCAGCTATTGACTAATACTTTAGCCCATGCTTATTTACCTTCCACTGGCATGGAAGCAAATAATAAAGACTATTAATATAAAAATAATAGTTGCATCAAATAAGATAAAGATAAGTAAAGATTTGTTGCAACTATTATTTTTATATTAATATTTGTGTTATTACTTCACTGTTACTAGCATGTTTTTACATTTATAAAATAGAGATTGTTTCTGCTAATTTTTTCTCAATTAGCCAAAAGTAAAAAGAAGCATAAGCCTTTTAACAATTATTTGTTGCAGAGATGTACAGAAAGTCATGTGAAAGGAGCACATCAGATTTTTTTCAGTAAAAATTCAATTTCTGATGTTTCTATACATATCGAAGAGTAACGAACAGCTAGAACACAAATTATTTTGCCTAGTTTGAATTCTCTAACTTTAATTTAAAAATATAATACTCATCGTACTAAACATTTTAGGAAAATGATATTCTTATGGAGTAAAACAATTAAGCAGCAAGACACAATTTTTGCTTTCTCTACACGTACTATGCACATAGTGTAGAGAGAAGGTATTGCAATGCACCCAAATATTTGATGCCGAGCTTTACCTGGAAATACATGCTTTGGGTTCCCCTGAATTAAAAAAAAAAAATTAAAAATTAGAAAAAGGTGTATATGTGTGTACAGCATAGCTCAAAAACGAAAAATCTGTTAAATACCAAACTTTGTATTTAAGTTCCGTATCTTTCAAGATTGCGACACAAAGATTTTCAAGAAAATCCCCATACACCAAATTACCCTTCACATAGAAATTTTTTAAAAAATTTTGATCTATTTCAAAAAATGGCTGAAACGATTTTGATTAAAATATTGTATATTAAAGATATTTACCTGACAAATAAAATATATATCTTGATTTTTCTGGGAATAGCCTCTGAAGACTACTTTATTCTGGATGAATTTTATGGAATTTTGTACAACTGGCAAACCATAACCAACTTGCATAACAGAAAATGTAGAGCTCTTTAAAACACAATTTATGTTATATACATTTTTTTTCGTGGAGTGGATCATTTTTGAGATATTCCTTGTTATTAGTTTTAGTTTTAACAAATGAATACTTTTCTCATACGGGAATTTGTCAACTCCTGTCCATTGAAACAAAGGAACTTCTATCACATAGCAACCAGCTTTGGACTAATACTATGCTACTCCCTTATTTCCCTTCTACTTGCAGGGAAGCAACTAATATGACTATTTCTGCTAATTTTTTCTCAATTAGCATGAAGTAAAAAGAAGCAATAGCTTTTTAATAATTTGTTGCAGAGATGTAGAGAAAATCATGTGAATGGAACACATGATTTTTGTTATTAGCTTTATAACAGAGACCACGCAAGAGAAAATGTGGAGACAGGTTTAAACACATTGAAGCCCAGGCATTTCTTTAGTTGAAGGGCAGAGAAACTCAGGGTTTTTACGCCTACTTTGAGTTATTATTTACTGTATATCAATCAAATCTGCCAAAAAGTATTGGTACAACCTAAAAATATGGTATTCAAGGATTTCTCAACAAGTAAGAAAATAGTCATAACTTCCGTATCAATATTTTATTTTAAATTTACAAGTATCAAATATAAATTTGAAAAAATCTGCGTAAAGTAGCTTACACTCCATTTATTGAGAACTCGAAAATCTCTCCCTCAAAATTAGAATTTTCCAGAGCTTCATTTGTATCCTGAATTTCAGCTCCAGTTCACAGAAATTGCAGCATTTTAGCATTTAAGAACACAAAACGTAACAAACAGATCACCACCTTCAAGGAAAATTTTCCAGAGCTTCATTTGTATCCTGAATTTCAACTTCAGTTCACAGAAATCGAGAAAAATGCAGCATTTTAGCATTTAAGAATACAAAACGTAACAAACAGGGAAAATGGCATGACTACCCAAGAGCAGCCAAATTTAATAACCCTCCTAAATTTCCTAATATTTGACTAAAGCGAGGACAGATGGTAGCACAAATCAGACAAGTGAACAACTACTGATGCATTTTCTTTGTCACATAGCCCAAGACCGAGTTATGGTTGTGGAATCGAGTTAAAAGCATTAGAAATTTGAACATTTCGCATGGCCCGAGCTATGCTCGGGCTTGGGCTTCAATGTGTTAAAAGAAACAGAATTCTGTCAATTCTAGCATACAAATAAAAAGTGTGTCTGTCTGTCCATCCACCCATCTAAACAGGTGCCAGGCACAAGATAAAGCAGTACATCTTAACATCAATTTGTAATCAAGTGTATAGGCTTATCTTATGGAGTATTGTGAAGTGTTATTACTTTCTTTACATGTATTATGTACATAGTATATAAAGGTGTTGTATTCCACCCAAAAATTCAGTTTCAAAATTTCGCCAGAATAATGTTTTGAGGCCCTGGAGTTCAAATAAAACATTTTTTAGGAGTGAGTGAATAAGTGAGTGAGTGAGTGAGTGCGTGTGTGACAGTATAGCTCAAAAACTAAAAAAACTATTAAATATCAATCTTGATGTTTTAGTTTAGTATCTTTCAAAGATGTGACACAAAGATTTTCAGAAAATCCCCCACCCCAAACTACCCTTTTTATAACAATTTTTAAAGTCTTGTTTTTATCAAAAATGCCTCTTAACAATTTTGATTAAATTATGGCAAATTAAAAGAATATTTACACCCAAAATAAAATGCATATCTTGATTTTTTTTTGGGAATAGCTTATGAAGACCTGCTCATTCTGGATGAATTTTGCATAACCGATAATAGTAGGAAATAAAGATAGAGATCGAGAGAAAAAAACTTGCTAGACAAAAGCTGTAGATCTCGTTAAAACACATCATTTATGTCATATAAATTTTTATCATAAAGTTGGGCATTTCCGAGATATTCCTTGTTATTGGTTTCAATTTTAAACTATGTAACTTTCTAAATCGGGGTCATCTTTATTTCATCTTTCTTTTGTTTTATTGGTGCAAAGTGAACTGAACTTCAATTTTTCACATATCAATCGGTCTTTAAAAGATTTGACTATTGCTCAGCCTAGTGTATTCCTATATTTCCCTTCTACTTAGAAGCAAGCAAATAGTGAGACAAATTCTGCTATTTATCTCGATTAGCATAATGTAGATAAAAGAATAATCTTTTGTAGGAATAGTTTGCAGAACAGGTAGAAAAAATCAGGTAAACAGAACACATCAGATTTGTTTACTTTCTCTATACGTACTATGTACATAGTATATAGAGGAAGTATTGTATTTCTCCAAAAAATTCGATACCGAGATTTCACCGGAAATACATGTTTTAGGACCCCCTGAATCCAAAAAAAGCATTTTCAGAAAAAGGTCTGTGTGTGTGTCTGTCTGTGGACAGCATAGCTCAAAAACGAAAATACTGTTAAATATTAAACTTGGTATTTAGGTTTGGTATCTTCCAAGGATGCAACACGAAGATTTTCAAGAAAATCCTAATCCCCCCAACTACCCTTTACATGGAAAATTTTTCCAAAATTTTGATTTTCTAAAAAATGCCTCTAACGATTTTGATTAAAATCCCATATATTAAAGATATTTACATACCAAATAAAATGTATATCTTGAATTTTCTGGGAATAGCCTCTAAATGAATTTTGATAAATGTTGCTTAAGTGCTAAACATTAAGAGATAGACAAAAACTTACTACACAGAAAATGTTGATCTGATTAAAACACACAATTTATGTCCTTTACATTTTTGTTGTGGAGGTAAACGTTTCCGAGATATTTCTTGTTTTAGGTTTCAGTTGTGAGTGCTTAAAGAAAAATAATCTTATGTAAGAAGTTTGTAGAAGAGCTAGAGAAAGTCATGTGTGTGTAACACATCATATTTTTTTCTTCTATTTTATTTACATCATCTTAACAACTTGGTCATATTGTGATAAATCTATTTGGAGGTATGTTGTACATTGATGTATGGTGGAGAGGTCTCTAGGTCTCATTCCTGCACCTTATTATTTTATTTTGTCATATGTCAACAGAGGCCTTAGGTATAATATATATTATCTACTTCTGTAAGTGATGAGCTAATGACTGCTTTGCCACATGCCACAGAAACCTTAGTATCAGGCTAATGTATTTTGCTTCTGTACACATCTTACAGAAGGCATTAGGGCACCATCCATTTATCTGCCTTCATTAATTATGGACACCTAGTAACCTTAGCTATTTCACTTATACTCAGCAGTATCCTTACAAAATTGCTTTATTTTAGATTACTGTTTCATGTGATTGGTTGGTTCTAGGAGTACCTCTAAGAACATCATCAAAAGCAAAAGAGGTGGAGGGAAATTTTGGGTTAACACAATTTGATGGAATAGTGGAAAGCAGAGTATAGTGCATCTTTTATTTTTTTGCTTATGAAAATTTCACCTACATTGAATGTAATTCTTTTCAAGGGTAAACAGTAATAATATTCCCTCCCAAATTTCTCAAGAGCCATTTTAGATCCACTCCTAAATGAATTGAGGTTTAAATATAAAAGGGGTAACAAGTGCATACTATTAGAAAGAACTCCTAAATGAATTGAGGTTTAAATATAAAAGGGGTAACAAGCGCATACTAGTAGAAAGAGACAATGTTATTAAATGGTAACAAATACCCAAAATACATCAAGTTTAGGGCTTTGTGGAAATCAATTGTTTATATGGATGGGCCTTAGGTACGCCTTACACTGACAAAGGAATGGGTAGATATTCAAATTAAAAGTGCTTGTCAAAGAGCAATCAAATTTCGTACAGGACTCAGGACAGCCCCTGCATCAAGATTTGCTTTGTTCAGAAATAAACACTAGTTTATCAGAAATGCTACTTTATCAGAAACTAGCATTTCTGTGCAATAGAAATATGGCATACATATAAGAAATGGGAAGTGGTTTGCTGTATAATTGTTACCCAATATCTCTGAGGGAGCAAAATGCAAATTATTACACCAAAAAGCAAGCTAAAGGTTGTTACTTCTTGGAGGAAAAGATGGTTTCATGGTTTCTTTTTCAGAAAGAAAACTAACTTCAACATATACTTCTATTTATTGTCTCAACATAAAGAAATATATGATTAATGCACCATGATGAAAATATTGACAAAGACAGTAGGGCACAAGTTCTGTGCTTGCCATCGTATCACTGTGAACTAAATCCCATTGAAATAATATGGTTACAACTCAAAAACTACATTAGAATGAACATGTCATTCAGACAATCATAAACAAGCATCTCAAAATATAGAAACATTACAGTGCAAATTTGGGCAAATTGTGTATTAAATAACAAGGGTGAATGTGATGGGTGGATAGGCGACCAGTTCTAAAGTAGAACCTTTTCTGATTAATTTGTCATCACAACCATCTCAACAAGAAATACACTTTTAGTCACCAGAATCTGATCCATCTAAGCTAATAGAAGAAATTGAGCCATTATTAGAGAACAGTGTGGAAACTTATAAGGTATCCAACATGTTTCTTTTAAGATTTTATATCTCAGAATTTGTTTCATAAGGAAAGAATGAGGTAAGTCACCTTTTCTGTAAATTTGAAATATTGGGTTTGTACCGTACACCAAGGTGGAATCTACCATTCTATAGCAAGTTCATGCTGATAATGAGGTTAGTCACATGTACATCTACTTTAAAAAAACACGCAGGAAAAGAATGAGTTAAGTCAACTTGAAACAAAACAAGGATACAGTAAGTCATAGCAGTGGCACCTATTATAACTTATTTTTGCACACTTGCAAAACTAAACTGCCAAAATTGTTTGGCCACATATGTACAATGTATAGTAGGTAGAGGAGATACTGTATTCCAACCTAAAGGTTTGATATTGAATTTGAATAAAAAAAAAAAAAAAAAAAAAAAGAAGCAGAAAAAGCGTGCACGTGTGTATGTGTGTGTGTGAGAAAGAGAGAGAGAGGGGGAGAGGGAGAAAGAGAGAGAGAGAGAGAGAGAGAGAGTGTGTGTGTGTGTGCAAAATCTATTAATACCAAACATCACTTCAAAACAACTTCTTGCTTCTGAAAAATTCTCTTCCAAGTATGCTTCATCACTTCTTGGAAAACTTTGGATATGGTGAGACAGGGTTCTTCCTTCATGCAGAAAATTGTATTTCACAAAGTAGAATAACATTCTCATGTGCTATTTAGTGTGAAGGATGACGACAGGACTGCACCATAAGATTGCTATTTTAGTGTTGTGTGAAAATCAACAATTTTCTTGTTTGGGATTTTGATTTGCTTAAGTAGATAGTCCAGAAAGAATCCAATTTAGAACAGGTTGTAATTGCTGGAAAAGAAAGTGGCAATACTGATGTTCAGAAGTTTTACGTCTCTTTCTAGACTTAAGGGGAAGGGAAGATTAAGTTTCAGCCATTGTATGCACATCATTTTGGAGTTTGAATATGTCAGACATAGTTGAATGGCCAAACTGTCTTTGTGAGAATTTGACACAATATACCACAAAGCTTCAGGTATTTCAGAACAAATTTATTTGTATGAAAATATTTGACAATATTTCAACGCTGAAACCAGAGATGTTCTGTACACAAGTTCAAAATTGTTTACAAGAAGATACAAAGGATCAGAATCTAACCATATGGACATTTTCTTCAAGAACAATCATCTGAAATTTAATTTAAAATAAAGCAATGTTGCAAGTATACTTTAATCAGTTTTCCAGTGTGTAACCATAAATTCCAGAATGTAAAAAAAAATTCAAGTATACTTCCAGTATCAGTAGACTGATAAATAATTTTTGTCAACATAGTTGACAGAACATGGTAGGATTGCTCACGTTTAGGCAAGTGATTTTACACATATCAACAAGATTTGTGACAGTCACTATGTTTTATGTTGAAAGAAGATGATAGTATGCAAATCACAGTACAGCAATTTTACATTTTTCATATTGTTTTGAATAATTAAGATCTGAAATTTGTATAGATGGAAATAAAAAGTTTTACAACACACTACACATATTTGAATCAATGAACTTACCATTCTTGAGTCCATAACTGCTTTGGCCATAAACTTTCCCAGGAAGCGAAATTTGCTTTTAGCTCTCGCTACCTGGTTTGATTTTGCTGACCGACCAAGGGGAGAAGGGAAAAGACCTACAGGAGAGTGTATGTAACTCGTGCCAGAATTTTGTGGAGTAGTACGATCTCCATGCCAGAGTTCCAGGTCTGCTCGTTGCATCTCACGTGACACCAGAGCGTAGAACTCGAGTGTGGGGCCAAGACCAGTTCCAACCTAATGAAGAAAAAAAGTTATTATTTACTTTTACTATAATGTGTATTAAAAGTTCAATTTTCACTTCTAAGAAGCCACAGCATGAAGCTTCTATTCAACAAAATCCCCTTATCCCCAGACACAAGGGCCATAGTAGTTCTTAGCCTGACTTGAAGATGTCATTAAAGCCAAATTACTGTAATTATCATCCCTTATATGGTATGCTGTAAAGTTTCAAATCTAAATGCAGTCTTTTGTAACGATTGTGAACCAATTAGTGTTAACATTTTCTTCAAAATGGACAAAATTGAAATACACGTTATGATTAACTATTTTGCAGTACTTCCAACAGGAATATAAAAGGAGCTGCAGTTAATATTAAAGGATTATTTTCCTTTCATTTTCAACAGCTCATATGAATTGTTCACAAATATGCTAATTACTAGGAACATGTCAGTGCTACCTGCGCGCCAGATTATTGTTATTAAGGCAGTACAATCATTCAAGATGCATGTTCAGGACATTCCTAAACCATTACAAAAGATGCATTGTGGCAAAAGTTAACAATGCTATACTCAATCACTAATTGTGGCTGACATTCAAAGATCTTGATAATTTCCATGTTTATTAATGATGGACAAAAAATGATTTGAAGCAACATTTCTCATGGGTTAATTGTTATTTTCCACACAAGTCCTGTGTAAAACCGAAGCTGGAAAGGTAGAAACCAATTGAAAAATTCAATGCCATTGCCAGGATTTTAACCTTGGATCTCTAGGTCTCTACCCATTTGCTCTATCCACTGAGCCACCAAAAATGCAAGTTCCCAACTAAAATGTAATATCCCAATGGCGGCATAATGTTGAAAGAATGAGGGCTGATCAAACAAAGACTGAGACTAACGTTTTCCTATCTGTACCATAGGCAGCAGTACTCTCATATCATTAGGTTGGCAGTAATGCTGTATTTTGTAGACCCTACATTTGTTTACATTTCACAAACCACAAAATGGAGGCGATGTGAGAGGAGCAGTACAATGCAATAAAATTCTGTTTTCCTTTAAACTATACAGCCCCTGAACTGACAAACAGCTGCAACAAGCATATGGTGCAGATGCATTACCTTGTACAACAGTGTTTAGTGGTTTAAGAGCTTCCAAGGAGGCTGACTTATTGTTAAGCAAGGTGGGTCTGGTGTTTTAGCTTCTGCTGTAACGAAGTCACCATCAACATAGCTGCTAATATTGCCCAGGACGATATGTGAATAACATTATGAAAACTCGGTGAAATGTTCAGAATTTCATATGTCAGTGTCTTTACGATTATGCATGATCTCTTCCATATGACCTGTGTCTGTGGACTCCTGAACAAAAGGCTGTGCGAACGGAGAAAGCCGATAAGGGGATGAGTTTTATGGAATTGATTATCATCAGTGATAAATTTTGGCTGCTTCATTATGATCCTGAAGGAAAACCAGTCAACATGAAAATTACCGCGTTCTCCAACACCAAAACAAGGCAAAAGTTATTCCTTCAGCAGGGAAAGTGATGATCACATTTTTTGACTGTCATCAATAATTTACCAGTATGCAGTTCCCCCTTGCACTACTGTTACAGCAGCATACTACATATCAGTATTAGCTAAACTGAGGAAGTAAACTGCAAAGAAATGACCACAATTTTCTCGGACTGGGTGGTGACTTTTCATCATGACAATACACAGCCCCTCGTCAGAAATTAAGCCATGCAGTTTCTGACTCGATTCAGCATTACCTGTGTACTGCATCCGTCTTATAGCTCTGATCTTGCACCCTGCAATTTGTTTTTATTTCCATCACTAAAGGCAAAGTTTTGGCATTCAATTTAGGAACTCTGAAGCAGTGCTCCAGAGAAGTAAGGCAATTCTCAAGAATGACAAAAATGGCCTGCACCACGTGTTCGAGGACTGGTAGAGATGCTATAAAAAGTGCACTGAAGCAGGAGGAGATTACTTTGAAAAAGATGTATAATGCTAACTTCATATTGGAATTTAGAATATCCTATATAAAAAGAACATATAACTTGGAACATATTTTGATCCAACCTTTTATTTTTGGGTGAAATTACATGGAAATTCATATAATAGGCAGAAGAGGGAAGGGGAGAACAGACAGGTAACTGATATGTACAAGGTAACAGCAGTGTCAGCAAAGCTTCTATAACTATGATGGATAAGATTTTCTATTCAGACAATATTATATTTAACATAACACACTGTTGTAAACAGTTTTAGTAATTCAAATTCGCACAGAATTCTTGTAATTGGCAGGAGAGGGAGGGAACAGAAATGTATCTTTGTCTGATAGGTGATGGTCTTGCAGTGCGCTGCCCTTACCATGATGGATATTTTCCATTTAGGCAACATATTTAAAATAGCACATTGTTGCTTTTACATTCTTCGAATTTGGGTGAAAATTTACATAATGGATGGAAGGGAGAGGGGAGAATGAAAATGTTCCTGGCGTGTCTGCTGTGAAAATGCAACTAAACCTCACTTTCCATTTAACCATTGGCACCTAATACATTAAGAACAACTACAGAAGTGAAAGAAAATCCTCTCTTTTTATTTTAGTTTCAGAAAGAAATCTTTTTTCTAATGAGAATGCTTACAATCCTAGGCCATTAACAGCTAACTGTAAGGCATGAAATAAAATGCACAAAACCTGCTGTATACATAATGACCTTAGTGGTAATCTTTACCACTAGATTTTGCCACTGCAGCTATTTGTTAAACATATCGAGAATGCAAGATCCCTAGTTATGGACATTAATATTTCAGAAAAAACATAGAGGTGTATTTGGATAAATACAGTAAGTCCTGGGCTTCAAAGTTTAACCAACTATGGGGAATTTAATGTCATGTCGGCATGTTAGCTCCATGGTTAGAGCAACCATATAGAAACTGGGAGATCCGTGATTCAATTCCTAACTAAGACGTTGAACTCTTGACTCTACTTTCCAATTTCTCAAGGGTGTTTAGAGTTATTTTAAATGCAATTCTGGAGTTTCTCAAATGTTTCTTAGCAGCACAAGAAATGTGGATTAATCACTACAAGCCAGAGAGAAACAACAATGGATGGCAACAGGTGAAAGTGCAACAAAGAAAGCAAAAATGTTTATGAAGATGAAAGAGATATGGCTACAGTTTTTAGGATTCTAATGCGACACTCTAAATCACTGGAGAGTATAATGCTCCGCTACTGGACCACTGATAAAGGAGCCCTCAGTGGTGTAATGGTTACCATGCTAACTTCATATATCCAAGGTCGCGGGTTCAAACCCGGCGGAGGACGATATAAAATCCTTAGCATGGCTACCTTCGGAAGGGAAGTACAGGCGTTGGTCCCGTGTCATACATTTACGGCACATAAAAGTACCTCAAGCCTGATAGAGAGGCCTCTGAGCAAAATTAAGAGGTCTTTCAAACCCAGTATAGAATGGAATGCTGAGAATCATAGCAGTTAAAGAGCGTCCATAAATAACACGCCATTTACATTTCCTCTGATAGATATTATTAAATATATACATAAATTACTCAGAAAAACAAAATTATCTTTCTTCATAACAAGGCTCCTTCAACTAAATCTGGCACTGTCCTGCAAAATTGTGTGACCTTTGCTTCCAACTGCTTTCATATCCACTATATTTGGTTCCCAGCACTTACTTTCTATTCCCAAACCTGAAGAAATGAATGGTTAATGGTGATGGACGTTGTAGCAGACACAAGTGCTTATTTTGCATAGTTGGACAAATCACTTAACTGAAAAGCTGGACTAAAACTATTAATTTACAATGCAACCACTTTGAAAAATAAATATATTTCTCTAAAATCTTGTGCTATCTTGCTCAAGCCAAAAACTTTTAAAATCATCCTTGTATGCTTGTTATTTGCTGTATATTTTTCTCTCTAAATAAGTTACCAAAGGCTGGGCAAAGAAGGCAACACTATTAAAACATTTCAAAAAAAAAAAAAAGTTGGATTTAGAAACTCAATTTTATATTTGTGAAGCTAATAAATGCAATTAAAATTTAGTTGAGTCGATTTTGTAACACTACATCACTTACTTTTTTATTTCAGAAAACATGTTTCAGAAGCCATGTGCTTCCATTGTCAATTCCTTTGGTCGACTACATGGCTTCTGAAACATGTTTTCCGAAATAAAAAAGTAAGTGATGTAGTGTTACAAAATCGACTCAACTAAATTTTAATTGTTAAAACACATCACTGTCTCAAAGTCCACCATATATCAGGCTAATAAATGCAACTTCCTTGACCCTGCACAAAAGAATGGCTACACAAATATCTGGTAAAGAAGAAAATAATTTTTTTGAAACAGAAAAAGCTGAAGGTAATCAGCACTGTGGAAAGCATAAATTAAAAACCAGTTTAAAAAAAATATCATTGCTGAAAATGGCACATCATGTTGGCCTGGCAAATAAACACAATTCGAAAACCCCCTCTGCACAAATACAAAAGATAAATTCCTTCCAGCAAACAACCCTATATTGTGATATATGAAATTATATGCAAGAACTTTGTTTGCATAAACCCAATGAGGATGGGCATTTTAAATGAACACACTCAAGAATTGGAAGATTAATAATGTGCTACAGGAATTGCTGCACAGATCGGGTTGTTCAACAGGCAAAGACTGTGAAGACCAGAGAAATAAATTAGGCAAAGACTGAGAAGACCAGAGAAATAAATTAGTTTTTGGATGCTAAGCTTTTGGCTGGTGATAGTGTGAATAGCACTACTTTTAATAGGGGTGTTGAACCGAATCCGGGCCCAGGAATGGAAGAAGTAAGACTAATGTTCAAAGCAATCTTGGAGCACATAACTGGAATTAAAGGAGAAGATAAGAGAATGGGAAAAATAAAGCATGGTATTAAAATAGAAGAAAAAATAGGAAGGTGGCAGAAGGAATGCAGGAATTTATACATATTTATCCAAATACAAGACAATATTTTTTTTCCTTATTTATCATGTTCAGAATTACGGGGTCGTCTCACATTTGTGATGTGTTTTCTGAATACCATGCACGGAAAAATTAAGTTGCACTAACATCGTGGGTATGGTAGTGGCAAAGCCAGGTGGAAATTGTAGAGATTACTGCCAAAATCGTGGAGTATGTGGCAGATTTTGTGCCCAAAAATAGCTGTGAAACTCAGTATTCCCATTGGAACAAAAATTATTTCCGAAACTTAAATAAAATTAGAAATCCTCCTTTTACATCAGTAGTCGCACATAATGTTGCATTGGGAGCCCATAATTGTTGTTACAACTGTGCTGCCGCCACCGTCGCTGATATTTATCCATCACACACATTCCGTACATCTCCGTACTTCCTTCTACATCTCTCATCCACTCAAAATGTGAGTTTACATGCAAATTCGAATTAGGTAAAATGTTTTACCATGTATAATATTTAGTTTGTCTAAATAGAAAATCGCATCCATAACCATTGTTTCAGATATGCTGCTGCCATGCTGCTTTTATCTCTCACATTCTGTACATCTCCGTCTCTCTCCC
This sequence comes from Hymenopus coronatus, assembly GCA_030762935.1. Taxonomy (NCBI): domain Eukaryota; kingdom Metazoa; phylum Arthropoda; class Insecta; order Mantodea; family Hymenopodidae; genus Hymenopus; species Hymenopus coronatus. Next base: position 85,166,200 of record CM060897.1, on the reverse strand, counting down.
ACTCAAAACATGAATTTAAGTGCATATTTGAATTAAATAAAATGCTTCATGATACATTAAGTATATTGTCTTAATAGAAAATCATTATGTCGTTATGCTTAGCTGGTGCTGTCACCACCAAGCACAGACAGTTTCCCTTTTCTGCCTCTCTTCCGTTCGCAATGGCAATTTCTGGATAAATTTAAATTAGTTGCACATTTTTATGAAGTATTAAATTAAGTATGAAAAACATATCCATAATCGTCGTTGCAGCTACACTGCTGCTGGTGTTGCTGTGCCTCCATGTTCTACCATTGCCCACATACTGTACATTTCAGTATTCCCCTCTCCAACTTGGTCGCTCAAAATCAAATTTCCACACAAATTCAAATGATTAATTTTGATAAAAACTTTTTAAAACAGAGTGTTTTATTAAGTTGTCTGAATAGAAAATCTTATCAATTGTCATTGTTTCAGTTGTGCTGTCGTTGCCACTATCACCTCTGATCATACACATATCGGTACATCATTGCTATTCCACTCTCCCCCACTATCCTACCCACTACATGAATTTCTGCACAAATTCAAATTAAAATAAAAAGAGGGGACTTAATCAGCTTGTGTTCCTTAGTTTGTTCAAAATATATGAAAAACTTCAAATTTCATTTATATGCCTCAGTTATATCTTCTTTTTATAGCTAATATACCAAGTTCCAAATTATGAAAAAATGAAGGTCTTCTTGTATTCGGATAAATACGGTAGATTGAAAAGAAATGAATGAAAGCAGAAAGAAGAATAGGGAAAAGTGGAAGGAATTACTGAAAGAAAACTGGGCTAATGCCCAGGATAAAAATTGGCAGGATAAAAAATTGTCTTGTTTAGAATTTGGAAGAAGAGGATGGAAACCAAGACCAATAATAGTTAAACTGGCAAAAGTGAATTTTAAATGGAAAGTATTAAGCAACATCAGGAAGCTAACAAGCACAAGAATACTGTGTTTATCTGAGTACAAGATGACCTCAAATGCAAGATTATCCTAATTTTTCAGAACTTAATTTTGGAATTTAGCATATCCTCTATATAAAATGAAGACACAACTTAATGTTTAAATGAAATTTAAAGACTTGTCATACATTTTGAATAAACTAATGGACACTTAAGCTGATTAAGTTGCCCTCCCCCTTGCCTCTCTCTTTTTTTTTTTATTATAATGTAATTTGAATTTTCATGGAAATTCACGTTTTGTGTGGTAGATGGAATGGGGAGTATGGAAATGTAGTTACGGTATTGATGCTAGTATGGACTACAGCAGTATAACTGTGACAATGATAGATATGATTTTATATTTAGACCACATGCTTAATATAACACATTATAAATGGTTTTACCTAATTTCAATTTGCACAGAAATTCGCATTTTGAGCAGGAGAGATGGAGAAGCAAGAACAGAAATGTAATGATATGTGTGTGATGGTAGAATGTAATGGGGGTGGTGGCAGCAGCATAGCTGTAACGACAATGATGGATATGATTTTCTATTTAGGTAATGTACTTAATATAATACATTAAACTTTACCTAATTTGAATTTGCAGAAATTCACATTGCGAGCGGGAGAGAGACAAGAAGGTAGAATGGAAATGCTTAGTGAACAATGATTCTCAATTAAGACAACTCTTAATATATTGTAAAATGTTTTACCTAATTCAAATTTGTGTGCAAATTCATGTTTTGGGTAAGAGAAGGGAGTATGGAGATGTACAGAATGTGTGCAATGGTACGATGTTATGACAGATGCAGTGGTGGGAGCATAGCTTTAATGATTATTATGTATGCTATTTTCTATTAAGACAACACCCATCTTCCAATAAACTTTACTGCAAGCACCACTGTGAAAGGATGTCCTGCAATTTTATTTTAGTCTTAGAAAGTAATCTTTTTTCCAATGCTCACAGGCACATTAATAGCTAATTTTTGGGTCAAAATGAAACACACAAAATCTGCTATAATTTCACCTTGGCAGTAATTTATGTAATTTCTCCCAGGCTTCGTCACTGCCATACCAACAAAGTTTGAAGCTTACTTTTTCTCTGCAAAGTATTTGGAAAACATTGCAAATGCCATGGATAGAGAAGCAGCAGCACAGATGGAGGGGCAGCCAGCAACCGCACTGACAGCTGAGGGAAGAAACATCTAAAGCAAGCACTCAGCCCATGAGATGGCATCACCAATGATGAGAATAGGCCAGCCTCATCAGCTGTTGGACGAAGCCAGGAGAGGCATCAAATTATATCAACTGGACTTGATGTTTGGAAAGATGTGGAAGGATTGAGTGTGGCTTTAACATTGGGAGGGAGCATCTTGGCAAAAGAAGATCATGGAGAATTGACAGTAAAATAGGAGGGAAGGATGACAGTTGAGGTCAGAAAAGATCAGTTTGGTATATGATTGGGAAATTCCTGGTGGTGGTGTGCTGGAATGTAGAGGTTTCTTGCACAAAATTAACAAAGGAAAAACAGGATAAGTATTTAAATTTGGTGATGTGGTAGCAGAGGTTCAAACATGTTTAATGATGGATACAGTGATTAATGTGGATGGTTTTGAGTTCTATGAGAAAATTGGGAGAGTGGAAAGGAAAGAGCCCCAGGATGATAAGGGAAAGGAAATTTAGGATAAAACAAAGTATGTAGGTTCAGATAGAGTAATGTGGCTTGGGTTAACAAATATGACAAGAGTAGGTCAAAATTTAAGCATTGTATAATTCACCAGGGATGTCAAATTTTTAAGATCAAAGACTTTATAGGAATCTGAAGAATAACATTTAGACTCTCAAGAGACATGAAAGTTGGATCTTGTGCTCTACTCAAAGAAAATGGAAGTGACGTTTTGACTTTTAAGATTATGCAGATAGTAGCAAATATTTGTCATTTTCCATTCATAGCAAAATTCCAAATAATAAATATAATAGAACAGGAAGAAGACAAAGACCAAGGAAAAGGAAATCTAAACCTGAACAGAGGGGAACAGAATTGTTGGGAGGAGGAAAGCTGATGAGGCAATGCTGAACCTTGAATACAAAGTAAAGTTTATTGGGAAAGTCAACAAAAATGAGGCAGAGAAAAGATATACACTAGTATCCAAAAGTTAAGCATAATTTGGAAAACAGAGCTGAAAGGGAAAATGTTGAGCAAGCGCCATTAAACGTTATCACAGTGTGTGCCTCCCCTTACTGATGGTTTCTTTTAGGTAAGCAAGTTCATGCTTCTAAGGTCAACAAAACCACTGCAGCAAACAACACCAGAGTATCAGACCCAGTGCTTGGCTCATTCGTTATGTTTTCCCATTGTGAACAGAGAGTAATTGTTTACAAGTCAGCACCAACATTCCACGAAGACATCAACTGGACCCTGTTTTGAAGGTTAGAATCATAGGACGTCTAGAGGCAGGTTAGACACAAACCACAGACTCTTGGGTCCTGAATGTGCCACAAAGTGTCATTTCCAGGCTTTGGTGATGGTTCCAAAAAACAGGTGGTGTTTGTTGGATCCTTGTACATGGTCGCCCACGGGTCACAGCGCCGCAACAGGACCAATATTTGACCATACCAGCATGGTGACATCGGAGGATGCTTGGAGACAACTGTCTTCCGAACCTGCAGCCACCTCAGGAGTTTGAGTTTTGAGGCAAACTGTATACCGGAGGTTCTGGGCAGTCGGCCTCTATGCCAGATGTCCAGCAGTTTGTGCCCCATTCACTCGAATATACATACGTTCCTGTTTACGATGGAGTCGGCAACATCAGCATTGAATTATCCTGATATATGGTGGACTTTGAGACAGTGATGTGTTTTAACAATTAAAATTTAGTTGAGTCGATTTTGTAACACTACATCACTTACTTTTTTATTTCGGAAAACATGTTTCAGAAGCCATGTGCTTCCATTGTCAATTCCTTTTGTCGACTGCCGGCATTGCTTGCTGTGGTGGTTTTCTCTGTCCCTGGTGGTGGTTTGATGAACTTCTGGATGAGTAGATCGCCTGGCGGGATTTCAAAATTGAAAACCCGGTTCTTGTTTTTCCAAATATATATGTTTTCCCAAACTTTTAATTCTGTCTTCCTTGTGATGTTTTTGAGGATTTTTGGGCTTCTATTTATAGTGTGATTCTCTTTCCAAAAATGCCAAGCTACTGCAGATTTTTCTTCTTGTTTGAGTTTAATATTTCTGTGGTGTTCTTTTGCCCTGGTTTTTATATTTCTTTTTGTTTGGCCGATGTAGATTTTTTCACAGTCATTACAGCTGAACTGATATATTCCTGATTTGTTTTCTTGTGGGATATCATCTTTTAATTTAGAATTTAAAATGTTTTTTATAGAGTAATTGTTTTTAGGGGCTAGAATGATGTTATGTCGTTTGAAGATCCTCTGGAATTTGTAGAAAGTTGTAGGGTGGTATGTAAACTTCTTGTAGATCTTGTTTTCTTTCTGGTTTTGAGTGAGTGTGCTGACTTCTTTAATTCTCTTTCTATTTTTGGCTTTATTAACTTTTTTGTACACCAGTTCTGCCCGAAATCCATTCTCTGTAGCTATGTCCAATATTTTAGCAAGTTCACATTGGTACTGTTTTTCCCATTGCTACATTTACCAATCTGTGTGTAAGGCTGTTGAGTTAAGCATGCTGATGGGGAATGGGATTGTAACTCTTTTGTTTTATATAGCTGTTGGTGTGGGTAGGTTTTCTGTAGATGCCAAATGTAAGGTGATTATTAGTTTTGATGATTTTTAGACAACCACCACAGCAAGCAATGCCGGCAGTCGACAAAAGGAATTGACAATGGAAGCACATGGCTTCTGAAACATGTTTTCCGAAATAAAAAAGTAAGTGATGTAGTGTTACAAAATCGACTCAACTAAATTTTAATCAGCATTGAACCTTGAATGAATTGAGGAATGTGCTGTTTAGAGATGAATCCAGATTCAGTTTGAACAATGATTCTCGTCACACAATAATCTGGAGAAAATGTGGAACCCAGTTTCATCCCACCAACATCATGGAAACATGCCCATTTGGTAGTGGTGGCATACTCTATGGGCAGGCATAAGGTTCAATGGACGTACAGATCTTTACATCTTTGACAGTGGTACTATGAATGCCCAGAGGTACAGACAAGGAACAGGAACCACATGTGCGACTTTTCAGAGGTGCAGTTGGTCCACAGTTCATCTTAAAGGACGATAATGCACATCCATTGGAGCCACCTCATGGACAACTATCTTGAGAGGGAAGATATCCAGTGCATGAACTGGCCAGTGATGTCCCCAATACAATCCCAATAGAGCATGCCTGGGATGCATTAGGAAGACAAGTTGCAGCCCGCCAGCCCCTACCAAGGACAATTCCAGACCTCCAATGTGCTCTCCATGAGGGATGGGAACTGCTGCCTGCAGAGCTCTTGAACCATCTTATAGAGGGCATGCCATGGCGCTGCGAGGCCTGTGTAGCTATGAAGGGTCACTACACCCCATATTAACTGCCCAGCACCATTATTGTCATTGTTGAAATGATCGTCAGATTTTGTGCTTACGTAAAAAGGTGCCTTGAGGTCAAAATTGTTTGCTATTTCTCACTCTATTGCATTCCAGATCATGTGTGATGCATTGGTACAGCATATTGCATGATGCTTAACTTTTGAACAATAGTGTATTAAAGGATTGATATGACGAGTACTTTTTAGCATAGAAAAGAGTAGAATGAGAGCTCAGAATGTAGAAATAAACTTGGGTGTTCAGGGAAGGGCAGTAAAGCAATATGAGAATAGGTGAAAAGAATTTGAAGAAAAAGAGCAGCAGAAAATCTATTTAGTCCTAATAAATGGAGGGGTTATTTTGAGGAATTACTGGGAGGTCTTACTAACGGGCATCTAAGGCAGCTAATAAATCTCTGCAGAGGATGATGTTGCATGGTAGCTTAGTGGTTAGAGCAACTGGCTAGAGACCAAGAGATCCATGGTCCAAAGCCCTACTAGGGCATTGAACTTTTTCACCTATCCATGAAGTTCCCAATTCCTGTCCTACATACAGCTTATGTGAAAAAATAAACAATGTTCAAAGTAAATCTTGTTTAAAATAGTGAAGTTGACGAGTATGATGCCAGTATTTTCCTTCTGAGAATTTCTAAATGCTTCACTGTGCATTTCTGCTAATGTTATAATGCTAAGAAGTTTACACGTGGACTGACTCAGCCACAAATGAGTAGTCTAATCTCAAACACTTTTACTTCATTTTAATTTGATCCTAAAGAAAACTCTGCCTCCCCTCCTTATGTGATGGGTAACATAACTTTCTAATAACATGAAGGAGGAAAGATCAAATCTCCATAGGGATGAAACTTTCTTGATACAGGTTTTTTGTAGTAAAGAAAAAGTTTGCATGTACCTATTTGTCACTCAGAAGCTTCAACCATGTTTTGATCATGACTGAATTAATGTGACAGGCTAAAAATTTCTGTGTACTCTATTATACACTTGAACACCTATATACCTCATCATGGTATTGCACTTCTAGCAAAGCTCTAGATGAAGCCAACTCCTGCATGAGATGCTCTGCCTGCTTCAGTATTTCATCCCTTGAGATCACCCTCTTGCGTCTATCCAGTCTTGGAGTAACCCGCTCTGTTGAATCTGAGCTGCTTAACTCTGGCGTAGATTCTAGTAGCCTCTGGAGTGCTCTGTCCCGATCAAATGATGTGGCATAGAATAGCAGTTGCCGTGTTTCAAATGGAAATAAAAATGGACTGCAAAAACAAAAACACATACTTTAGCACACTATGTAGTATTAAAACTAGACTTGCAATTTTGGGATCGAATAACAGAAGTGGACTCCATTACAGTAGTACTGACTTGACCTTGGGAGAGTGGAAGGAGCTGGTTCACTCCTCAATTGACTTGCCATAAGCATTCCATCAAGGGACCAGTTAATCTGAATGCATTGCATTCAAACTGTCAATTATTTTAAGGTTAATTACCCAATGAAAATCAACATTGTTGGTACCAAAGATTACAAGTCTAATTATAACAAATTACCCAAAATACGTCAATACTGTTAGTGATGTAATATAATTAGCCATATAATACTAACAATTAAATGGCTAATTATAATTAATTTAATAATATGCATTAAAACTGAGCACAGTTACTCATATTCAAATTAACCATATGCTGGCTAAGGATGCACTAGTGAATCAGACTAGAAAATCTCATGCATTGGCTCAGATCAGAACCATAGACCTTTTGTTTTCCAGACCAGTGTTCTACCATTGAGTTGAGGTAGCTCAGTACATTAGCTCCAGGATAGATAGTCAAAATCCATAATTAGAATATTCACCATGGTAATGAATTTTGAGTGATTTACCTTTACATTACCCAAAATATTTAATCTAGCAACACTGAATTTTGTTGTCATTTTTCTGTCGATTAATGCAAATGAATACATAAAATTGATTATGAATATACTAAAACAGGGTCACAATCTTCTCTTTTGATAAGAATTCTCAAAAGAAATTATGCTGGTATCCCTAAGGGCTTAGATAGTAAGTGTAAGGTGATATTTACTTGTGAATCTCTTTATTTAAATGGAAAGTTCTGTCTTTATAGCCTGACAATTTATGGACTAAACATAAAAGAAATGTTCCATTACAATGCTACAAAGAAAATGTTTACAATCACTGTTGTATACTAGATGGGTCCATCATGTTTTTATAACTTCTTTTTCCACTTACATAACTATCTTTAACTTCTATGGTCATGTCAGAAACTTTGCTTCAAAAACAACTGCTAATGTGTTGCTTGCTGAACTGTAGGATTTCTTAATATTGGGATTTTCAGTTTTATACTATTAAACACATGCACATTCAGCCCCGTGTTTATACTTGCAAACTCTGTGGGGGATAGGGAATGATTCAGTGCAAAGAAAACTTTGCTACCCAGCCAGGAATCAAACTAGGGATCTCTGGGCTGAGAGGCCAGAATGCTGATGACTCTTGACAGCAGAAGCAGTCTATCACAGATTTGGTAGCAATGCATCAAGGATTTGAAGAGTATGTAAAAGTACATAAAAAGTCATCTATAACTTAAATCTTGACAAATGTGGGCTATTCTAGAAAAGGCTAACTACAGAAGTAATGGTCATGGATATTCAGTGCTTTAGCCAAATGAGCTAAATAAGTAGTAGCATTTTTGGGGGATACAAGTTATGATATATTGTCCGGTTTGAAAAATTCGGGCTTAAAGGATGAAAATATTCCTTAATCACAATGGATGGTAAGTCTAATGTGGTTTATAGTTTTGAGCAATGCTGTCAAAGCATTACTCTTAAAGACTTTACAACAAACACAAAAATCTAAATGATAGAGATAGAAAATATTCTCTTTGTGCCTTTTCAGATTTAATGATATCTTATTCTAGGCATTCTTATCATTCATCATGCATATAAAAAGTAAGATACAATACCATGCAGATGCTATCTGCTGTAGCCATGATGGTAAGTTTCCTGTCATTATAACCAGAGGATCTTGAAGCTGACGGCTTGCTTTGGCTGCAACTTTGCTATTCACAAAGTCCTGTAACATTCAAAGAGGTTTATGTCAACATTTACTTCAACCTAATATTTCACAGTGTCACATGTATTATACATTGTGCAATAAAGTTTGAAGTTTTAAGTGAATTTGCATACTAATCTTAAAAGACCTGACTAAAAACTTGATGTGTTTTCCATTCACATGACTTTCTCTACATCTCTGCAACAAATTATTGTTAAAAAGCTTTCACCTCTATTTACTTCATGCTAAACGAGAAAAAATTAGCAGTTCCTTGTAAGTAGGAGTGAAATAAGGGAGTAACATAGGTTAAAGTGATAATCAAAAGCTGGTTGCTATGTGACTGAAATCCCTTTGTTTGTATGGACCAGAGTCGAAAAATTCCTGTATGAGAAGTATAAGCTTTCTAAAGCTGAAACAAATAACAAGGAATGTCTCAAAAATGATCAACTCCATGAAAAAAATATATATGATACAAATTGTGTGTTTTATCATGATCTACATTTTTTTGTGTAGTTAGTTTTTGTCTATCTCTTACAGTTTACCAGTTATGCAAAATTCAATAAAAATCACCCAGAATAAAGAGGTCTTTAGAGGCTATTCTCAGAAAATTCAAGACATAGGTTTTATTTGGCATGTAAATATCTTAAATATAAGAGATTTTAATCAAAATCATTAGAGCCATTTTTGAGAAAATATACATTTTTAAAATTTTTTCCATGTAAAGAGCAGTATGGGGTGGGGGGATTTTCTTGAAAAATCTTTGTGTCGCATCCTTGGAAGATACCAAACTTAAATACTAAGTTTGGTATTTAACGTTCTTTTTGTACTTGAGCTATGTTGTCCACACACATGGACCTTTTTCCAAAAATGCTTTTTTTATTGGATTCAGGGAAACCAAAAACATTTATTTCCTGTGAAATCTCAGTCTGAAATTTTTGGATGCAATACAATACAATACCTTCTCTATTCTATGTACATAGTACATGTAGAGAAAGTAAAAATATCTGCTCACTCTGATGTTGCAAAAGAATTATATTACAAATTATAATTAATTTGTTGAAATATTTGCAAAGATTTCACAGGTTGGTTGTTTATGGTTTATTGCTAATTACATTGTTGCAACAGAACAAAAGAGTTTGTTTACATTGATCACAGCATTGATAACTATGCCATCCTCCAAAAAGAAGATAATATCAAAAGCTTAGTAGTGTTATCATTTTGTTGTTCTTGATGTGTTATATTGGTACTTTATTTTGTATTTAGCAATGAGTCATTGTTTACGAGGACTCCACACAGTGGTGTTATGGAATTCTTTAACAATTCAAAGCCTGAGTACAAATGTTTGATATAAAATAATCGTGAAAGATGCAACAGCTATTCAAAATAAAAACTCTATTTCAGAGTTCAATATTGGTTCACTAAATGAAATGCTATATAGGCATTTCAATTTCTATTGCCATAATGGTTTCATCCTTTTCTGCAGTCAGAGGTAAACAATCATAAGTATTTTGCATTAGATGATTCTACCTCAGATCAAGATTATTTGTGATGAAATCCTAAAACTAAACTACACTGATAATAAAGTTATAAAATATGAACCTTCTTAATAAATATATTTCTGCTTTCAGCAATTACAGCTTTTTATTGTGCTATGATGGGCCTAAGTTTAAATCTAAAATGAAACAGAATTTAGCTGATCGAACAGCTAAATGACCAAGACAAAAATGTTATACATTTTTGATAACCAGATGCCATGGTGAACGCAAGATCAGATCTTTGCTTTTTTAAAATCCAAAGAATCTCCCAGAAAACTGAACAATAGTTTTGCAGAACAACTATAACTCTAATTTTTAAAACCACTTAAATATTTTAAAGTAGTAAATCACAATTACACAGGAAGCCTGAAGGTATTTAACATGAGACTGATTTACAGAAAAATCTACAACATGGGACCAACAGCTTTACTTCCCTTCCGAAGGAAGCCATGCTAAGGATTTTTATCCTAAAAATAGTCATCTCTTTCTGCCAGGTTTGAAACCATGACCTTGGGAACCAGAGGTTAGTATCTTACTCCTAGATCACGAAGGACAACACAGCCATAGACCATGTTATGCATATACATGGCTGTGGCATGCTGAAATTGGCAATATCCAAAATGATTCAGCTTGGCTATAAGCACAGTGACAGTCGAACAAGTCATAAAGGATGAGGTGCATCCCTTTTTAAAGAATATACTCCTGCAAATAGCTGGATTCATGATCATAAGGGCCTCTCCTGTAACGAATGACGTGATGCTATAAAGATGATTGCAGTGTGCTCCATTACCTGGTAGATCCCAAGACAATAACCTCTGTCAACAATGTCATGGAAAATTTGAAATCTTTGCGGATGTCTTGGGAGCCTGTCCACATGGTGAAACAATATACAATTCACTCATCATGCTACAAGATCAGCCATCAGCCTGAGAGAGCGTGGATATGAAGTTTACAAAGAAGCTCATGGTTTTTCTAGTGAAGTACGAAACCAACATATCTACATCATCGCCTTTACACTCAACTCCTCTCAGGAGCATACAATTGACCCTACTAACAGATTCAAATCATATGAGAACCAACTTGAAAAGGTAAATGTCAGAGAAAATGGTAGATGAAGGCAAATTAATTTTTTGAAGACACATACCACCTTTATTCTATTGATGTAAGGTAAATGATCAGTGCCAGAGGAACCCTCCGTCCAACAGTTTTTTTTATAAACTTGGTTAAGATATTTTGGTTTAGAAAAAAATTATTTATGAAATTGCTATTAACACTATTAAGCCTTCCATTGCAATTTTTAGAAATAACACTCATAACTTTAAAACTTGCACCCTTTCTATCATTGCATTAATTATCGTTATAGTTAATGTTCTTGTACATTGTTATCTTCAATTTTGCTATCCTCTATTATTATTATCTTATATCACTGTTGTGTACTCTTTTGTCTAAATGGCAACCTGTAGCTGGTACAGGAAGAATAATAATAATAAAAAAAAAAATTAAAAAAAAAAAAAAAAAAAATATATATATATATATATCTCTCTCTCTCTAAAAGTATTATTTTTTAACACCTTCATGAACTATTTATGCTTGAACTGACATATTTTCCCACTAGAAAATATTGTTCCAAAAGTATATTAAAATTATGAGCAAATTATGATCAGAGGTTTTCATTTTAAGGAAAAGATTTCTGTCAGGACTGATACTTGTGAGAAACTTCCAAAACACTTTGTGGCTGCATCATTTGAATGGTAATCCATAAAAACAACCATTATGCATAAGATGGAAGTTGTCCACTATACGAGACAAACAGAATCTCTTTCGTTATGCTTGGAGCCTTGACAGTGAATGGCATTGCAAGTTATGTATAATCCATTTTATCTTATGAAATTTGATTTATATAGCTGTTACACTGTTTATCAGAATAAAAGACTATGTCCCCCTCCCAACAATATTAATGTTGAGATCTAGGGATATATATATTTTCCAAATAGCAAATGAGGGGAAAAGTAAGTTTCAAACTTTGCAGGTATGGTGGTGGTGGTGAAGCCAAACTCATGCTGCATCAGCAGGTTTTGTGTGTTTCATTTCATGCTATAAAGTTAGCTGTTAACATTCCTAGAATGTAAACATTCTCATTGAAGGGAGGGAAAAAGAAAACTCTTGAAACAAAAATAAATACAGAGCATTTCCTTTCACAATGGGATAGAGCAGAGTAGTGGGAACCAATGGTCAAACAGAAAGGGAGCTTTAACTGTGAGTTTCACTTGGGTACATTTCATCTCCCTTCTTTCTCCTGCCCATTAAGTGAATTTCTGTGCAAATTAAAATCTTATCAGTTATCATATTCACTGCAATATACTGTCAGTGCCACAGTCACCTCCCATCCATTGTATACAAAGCGGTATATTGCCATTCTCCCCTCTCTCTTCTTTCCACTAAGAATGAGAACTGACATGCAAATTTGAATTAGGTAAAACTTTTTACAACAAGTAACATATTAGGCACGTTGCCTAAATAGAAAATCTTATGCATCATCATTGTTGAAGCTCTGCTCCATTGCACACCAACCTCCCACACACCAATCTTTCCATCCCCCCCACTTGCCCATTATGTGAACTTCTGTGCAGATCTGAATTAGGTAAAACATCATAAAATGATGTGGTGTATAAGGTATGTTGTCTATTTAGAAAATCTTATTTTTTTCCTTTGCTTATCTCACTACATCATTTTGTACATTTCCGTTCCTCCTCCTATCTCTCTCTCCTGTCCAGTGTGTGAATTTTCACACAAATCATTCAAATAGCAGTAGATTTCCACGCATGTGAAAGAACTCCTTCCGAATGAAATTCCAGCATACTGGCAATTGACAGTGTCATTAACATACAAAATAATTAATTAATCCTTAGTTTGTTCAAAATATTATATGTGTAACCACTTTAAATTTTGATTGATGTTTGGAGGGATTTAGTAACAGTGACAGCCAAATTATGTGTGTATTAATTTGTTGAGTTGGTTTTTTAACACTACATCACTTACATTATTATGAGGGCTAGTTTCAAAAGCCTATGCTTTCATTTTCAACCTCATGGGTCCAACTGCTGTTGCTGGCTGCATTTGCTTGTGCTCTCTTCTCTGGTGGCAAAATGATGAACTTCTTAACTAAGCTGTCTACTGGCGGTATTTCAAAGTTTATTAGGTGATCTTTGTTTTTCCATATGAGGATGTTTTCACAGGTTGTGAGTTCATTGTGGCCTGACATGGTTTTTAGCAATTTTGGATTTGGATCTAGATTGTGGTTTTCTTTCCAAAAGCGAAATTCTACTGCCGATTTATCTGTTTCAATTTTAGGTTTCTAAAGTGCTTTTTGGATCTGATTTTTTAAACTTCTTTTGGTTTGTCCTATATGTAACTTTTCACAATTTGTTCATTTAATTTTATATATTCCTGACTTATTTTCTGGTGGAATTTCATCTTTTATTTTTGAATTTACTAACTTTATGACAGAAAATCTGTTTATTGGAGCCAGAGTGATGGTTTTGTTCTTTGAAAATTTTTTTGAATTTTCTAAATGCTCGGGGATGGTAAGTGAATTTTTTGAATGTGTTGATATTGTTTTTTCCTGCTGTTAGGTTAGTTATTTCTTTAATGGTTTTCTTCTGCTTTGCTTTGTTTAGTTTCTTGTATACAAGGTTCTTGCTGTATCCATTTTGTTCTGCTGTTTGAATTATGTTTTTTAATTCTTTGTTGAATTCAGTTGTGCTCATAGGTACATTTACTAATCTATGTTTGAGGCTGTTTATTATTGCATGTTTGTGTGGTGATGGGTTGTAGCTTCATTTTTAATGTAATTTTCTGATTAAGTTGGTTACCTGTAGATTCCAAAGTTTACTTTTGTGCAGTTTCTGATGATTCTTAGGTCTAAGAATGGGAGTTCTTCATTGGTTTCTGTTTCCATTGTGAATTTTATTGTTTTTTCCTATATGTTTAATAATTTTATGGCATCATCTAAAAGTCTGCTTGGCACTATTGCAAATATGTTGGCAACATAGCGACCACACCTAGGTTGACATCTTCATATGGAAAAACAAAGATCACCTAATAAACTTTGAAATCCTGCCAGTAGACAGCTTAGTTAAGAAGTTCATCATTTCGCCACCAGAGAAGAGAGTACAAGCAAATGCAGCTAGCAACAGCAGTTGGACCCGTGAGGTTGAAAATGAAAGCATAGGCTTTCGAAACTAGTCCCTCATAATAACAATGTAAGTGATGTAGTGTTAAAAAACGAACTCAACAAATTAATACACTTTAAATTTTATTTAAAAATTAAGTTATGTCTCATTCTTATATATATATATATATATATATATATATATATGATGTTCCAAATTCCAAAATTAATTTCTGAAAAAAGGGGGTTGTTTTGCATTTGAGGTCATCTTGTGTTTGGATAAATATGACAGTTAAATGCTGAATCATCATGCTTTAAGTGACATAAGTTTATGTGTGAGAGTGAATTCAAAGATAAAGGTATACACATTTCTGATAAAGTCAGTAGATACTAATGTGCAAGTATTATAATACAAATTTACTAGATTTGTAGACACACATGTTTGAAACACAGCAAGTGAAGTGCAACATATAAAAAAGGAGGGAGGGGGAGGAGAAGAAGAAAGAGGAATCCATTACAGATACATTTTAAAAACCAAAACTGATAGGCATGAGTTTTGTTTTTTATACTACAAAGGCATTTATGTAAGCAAACATTCCCCTGGAAAAAAAATTGATCAACCTAGCATCTATGCTTGGATGAACAAATATATAGAAGATAACTAATATTAATTTGTCAGTACTATACAATAATTTGTTGCAAAGATGTAGAGAAAGTCATGTGAATGGAACACAGATTTTTAATTTCTCTACACTTACTATGTACATAGTGTATGGTGAAGGTATTGCACTTCAACAAAAAATTTGATACTGAGATTTCACTGGAAATATAAGTTTTAGGGTCCCCTATTTTCAAAAAAAAAAGCATTTTCACAAAAAGGTCTGTGGGTATGTGTGTGTGTCTGTGAACACGATAGCTCAAAAACGAAAAGTCGGTAAAATACCAAACTTGGTATTTAAGTTTAGTATCTTCCAGGGATGCGACACAAAAGATTTTGAGAAAAATCCCCCCACCCCAAACTACCCTTTACATGGACATTTTTTCAAAAAGTTAGATTTTCTCAAAAATGGCTGTAACGATTTTGATTAAAATATCATATATTAAAGACATTTACCTGAAAAATAAAATGTATATCTTGAATTTTCTGGGAATAGCCTCTGAACAGTAGTTTATTCTGGATGAAGTTTACGGAATTTTGAATAACTGCTAAACCGACAAAAACTTACTACACAAAAAATGTAGAGCATGTTAAAACACACAATTTATATTATATACATGTTTTTTTCGTGGTGTTCATCCTTTTCGAGACATTCCTTGTTTTTGCTTTCTGCTATGAAAAACTTATACTTTTCTCATACAGGAATTGTCAACTGCTGTCCATACAAACAAAGGAACTTCAGTGACATAGCAACCAGCTTTTGATTATCACTTTAACCTATGGTACTCCCTTATTTCGCTTCTACTTACAAGGAATAAGACTATTTCTGCTCCCCCCCCACCCCCTCCTCCTTCTGATTAGCATGAAGTAAATAGAAGTATAAGGTTTTTAAGAATAATTTGTTGCAGAGTTGTAGAGAAAGTCATATGAATGGTACACATCAGATTTTTTATTTACCAACAATCAGAGGCCCCTACCTATTACCAATAGTTACCTATGCTGAGCATAGTCTTAAACTTGCTCTTAAGGTGCTATACTGACCTGCTGACTAAGTATGGGCAAGTACACTGCAGCAGGATAAAGAGTACCCCAATATCTGTTAAGAGCATGGAGTACTCGCAATAGGCACAAAACTTCCAGTGAAGCATCCTGTATGGTAACACTCTCTGGCAGCTGTGGTGCAAGGAACGGAGTCAAAGGAGACTGCAAAGTTGGCACTTGCCCCTCTGTGAATGTACAATTTATAAATGTTTTAATGAACAAAAAATTCCTTAAAATTGACAGGTAAGCCAGCAAAGTTGTCATAACAGCTTACCATTCCACAGTTCATCACCTTTGCGATTGCGAGGGTTAAGTTTGGTGCTGGTGCCTTTTCCTTTTCTTCCTGAGGTACAGCTGGAGCCTGGCTTACTGCTAGTACTGCATTCTTCCTCTGACACAGGTCTACAATCATTTCATTTTAAATATTATTCCATTTATAAAATTTTCTACATAACTATGCTACAAAAACAATCTTACCTGTAATATATGGTGTGTGTCTGCACCCAAACACCAGAGTTTCCAAGAGGAGCTTCATTGTCAGTATCAGTCTCTGATTGGTCATTACCTGCAGGACTGAACTGTCTCACAGCCTGATACACAGTCATATTGTAGGGCAGGGGCTGATCCCCAATGAGGAACTGCAATCTATGTCGTGCCGTACCTTGACTTATGACAACAGCAGCCTAGTCGAAAAACAAAACAGTCAATTAAATATCTGCATTCATTAATTCCTTCTCAATAAACAAAGGATTCTCACAAGTGTGAGGTCGCAAATTGACAATGGTATTGAATGCAATCAGAGCCCCATCTACTATATACCATAAAGACATTGCCTGCTAATGGCAAGGGGGCAGAACTGCAGTGATTCAAAGATGAACTGAGTGTGAGGCTAAAAGACACAAGGCTGGTTCTACAATCTACTGAAGACTTGGTGAGAAAGCCATGCTCCCAATTTCTAAGGTGAATGGTGCTATTCAATTTTTGGATAGCCCTACTTGGAAGTTATCTTTGCAGATAATTTTTCAGTTAGTTGGATGTCCTTTATCTGAGAAATAAGTTTTTAGGTTCAAGACTAACAATTATCACTAGCAACAGTAATCATGACAGATTAGCATTTATTGAATGAGGGGGAAGTAATGATAGCCTAAGGTCATAAGGGAGAGACAAAATTATTTCCATTCGATTTTTATTGGGGAGCTTTTTAAACTCTGTTTTGGAGTTTCTTCCATGTTTGTCGTGCGGATGATTGGGGTTTTAGATGGGATGATCCCTCAGCTATGCTTTGCAGGTCACAATAAGGCCCTCAACATTGGGCTCCAGTTAAGTCTACATCTAGTATTGTAGATTACCCAAAGTTTAAATTAATTTCATACACCTCCTGCTGTCCTTTATGAAACCATTTACAATCTAGAGGATCCTTTATCCTTTAAATCCTTTATTCCTTACAATTGCAATTTCCAACAGTAAAATAATTCCTAATAATAGATAAAAAATACTAGTATTAACATAAGCAGAACATCCGACTTCTTAAATTCAACCCCAATAGTCTTTGGAGTGTGTTTCCTTTTTATTATTTCACTGTGTTTGTATTCTAATACATAGACTTTGCAACCCTTATTAGTATTTTAGTCATTTATGAATTGAAATTATACAACATTTTATACTCCATGTCCATTACAGAACCTTGGACTTTTCAATGATGAAAGAATTCTCAAATCAGTTAAGTGGTTTTCAAGATTAATTCACATACATACATTTGTTATACCAGTTATACTAATAACTCCATGGCACGACAGCTCTCAAGGAACTTTGGCCTACCGCCCAGCCACTGTGTCCCCCATCTCGGTCCATGGGGTGCAGTATTGGAGGGTGAGACATGGTCAGTGCCCCGAATACCTCCCGGCCGGTTAACACGGTTCTCATGACCCGGATCCGCTACTACTCCATCAAGTAGCTCCTCAATTGGCCCTCCAGGGACCTCACGAGGCTGAGTGCACCTTGGTCCAGGATTCCCAGCGGGGGAAAAAATCTCCATGCCGGTACTGGAAATCGAACCCAGATCTCCCGCTTGGTAAGCAGCTGCATTACCACTGTGCTAAGGAGATGACCACCCTTTATACTATTATAGCATAAATTTCAGCTCAAGAGGAGCAAAAGGAAACAAGATTATAATATAAATTTTTGGCTTAATAGGAGGAGCATGAGGAAATGAGAAATACCTACATAAAAAAAAGTAGTCACCAACACAGTGGTAAGCTTATGTAAACTCTGATGTAATTACCAGAACCCCCCCCCCCCCCCCTCTCAAGATTATTGCATGAATCTTTTTATTCTTGTACAATCTTGTATGCTTCTATGAGGTATAACTGTCTATCACAGTTGTCATGCTTCACTTCATCCCTTTCATTTTCTTCTAAAACCATGGCATAACAATTTCTATCATAAACACAACTTTCATTTTGTTTGTTGTGGCCTGCTTCTTGATTGTTTTCTAGTTTACAAATTACCCAACTGTAGGGCTTCCATTGAATTCAAAATGGAAAACTTAACACCATACACATCATCCTATAGGTTGCTAATGTCTTATGCAGTGGAGATCTTGGGGGGGGGGGGGGGGGAAGAACCAGACATAAAGAAGGTGGATCATATGTATAGATTGTTTTGCAAAGAATTATTGGAGTTACCGAAATCAATGCCAAGACTTCTACCTTGGTAGAACTTGGGAAAACAAGAAGGAATGGAATAATAATGGAGAGAATAATAAAATATGATATATATGTTTAGTAAAAGAAGATAAAAAGGAGAAAAAAGCTATATAAGAAGCTACAAAAAAGTCTAGAGAGCACAAACAGTTGGTGGGCAGTGGTTGGAAAAGTTATGGAGAAAATAAGAATGGGAGATATATGGAGGCTTGAAGTAAGAAAGAAAAGTAATATAGTTAAACCAGTAAAATGCAAGGTACAAGACATAGAAAGACAAGAGATAAGGGGAAGTTTAGAAAACAATAAATTGGTACAATTTTATAAGCAAATAAAAAGGAGGGGACAGTAACCATATGTAGATTACTGTAACAGGCAAGAAAAAGGACTAGCTTGGACGAGAACAGGAACAATATTTTTAAGAGGGATAAGAGGCAGTGCAAAAGGAATATGTGAAATGTATGGTGAGAAAGAAAATATAGAACATTATATGATAGAAGGCAAAGCATGACAAAGCATGTGGAGAAACAAGGTTTGGGAGAAAAAAATGGAAAAAGTAGAGGAGAAAGTTGTAGCTATAAAAATGTTGACAGGCAAGGAAGAAAAGAAGATAAGGGGGTTCTTGCAGAAAGCAAGAAAAGTAAGGAATGCAAAAGAAGATGACAGATTGAGGAGAAGCTCATTTAAGATAAAGAAGGAAGTGTTGACAAGAGCTACTTGGGAGGCTAATGGTCTGGGTGCTATGCAAACCGTGGTAGCAATAAGACAATTACAATCTGTACATAGTTTAGTTTAGAGTAAGAAAAGCTATGTAAAAGAAGTTGTACATATGAATGTTCATTCATTCTATAGGGTTGCTATCCAAAGGAAGCTGTATGATTGTAAAATGAGCACATTACTTATTGGCCAGAAAAGTTTATTTGGAGAGAAACTCTAGGCAAGCTTGTTGGGACTTTGTGTAGCTATGGACTTGATCTACAAACAGTCAACATATTATACAATGAGCAGTATATGTGTCAGTGCAGTAACCAAAGGAAACAAACTGCATTTCTTATAACAGCCATTATCCATTCCAATGAACAACAGCAAGACACAAACAGTTATGTGTCAGATCACTCAGGTGTGATGATAGCTCAGTTGCATAGCAGTTTCTACCTCAGGTACACAGAGATGAACTCTGTTCCTCACAATGTAGGCTTGCTTGTCTTCCCCCACCCCCTTCTCTTCCCCATTGAGTAGGCTTCTTGTCATACTCAGGGTCTGTTACACAAGTTAAATGCTTGTTGCACCCATATATTGGTTATTTAAATAACAATTTCTCTCATTTTCAGGACTGCACAGCAGATCCTTAAAATAGATAAACCACCATTTACTGCAAAAAGGTGACTAGCTCAACAATTACACATTTGCTTTTTTGACGGCAATGGTTTTTAAATATGGACCGTTTATCACAGAAAGAAAACCTTGCTCCATGGCATAGCATGGGCCTGACAATGCCTTTAATTTTCTGTTCATTGCTGTTAAGCTAGGAAATGAGCCTTTCTGCAGTAATGGTTCACATGCATCCAGTCATTTACGCATGTAATATTCATGTCAGACAACTGAACACCAAAATAGTGTTTTAATACTACCATTCAAAACACTTTAAATCACAGAGTTATATTAATGAGTTTAAGGGTATAATGTCATTATTTATATTGTTTATACACATCTTTTGTTTATTCCTTGACATTTTGTATCATTATTATTTTAGCTAATAAGTTATACTTCTCTTAATTAGTTGATTCCAGAAATGCTATGCATTAAATTATCAAATTAACACAGAAAAGCAGCTGCAAATTTTGAGGTAGTAACTTGAAGTGCACAGATAAATTTATTAAACATATTAAGCTGCTTTTATGATGGATTTGAAGTTGCGAAACATCATAAGATGCATGTCAAATTAATGTTATATATTATTGCAAAAAAGACTTCTCGGTTACTCCTGCATAAGCATACAACAGCGAGGTATTGTTTTAAGAGAATTACGGTACAATGTTAACTAAAAAGGCATTTTGTAATCATGGGCTGTGGTCTTACCAAATTGTGGATTCTGCTAACTGTTGCCAAGTAAACAAGATTGCTTTCATCTCTACTTCTGCTAGTTGCTAAGATATCAGAAGTATGCAATTACTCCTTCCCTTAATTTCCAGGACTTTTTATCACATGCCTAGTGAACATCAAGTGAAACAAAGGTTGTGCTAAGAATAAAATTGTTGCAATTCCCAATTCCTTTAACAAGATGGAAATGCTTGAAAAAAAAACTAATTGCAATTCAAAACTTACAAGAGTGTCATCTATGTCCTCTTCACTATTGTCGTCATCTGATTCACCTGAATCCTTGTCTTTGAGACGCCCATAGCCTCTCACAACCAAATAGCGTTCAATTGCCTGCACCAGAGCTAAAGGATCTATCTTCACTGTCCCACCTTTCCATTGCTTTAGATTTGTACAATCAGGATGACGCTGCAAATTGCACTGCACAAAACAAACCATTACAATAATAATCAAATATTATTTTATGTAAGTATTGTAATTGTTTCACTTTATGGTTTCCATATCACCTTCAACTGATGTGTATTGAAGAATTTGAGTGCGCTGGTTCCACCACCTCTTCCCGTGCCTGTTCCTGCTGGGAGATCGTGCACTTTCACTGGGAACTGTTCCAACTGTGACACACAGCCACTCAACTTTGCAACTAATGCTGCCATTGAAGCAGGGTTCCATTTTGGAGGCTCTCCACAGAAGTCTGCTTCAAGCTGCAATAAAAAGGAATGTCATCTTCCTGTAGTATTTTATGTCAGGAGCTGAAATACAGTTATTTCATAACTGCACACTAATGTATCACAAGAGTTTCAGGAATTTTTTTTTACTAGCTTGAATTATTATAAATCTAAAATTACAATGTGCAACCTTTCATCAAAATTCAAAACTAGTATTTTAAAACTTTTACTAACACATTCATTTTTACTATTTTAAGCACAAGTGTTTATTTTGTATTGGCAATATTCTTTTTGTTTCACAATTGGAAAATAATGCTGTCTTACTATTTATATAAGTTTTATAGATTTTATTTTATGGAAGATAAATCCAATCATATAGATTCAAAATAACTTTTAGATGACAAAAATTGTTTTTATTATTCACTCATTAAGTGTGCAAATAATAAAAGGGTAAAAATTTAAATGGAGCAAGACTTTGAAATTCTGGAATTTGTGGAGCAATATGCTATAATACCATTACCATTCCCTTACTTTACTCAGCACATCAACAACATGTGCTTCCAATCTTCTCTTTTGGCTTTTGGTTATAAAACCACTTATTGAAATACAATTTTTCTTTATAGTTAGTATTTTGGACATCATGCATTTGAAGAACCTAAATAAAATTATGTTTTTTGTAACAAGTGAAAAAAATAAATGTGGATGCATTGAGTTAAGTGAACATTAATGTCAGAATATTGTCAAATAGGTGGGATGTTACTCAAGTTTAAACCTGAGTCATCATAGACTCAGATATAAAATTAATTGAAAAGAGAATTAATTTTATTCATAGACATTTAAAAATGATTGGCTCTATTTTGTGTACACCATAAGCAAACACTATGCAATAGCTGGGCTCAAACATTGGTGTGTTTAGGGGACAGATGGATGTAAGCGCGCGCGCACACACCTGTGTGTGCATATGCTTGTGTATTGGTCTTTCTTTAAAAACAAATTGCCACCAATCAGAGTTATAATAGTGATGAATTAGGATTGGAGTTGCACAATTTAAGCAGACCAGCTCTACCCTACTTATTATTATTATTATTATTATTAATAGTAATAGTGATAATAAACATTTGTTCCTGTAACTTTGCTTGAAATAGGAAAATGAGGGGGGGGGGGGAGAGAAAAAAGTAAGACTGAAATCAGTGAACCCTTTACAGAATAGGGTTGCTCCATCTAAGGGAATATTCCAATAATGGATGTTCTGCACAATGAGCTGAACTGTTCTATATTAATATTGTTGCTTCAGAGGTCTCAGTTGTAGTAATGTAGATTAATTGTATTTCACACACAGTTATGTGGTTGGCCTTGTCCCTGGTGGCGTTTGGACGAATCTTTGCATCAGTAAGTCGCCTGATGAGATTTTAAAATGAAAACATGTTTCTTGATCTTCCAGATGTAGATATTCTCACAAACTGCTAGCTCTGCTTTTCTTGCCATGTTTTTTTAGTATTTTCGGATTTCTATTTATGCTGTGTAGGACTTTCCAAAAGTGCCAAACTACTGCTGATTTTTCTTCTTGCTTTCATTTCGTTTTATATTTCTGAGTTCTCGTTTTTGTTTCTTTTAGATTTGCAATGCAAATTTTATACAGTCATTGTAGCTTAAGTGGTATATTACCGACTTCTTTTCCTGTGGGATGCTATTTTAAATTTCAAATTTAATCTTTTTTATAGAGTAATTGTTTTTGGGGTCAAGATAATGTGTTACTTAAAGATTTTCTGGAATTTTTAGAAAGCTGTTGGATGGTATGTGAATTTCCTAAAATTTTAGTTTTCTTTTTCATTTGCAGTGTGTGTGCTGACCTCTTTCACTCTCTTTCTATTTTTGACTCTGTTTATTTTCTTGTGAACTGTTTCTGCCCAGAACCCATTTTCTGTACACATGTCCATTATATTGCTTATTTCATGGTCATATTCTTCTTTGCACACAAAGAAATTAACCAATCCGTGTGTAAAAGTATTTAATACTGCATGTGGTAGGGAACAGGGTTTTAACTATTTTGTTTCATGCAACTGTTAGTGTACACAATTTCTTGTAGATACCAAATGTTTGTTTCTTTCCTGAAGATTTTGAAGGGTAGCTTAGATTTTTCTCATAGGTTTAATAGTTTTAATGCATTTTCCAAGTATTTTTTTGGGATTATTGCTAAAATATTGTCTATATAGCATTACACTTTCAAAATCCAGGGTAGTAGCTTTGTGACTATTGTTTCCAAATTGTTCATGAAAAGGTCTCTAAAAGTGGTGACACTGGGCTGCCCATAGTTAAACCAGAGTTTTTTTTATTTTCCTTTGAAAGTGAAAATATATGCACAGGTATGTTAATGTGATGTGTTCTTGTGTTCCTTTTTCTATTGTTAGCAGCCAGTATCTAGTATGCTTCGTAAGCTTTCTGGTATGCTTAGAAAAAGGTGCATAACATCAAAGATGTCTTATAGCATCTGTTTTTTCTTTTCCACTTCTTTGTTTTTTAAAATATGATCCAGATAATTTTTTATGTTAAAGTGACTAATTTTGGAAAAGAAGAAAATGTGTGTATTAGCTATTTTGCTAAGTTATATGTGATGTGTTTATATTATTTATAATGAGACTCAGTACTCGCATCCCAAATGAAAATGAAAACAAAGAGTTTTAGGAACTTCGCATATATCCCCAACATATACAAATTCCAGAGGATGTTTAATGACACATCAATTTGGCCCCCAAAACATTTACTCCATAAAAAACATATTAAATTCAAAATTAAAAGGTGACATCCCACATGAAAACAAGCTGTAAGTAACATACTAGTTCAACTGCAATAACTAAAAAATGTACATTGGAAAAACTAAAAGAAACATAAAACATTACCAATACAAATCAGCAGTGGCTTGGCATTTTTGAAAAGTCCAACACAGCATAATTAGAAATACAAAAGTATTAAAAACATAGCAAGGAAAACAGCTAACAATTTGGGAGATTACCTACATCTGGAAGAACAGGAACCACATTTTCAATTATGAATGCTGTCAGGCTGCCCACTGATGCACAGGTTCATCCAAGAACCACCTGGGACAAGGCCAATTGCCATGATAGATGACAACAGCAATTCAACAGGAATAGAAGCACATAGCTTCAAATACATATCTTCCAATTAAATCATTGAAAGCGACATAGTGTTACAAAAATTACCTAACTAATTGTCTCAATTTTTAGAAAACATAACTGCCACAAAGTCCACTATACTGAATTGTAAATTTACAGGCAACTAAACCATTTTGAGTCGAGCATTAGGAGTCAAATTAGGGACACACACGCTTCACTTTTATTACACAAGACATGTTTCAAAAGTCTTCACTTCAATCAATCAGCTGTAGGTTAAAGCAAATGTAATGTATTCAGTGGCGGCTTGTGGATTAAAAATTTAGGTGTTCACAAAATCAGCAATTTACCAATACCGCAGCCGCTGCCGCTACTGCTACCGCTGTCGCCACATAAAATCCAGTCATATTAGAAACGATGATAGTGCCTAATAACAAGAATTATAAATTTGTTACACAAATCACCAGCATTGTAAATATGTTGAATTTCTCCAAGAGTTAACAGCAAGATGAGGTGATGAAGGGGTGAAGTCCTTTGATGCAGTTCATGAGAAGAATGGTATTTCCAGTGAATAATATTTACATTGTTTGAATTATGTAATTAACACCAAATTTATTAGTACAGAAATTCCACGCGCCGGTTGTTCAAATGTGCAAACTTTTCTAACACTCGGTGATTAAAGTCTTTTATGCTGTTGACCAGTTTGTTCTCAATATCAAGCATTGCCAGGCTGAAAGTCGATTCTTTTTATTGTGGAAAGGCATATTTCTGGTTCTGATGTAGTCATGGTCATAGTGCTAGCAATCTTCAGTAGCTCAGTTAACTGCAGAAAAGTTTCTTTGTTGAAGTTGTTTTCTGTTTTGAACTGCTTAACTCTCTCTTAAGCTTAACTCTTGCATAAAATGCAAATTACTAAGAAAAATAGCGTGTCTCACAAAGACTGCAGTTGCACTTCCGGATAGTTTCAACTAAATCTCAAAGATAGCAGCACCTACCGCTGATAAACAGAACCCTTGAGGTGTTAATGTGCACGGTCGCATTGTGCTCATTTCTGGCTGTAAAATTCCAAGCTGTTTTGTTGGCCGCGCAAGCGCAGAGCTGCTAAACGTTAGTTATACGCTAGCACACAAGGCCAGTGCTACAAGCGTTGTTGTCACATACTTGGGTTCTCGGCTGAGTTCAATCTGAAGAGCAGAGCACGGCATATTTAAACAAGTGGCACCGGATAGCGCATTTTATTAAATGTTTCCTGAAAGAGAAAAAGAAGATCCATTAAGAAATATTGGAGGTTCACGTGGTCTTGTGCTCCTATACAGCAGCCGCCGCTGAATGTATTACTGTTCCAGCGCACATAAATAAAAATGCTTTAATTAAGCATGAACACATGAAAGAAAGTTAAACCAGCAAATCCTATTGATGAAATTCTTATTAACGCTAATTATCTTTAAGTTGATAATTTCCTTTAAATTATATACCGATTTGCATATTTCTAACTTGACTCAAAATGCTGAAGTATTAACCTTGGCTAAACTGTTTAAGTTTCTAATTAAATCAATTAAACCATTTTTATGTCAAACAAGTTGTCAAAATGGATACACAACTTTTGCACATATATCAATTTGGAGATTGTCACCACAGTAACCTATTATCGAACTTATTACTTAGGTAAGAAAGCTATATATTTTCCTTACAAGCATAGAGGAAGCTGGACCCTCTTAAGAGTGAACTACATCCCTGCAGCAAAGCATGGAGGTGGGGTCTGCAATTTCTGGAGACATGGAAGAGCAAACTAAGCCTTCCTATACTAAACACAATATGGACAGTTTGGGGAAAATAAGGTAGTTTGCGCCCTAAAAAAAAGAAATAGAAGGCTCCTGGAGGAGCCGAGAAAAGGAGGGGGGAGAAAGGCTAGGCTACTGGCCCAGCAGATGGAAGAGGTTCTCTTTCAAGGGACCCTCCAGAAACCACTGCCTGTGCTAGCTACCTCCTCCAAAAGAGGCAGAAGGGAGGAGACTGCTCCTCAATGAACAGGGGAGGAGAACAAAGAATTTTGCACCCTAAAATGGAAGGAAATATATTTCCCATATCTCCTAACACAGGGCAGGATTTTCATGTCCAGAACTGGGACACTGCTGCAAGGGAAAGCAATTATGTGTGTGGGATGGAAGGCCAAAATGATTTCTTTCATTCAGGCTAACCTCCAACACAGTATTACTGCCTCTAGGGTGCTATATAGTAGCCTAACAAGGCAGGATCTGAAGGTTGCCATAATGAAGGTACCTTAGCTTTGGGAAGGTTATATTATGGGATTAAACTTAAAGGGTATTTCAATCCTCAGCACTTTGGTCGATGAGAAACCCAGAGATGTGTCTTGATAAGACATCAAGTTCTGCTCGACTTTCTAACAATGGATGCGTCATGGTGAGAAATAAGGTGGGCAGACAATCACAGCAAGTGGTAGTCTGCTCAGCCTATTTCCGTAACCACTGAGGAACATCCACCTCCTCAGGAGTTAAATAATCTTGTGGATTACTGCAGAGTAAAAATCTCTATCTATTGATTGGCTGTAACTTCAATGTTCACCATGGCATTTGGGATAGTATGGATATCAATAGGAGAGGTATCACATTTCCTTAGCTTTACTGATCTGGAGAGTGTGAATCCAACCTTTCTTAATTTTCAGAGGTAGGATGAACTTGACTTGATACTAGTATATTTTGGAGTCCTAGAGGACAAATTGGAGGTTTAGCCTGGAACCCTGCTTATCTGACCATAGGCATATCTGCTTTGGTCTCAACAGAAAAGGAAAGGATCACCTTTACAGGAACCCTAGGAGGACTAATTAGGACTCCTTTTGGGAGGATCTGGAGAGTGGGCTTGAGAATAAACCTTAGTTCAGGCTGAGGAGTGCAGAGGACGGAGAATTACAAGTTTTATTCACCTTGATTTCTGCTTACTTATAAAAGGAAGTGCTCTCTCCTGAAGGAGTAGGGCAAAAGACAGGTAGAGATGGAAACCTTTTTAAGGGACATCAAGTTAAAGACTGGTAGGCTTTATAATGAATATAAAGCCAATCAGTGCCATGTAATCTGGAATTCCTATAAGGAATCCAAGAGATGCTATGAGAGAGAGATCAGAGAGCTTCTAAGGAATCTTGGAGGCACTTCGGTGAGAATTTTAAAGACAATCGGGAGGTGCTATTTGATAGCAGAAATTGCTGGTCTCCGGAAGTGGGGGCCAAAGTGGTCTCTTTTATGGATCCTTATGGTGCCAAAATGCAATTGGAGGAGCAGACCCTGAGGCTGTTGCTTGAAACCTACTTTCTGGGGATGAGCAACATGGATAAAAAGTAACCTTAATTGAGTAATGTAGGCTTTCACAGGATGGTTGGCATGTGGCCTCTGAAATAGTGATTTTTAAGATTTTTTAGCTCATTTGACTGACTTTACTTTTCAGCTCTGTAAAAGTGCAGGTGAGGATGAGCAACTTTCCTGCAAAAGGGCTAGAAGATTGCTTCTTCTCACCTATTGTACATTTTAAGGGCCTGCCTTGTCATAAGATAGGTTTCTAGCCTCTGGAGGCAGGTCAAGATGGTTTTTATACCTAGGCTGGGCAGACATGGAACTAAATCCTGGAACCCTGTTTATCTTTCATCCCTTCATCCCATGAGTCTGACATCCTTCTTGTTGAAGGTTTTGGAAAGACTGAATAGATATTTCAGATGGGGTACTGGTTGACAGACTCATACTGGTAGGGAAAATGTGCAGAGGGCCATGGCATTTTTCTAGTCATTGGGATCACTTTTGTCATATGACTCTGGGTACCATTAGGAGATGTCTGAAAGAGAGACGTCAGTCTGATTATCTCAGACTGAATCATTACCACCTTAGAAGGTTGTCAAGCAGCGGCAGCTCTGGAGATCATTACCCTCAGAGCATCTGGACACTGGTGCTGTTCCCAAGAAGGAGTCTTGTCACCCACTTTGTGATGGCTAGCGGTGGATGATCTGCTGAACTGGCTCAACAAAGGGAGAATTCATGCCTAAGGCTATGTGGACGACATATGCCTTGTAACAAATGAAAAATTCTCTATCAAAGTCTCAGAGCTCATTCAGGGCTCCTTGCTTGCCATAGAGGAATGGTGTACGGACCAGACGTGTGTTAATCCAAGATTGAGATCATGCCTGTGTAGGTGAGAGGCGAGTGGTCTAACCACGGCACGGCCTTACCAAGGGTGACAGCCAGCAAGAAGTAATAACAGGGCTATGATGAGGAATAGTCCTCTATGGATGGGGGATAGTCCTCTATATTTTCAGAAGCCATTTTTTTCGTATCACAGAAGCTTTACTCCTGCCATTGACCTTGGTTCACTATGAGCACCTTCAGGACTGCCAGACTTGGTACAGTTCCTAACGTTTGGAAAGAGATTAAAGCTATCCAATTTGGTCATGTATTAAGGGGTTATCATGGATGCTGGGTGGACTTGGAAAGATCATGTAGATTACAAAGTTAAGAAAGTCTGAAATTTCATTTGGGCATTCTATTGGACTAAGGTGGGGTCTAAGATCTAAGATGGTCAGATGGCTCTACACCTCAGCTACAAGGCCCTCATTATCCTAAGCAGTGGTGGTATGATGGCAGTGATAGGATGAAGGCAGTGGCTACTAGGCTACATTTGCTGCAGAGATTGGCATACCATAATTGAAGTTGCAACCTTCAAAATTTGCTTTAAAAGATTTTGGTGAGCCTTCATCCTATGTATCAATTTGTGAAGGAGATCAAAAAGTGCTACCTCTGAAGTTTCAAACTAACTTATAAAGGACACACACTGATTCTGAATAGACTTCAGGAGAGGTATCACATCTGCCTAATGGCAAGAGATTTTATTGGGGGGGGGGGGGGTTGGTAGATACAATCTAAGCTCAGTGTAGTATATGGAGGCGTTTCACACCAGCAAGGAATGGGACCCAGAGACTGGATTTCTCCAGAAGTGAGAAGAATTGATGTGGTAATTTAAATGGAGTATTATTTTGAACACTCTTTAATTACTGTGGTTCTCAGCGTCCCATTCTATGTATGCCACACAAAAGGCAATGGGAAGAAAGAAATTTCGTTCCAGTAAAGAATTACACCAGATGATGAATGATTATAAACAAGACCACATGACTTTTTTCCACAGCAATCTGTGCACTTCCAACGAGCTGGAAGACGTCATGGAGGCTATGTCAAAATGACAAACTTGACTTCAGTTTACTCAATAAATTAAATTTAAAAAATAAGCATTTAATATTTTCATTTGATTCCCTATCGTAATTTTATAAGAAATAGCAAAAGAGCATTCACAATGCCCAGCAATCAAACAAAGATATTCCGGAGTTTGCTATTTGTGGACGATTTCGTAGCAGCAGCAATCACAAATGTAGGTTTAAAGAAAGCAATAGAAAAAAATAATAAACAAGTTCGATTACTTAGGAGTAAGGCTAAATACAATGGACAGAGCAAGGAAAAATGTACTAGGTAAGGGGAAATTAGGCATTGATAGCATAAGATCATGCTTAAAGAAAAAAACAAATATGAGAGTAAACTGGCTAGAGAGAATATATGCAGCAACAGTGGAATCAAGAATAGTGCATGGAATAGAGAAAAAGGTTGGAAATGTGTAGATCAAATTCACAGATCCTTTTGAAAAATGATATTGGGATTATCAAGAATAGCTCCTAATAGGGTAGTCTGTGGTGTAGTGGAGGATGTTGGTCCTGTGTTGTAGATTTACGACAGATAAAAGAACCTCAAGCCTGATAAAGAGGCTTCTGAGCAAAATTAATCTTTCATGCCCAGTATAGTAGTTAAAGAGCATCCATAAGTAAAGCTCCACTTCATTTCCGAATGGGGTAACATTAGTTGAATTGAGAAGAGCTGACAGGAAGGGATCATGAGTAATCAAACAGATCTAGAGATATTGGTACAGGATCCAAACATTAGAGGAAGCAAATATTATTCAGACTGTTTTAGGGCACAAGAATCAGCAAAATGGGAAAGAAATTTGATATCAATTACAGGAAATTGTAAGAGAAGTTGCATTGGGCAAGCTAGCCAATTAACAGGCAATAGGGGGAGCAAAACTATGGTATAAAGTGAATGCTAGGAAAGATAATATAGAGAAACAATAAATAATAGGAAGCTTAAGGGATAAAAGTACTTAAATATTATATAGGAGTGTTATGAAAGAATGGGGAAGAGAGAAATATATTGATATCTGTGAAAAAAAGGAAAGAGGGTTTGGCATGGGCTGGAACAGGAACAATGCTATTAAAAGGTCTAAAACTTGATAAAGCTCTATGACTACTATATGGCAATGATGATAACAATTTACACTGTATAATTGTGTGCAAGGAAACCAAAATGTGGTAAAAACTGGGAAACATTACTGCCAGAGATAATGAACTTAAAACATTTTGGAAACAATAGGAAAGAATTTCTGAAACAACTAGATAACTATCAGGAAAAGTAAGAGAAATGGGGGAGGAAAACTGTCAAAGAAAAAGAGATTCTTAATAATAGAACTGATGAGGTTGTAATTTATAGAAGAGGTAAATAGATT
Organism: Hymenopus coronatus; assembly: GCA_030762935.1. NCBI lineage: Eukaryota > Metazoa > Arthropoda > Insecta > Mantodea > Hymenopodidae > Hymenopus > Hymenopus coronatus. The sequence goes on along the minus strand of CM060897.1, from coordinate 85,135,035 downwards.
AAGTTGGTAGGGTATAAAATGTACAAGTAGAGGGAAAGTTATGTGTTAACTTTAATGACACCAGATTTAGCAACTCCAGAAAAGTAACTATATAGGCAGGATGTTTGCAACTTGAAAAGATGAACTAAATTATCTAAAGAGAAAGAGACAATTAAATTTGATGAAGCCCAAGAAGCAAACCAACAAGCCTTGGTGTTGAGACAATTGAGTCAGGTTCAAAAGTAAACACTATTTATGAGCCATTTTGATTAATTTTCAGCACCAAAGTTTATCACTATACAGATACCACAAATGGCTGCAAAAACTTATTTTCTTTAGAATTTAAAAATCAACTAAAAAAATAAATTGTTCTGAGCTGGAATTTGCAACACTAAAACATCACTAATAGTAACTTTACCTGGAAATGTTTCAAGGCTTATTCACCTTGTCAGCATTCTCCAACTGCAAAGGTATGTTTCTTGGTGATTTTTGAAGGGGTTTGCTTTACATGATTGGTGTTCTCATTATATATTTCCAAAGGGTACTATGTAATTGCAAATAAAAATTAATATACTGTTTTGGTTTTTCATGATAGGATTTTTCCCAAACATTCAATTCTGCTGAATATTTTGCAGGTTTTATACTTTATATGATTATGAAGTTTGATGACCAGAAGTGGTGGGCAGTGGTTAATTTGTCTGTCTCTATTTAATTCCTCTTAGATGTTCTTTCAATCTTGTTTCCAGGAATCAATCTTGTTTGATTTTTTTCCTAGCTAGAGTTTGTTTCAGTTTGTGCATTCTATTTTGTTACATTTTGGTGTTATGGGATGGTTTCTTTTATGTTGGTGGACAATATTTGTAGGCTTATTTTACAGAGCTAATATGATTTGAATTCTTTAAAGATTTGACATTTGTGATGTAATCATGAATAGTATATAATTTTCTTGAAATTGGGTTTCTGTTATTTGCAATTTTTTTTTTGCTGTTTTATCAATTAGTTGGAGACTGAAGCCATTGTTTACTGCTGTAAATAATGTGTTCATATTTATTCTTACATTCTCTTCGTGTTTTAATTATATGACAACTATATGTTAAACCCAAGGTTTGTTGGCACATTTTGTTGAATGAATAGCAATTCTGATTTATGCATAATTCTATAAGTTTTAGGTCATTTTTTATATTTTTCAAATGGATGAATTAAGCATTCAGTTAGATCAGGCATTTGAAAATTTTTAAAGAAAGCTGTTTGTTTAATATGTGGTTTTTAAACCAGACATATAAAGCATTTTAGTATCAAATGCCACAATAATCAGAAGCATAAAGCATAATTTGGTGATCATACACAATTTTAAAAGCTACCAGCTTAATATTTTTAAAATAACAGAAAAATATGATTTTGCCATTTTAGGGCTTTAGTTACTTATTATTTTATTAAGAAACCAAAATTAAACTAGCTTGCTTAAAATGTTGAATGTACATTAGGTCTATTTTATATGCTTTAATTTAGAATATATTGTTTAACATGTTTTAAAGTTTAAAAATATTGAAGCTTGCTTCTATATTCATTGATTTTAAAACTTAACAATTTATTACGCTGCACATACACTTTAAAAGTTATGTTTTAAAGTTAAATGGCATTTGAGCTTTACTATCTTATTATTCTTAAAAGGAAACAATTTACAGGGTTACTACAAAAGAAATAGACAACTTCAACTGCCTGTAAAACAAAAACTATTAGAGATAGCAACCTAATTATTTTGGAGGTATGTTGAGAAACTCTCAAAGTTTCGTTTGTTACTATTGGTAATGCTGTAGTGTTTTGTTTGCTGTTGCAGAAGCTGAAATGGCAGAAAATCCTGTGGAAAAGGTATATTGCATGTTGGAATTTGCTAGAATGCAATCAGCAACAACATTTTAGAACACGTCACCACAAAACGCCACCGACTAGACAGTCAATCTACGACTGGTATAGAAAATTCGAGACAACGGGATGTTTGTGCAAAGGGAAGAGCTCGGGAAGACCAAGAATTTCGGAAGAAAACGTTGAACGTGTTCGTTCTGCCTACATAATATGTCTACAGAAATCGACATCTAGGGCAAGCATGAAATTACAAATTCCACAGCAAACTGTATGGAAAATCTTGCGGAAGCGACTGCACATGATGCCTTACAGATTACAGATGTTGCAGTTTCTGAGTGAAGAAGATAAGGTCATATGGCGTGACTTTTGCATCGACATGTTGTGACATGATGAAGACGATGCTGGTTTTTGTGAGCATCATTTCATTTTTGTGGTAACGTGTTCTAAAATGTCGGACAACAGTTGCTGATTGTGTTCTAGCAAATTCCAACACGCAATATGCCTTTTCCACAGGATTTTCCGCCATTTCAGCTTCTGCGACAACAAACAAAACACTACAGCGTTACCAAAACGAAACTTTGAGAGTTTCTCAACATACCTCCAAAATAATTAGGTTGCTATCTCTAATAGTTTTTGTTTTATAGGCAGTTGAAGTTGTCTATTTCTTTTGTAGTAACCGTGTATTATGCTGATCATGAGAGTGTAATAATTTTACATGTAATAAGCTCTGAGATTATAATTTGCTTAGGCGCCTGCAGTAATTATTTTTGTATGAAACATATGTTTAATATAAACAAATAATTCTAATGTTAGTGAAGAAATTATTAACACACAGAATTGGACAACAAATTCCCTACTACCCTCAAGTTGTAACAACGCAAGTGTGTTACTCCATGCCAGCCAAAAACAGTATGCGAAGTGAGCAAGGTATGTTCCCTCCCTGCTTTGCTTGCTTGTGTTTGGTGACTCGGATTTAGAGCTGTGACATTAATCAAAACTTATATTTTTTTCTGGTTTTAGTTGCATGTTTCATACTTTCTTGCTTAGATCAGCTTAATTATTTATGCTCAAGCTGGGATATTTTGGTAATGTATCAAATTTGTGCTAGTCATTTTAAAAGTTTGCATGGGACAAATCAATGTTGCTAACTTTTGGTCTCATGGCCTTTTCCGTTTTATGGTTTTATTTTGGATGTTCACAGTATCTTGGGATTGTTAGATATTCTAGTTTTAGTTTAGATTTTGTGTTCTTTGAAATTACTTTGATTTAATTTGTTATAGGGTACGCATGCATTCTTTTAGTGGATCATTTTAGGTGGCTATGATTTTTTTTGTAACATATTCTCAACTCAGGAGTCTAGCATTAGTTTTGTGTTGCTTTTTTCAGCTCTGGTCTATATGACAAATTTTGATTTTAAGGTGTGAATGATTATTTGTCTGCAAAGCTGTTTTTTTTTTTTTTTTTTTCATATTTTTAGTATATTTTTGTATTTCTTTTTGATGGACGTTTCATCATCTTCAAGCTCTATGCATTTATTTCAATGTCTGCTAATAAATCTTCAGTTTTGTTGGATTGGGCTATGCAGGTTTTTAAGCCTTGATCTAGTGTTGATATTTTTCTATTAGAAAAAGTTTGTGAGGATAAGTTGATTACATAATTCAGTTTTTCAGAATTGTAGTTAGGTATGTATATCTTTTTAGCAAAGGCATTTTTTAGTTTTGTGTTGTTTTTTTTGGATCATTTTATTGCTTAGTATAGATAGAAAATTTGAGGGTACATTTTCTCAAAATTGGTATCCAAGGTAATGTTCGAGTTTTAAGTCTATTTATATATTTGTACAAACTCAAAAAACTCAGAACAATTTTGCATTCAAATACCTATCACAGTTATATTATTTGCCTCAAACAAGAACAACCCCATTGTAAACATATGGAAGGGAAGAAAGAGATGTAAGGAATACTATAGGGTATGATTGGTGAAGCAAACTTCATGGATGTTTTCATTTATTTGCTATTGTAAATATAACCATACTAAGAAGTACTGCATAGTAAATACATTTCTAATCATTGCTCAGTGCAAATAAGTTTCGTAGGGAGAAAAGTACACAAACGTTTAAATTAATTTCTCTGCATCCTGCACATACACCTCAGAGGTGTTCTTGCTCTCATGAATTCCTAAATAAATTTCTCAAGATACAAGGGTCATTTTTGTTTTGGTAGTGTTTAATGCCCGCTTTTACTGCAATGGCACCGCAGGCGATGACACTGATGATACATGAACATGTAGCCCCGGTGGAATGTGATGGTGGGAGAAACTGGAGAACTGGAGAAAACCCACCCCTGCGCCGCTTTGTCCACCAAAAATCTCACATGCGGTTGCTTGGGATTGAACCCGGGCCGTCTAGGTCAGAGGTGAATGGTCTGACCACTCGGCCACGGTGCAGCCTACAAGGGTCATGCCAAAAGTTTTTAGCTGTTCCCAAAAACAACTACTGAATTTCAAAACTCTTTCACATTTTCTCAAACAGTTATTCATTTATACAAATCACTTTGCAAACATTTCATGCCACACCTTTTCTTTGACACTGAACACAGCCTCCAAATATGCACTAATGGTTTCACCATCTGATGTAAATCGGCACCCCTGCAGTCATTCTTTCATTTTGGGGAACACACAAAAAAGTCACAGGGGGCCAAGTCTGGTGAGTAAGGTGGATGAAGTAGCACCCTGATGCCCTCTTCAATCAGGAAATCTATTGTTCTGACAACAGGTGAGAGGAGGTGTTGTCATGGTGAAGCAGGAGATGTCCCTTCCGGACCTTGGGTCTGTTCCTTAATGACCTATGGAAGGCAGAACTCTGTGTGCCATAACACAGTGACTGTGCATTGGTTCTCAAGTGGAATGGTTATTATGGGACCCTTTATTTAGAAAAAAGAAGCCCCCATTTCTCCCCCAACACTCTGGCACCTCTCAACTTTTGTAGGAGGTGGTTCATCTTCAAAGCACCAGACACGTGATTGCTGTTTAGTTTGTGCATCATATATCCACGTTTCATCGCCTGTAACAATGTTATATTCATCCCAAATTTCATCAGAATTGATTTTTTTAACTAAATTTGATCCAACCCATCTGGACTGCTTTTTGATGATTGGTGAGGGAATGTGGGTGAGACCAAGATGTTGATGCACAGTTGTTTGTGCTGCTGTTAATCCAATGTTTAATGTCTTCTCTATTTCAAGGAATGAGATATGCAGATCTTCTTTCACTATTTTCCCTCATAGATTTGATGTTTTCTGGCCTAACAGCATTTTGTGGCCCACCTGCACGAGGCTCATCTTCTAAGGATTCTCTCTCCCATTGAAATTCACGAAACCAGTTTCTAACTGTGGCCAGTGAAGGAGCAGAGTCCCCAAAAGTTTGACAAGATTTGGTGTCTCTGCTTGGGTCTAACCTCTTTTTGAAATCGTAATAGATCGCTCAAAAGTCACGTCTGGACGGTTCCATCTTTCATAATGCACTGGTCAACAGATGACTTAGAACTCTCTCCCCTCGTGACTCAACACTTGCAGCTATTTCAATTGTTTTTCTGGGTCATCTTGCAGGTATTTCAATTGTTTTTCTGGGTCACCCTAAATAAACATCAGGCTATCAGAGGTATGTAGTGGCAACTTAAATATATATATTAGATTAAACAGAACATAGGATCTTATTATTAATATGCAGCTTAGCTTTGTAAAAATAAAGAAACAGTTGCATAATATGTATTCCTAAAACAAAGTTGCCCTCAAGTGAATTCTGATTCTGATATTGTTTATTGTGCAGAGTTGCTTCTGATATTTAAAACTCCATTTCTTGCATACTTCACAACCCCTGTATGCAATGTAAAAGCAGTCAGGTCATCCAACAGGCCTGTCAATCTGCCGAAACAAAACTTAACCGAGGCAAACTTTAAGAAGTGGTGAGAGGAGAATGATTTCACATTGTTTCCTGGTCCTAAAGAAAGAAACCCTGAAGAGTAACCCTTATGATACCATACAATAGCATTAATTTGCAAAAAGTTGTTGGCAATGGTTTGTTTACAAGAAGTTAGTGTTGCTACAGCTAAAGCAAAACTTATCTGCAATTCTAGCATCAAGCGTCACCCTCCGTGGTGTAATGGTTACCATGCTAACTTCACATACCTAAGTCCGCGGGTTCAAACCTGGCGGAGGACGATGAATTTTTCTGGGCATAAAAATCCTTATGGCTTCCTTCGGAAGGAAATAAAGCTGTTGGTACCATGTTATATATTTACAGCACATAAAAAGAACCTCAAGCCTGATAAAGAGGCCTCTGAGCTAAATTAAGCGATCTTTCATGCCCAGTATAGAGTGGGACACTGAGAACCACAGTGGTTAAAGAGTGTCCATAAAATAAAGTCAGTTTCATTCTGGCATCAAGCACTTGGATGGCTGAGTCTGCTCAATCTTCTTCTTTATAATAGGGCCCTTCTTATCTGACATACAGTGTAAAAGCAGCAAGGGCTAACTATGCACTTGACAGCCGCTAATAGCCACATGACTCACTCATCCAATCATGTTATAACACACATCGCAAAACAATAGGTACCATGTAACCCTTGTTGCAGCTTATTTACAACATTTCTCTGCCTGTAGCATATACAGCCTACAACCTTATTACCTTATAAATGCAGTGATTGTGATTTGTAGATAAAATACACATAATAGCATTTGGAAGGATTACGTGAATTATTAAAAGTTTACAACTGCATATTTTATTCTATATATCAGACTTTAGTAGTTTATATAGTTTGTGGGTATCACAGTTACTTGTTTGCAAGCGTGGCTCATTATGACAGAGCAACCACAAGGCAGCACTAATGTTAGGTATGTAGTTAATTATCCCAGATTGTAACTTCTGTACACTAATAATATATGTACATAAAGTAACTTTTATCACATTCCTTTTCAACCTCCAAATATCTTAAAGCATCTGCTGTGTATTCCTGAATTATCACTGACCATGACCAGCTGAATAGATTGAATTCCAATATCAAATTCTATTAATACCAAGAAATAATCATTTGAGAAAGCTTAACCAGCATTAAAAATACACTTAACTTAATACTATTCACTTGTTGATAACTCAAAAGCACAATTTGAGTATCTAAGTACGAGTATCCACGTCTGTTTATCCTGAGAAAAAACATTCTTAAAGCAATTGCAAACGTACTTAAATTATCAATATAGATTCCAAGAAAAGAAATCATGATAAGTGCAATAATAGTATATATCTGAAGTATTTTAAATAACGAAAGGATAATAGTTCTCTCTCTCACACACACACACAAAAAAACCCTTGATTGTGTAAATATAGATATAGTTGAAGATATATTAGAAAAACATTGGGGTTATATCTTACCTAATAGAATAGTGTGTTGAAATAAATCACATAAATGGTTCTGGTATGGAACAAAAGTTAAATCCCAATGCCCAACAGAGAAGCACGGAGTTCTGCAATTTTCAAAATTAGGCCCACTTTTATTTTTAGCAATTTGAATGCCATCTTTAATACAAAAACATGGAAGCTAGCAATTAGATGGGGATATGACAGTAATAATTAAAGGAAACTCAGCAACTAATGTAGAATAAAAAACAAATGAGCTAATGAAAATAAGAACAATCTTTAAATTTAGATATGATACTAATCCCAAAAAAAGTCAGATAATGACAAATTGTATAAAACGTGAAATAGATTGAGAAATAAATTCCTGAAATACAGCATATAAGTTTTCTAGGAGTAATAATAGACAAGCAATATATAACCCATATATTAAAAAAGATAATGGCTTATACATAATGAGACGTGGGAAAAAGTATGGATATCACATATTACAATTTTTTGTGAGCTGTTTTACATTTGAAAGGTGATTCTTAATATTTCAGTATAGTTGACTTCAAAAATGACTTCTGTTTTTCTCCATCACATCAGTTTTATTTTGTTTTGCAAATAAAAAATAAAGTATTATATATTTTCTTCGAAAAATGTTTCTACTCATGAGTTGTATAAGAGCTACAAATAAAGTTGTGAGGCTTTTTATTTCCAAATATAACATTTAACACACTTAAACTCAGATTTAAATTGATTTTATAAACAACAGTTCAATAAAATCTTGTCTGATATAGAATGTTTGCCTTGGATTTTCTCTTGTTCCTTTTCCATGGAATCTCTATAGAGCATCCAAGAGTAGCTGCAATCATTGAAGAATTCCATCATCCTTGGTATCTCCTCTCCATTTCTCGAATATCCTGATGGAAACACTCCTCTTGTTCCTGACTAACTTCCCCCAGGTTGTCAGGAAATACGTCCAAATGTGAAAATAGAAAGAAGTTTGAGACTCATTTTAATTCTAAACTTCTGTAGCATGTTGTTCACAATTTTAATGTAGTCAGGATATTTATCGTTTCCTAAAAAGTTCATTTTTCTCTTTAGAAGTCATAGTAGAATCATATTGCCTGTTTTTAAATAGAGCTCTGATTTGAGGACTCACACAGATTCCTCTTTTACCTTTGCTTTAGAAAGAGTGGGAAATTTGACGCTGAGAAATTTGAAGCAATCACCATCTTGATCAAGTGCTTTTAGGAGCTGTTTCACTACAAGTTTTATAGGAAAAGGAGGTAAAAGAATTTTCTTAGGATCCACTAGGCTACCCCTTATTATGTTCTTATTACCTGGCATTAAGCTTTCTTTTTCTGTTCCATTGTCTTTATTTCCAATATTTGTCTCTTGCCCTATATCCAACTTGCATAAACATGGAAATTTTGTGTTGGCCTAATATCATATAGATTACTTTCAAATCTCAATGAAGCACTGATGTTCAACATATTTAATTCTCTCCAAAACATACTTCACACTTTTATAAGTCTCTTTCAACTGCACTAAACTGAAGGAAGAGCATTTCCTTTGTGACACAGTACACCCATAAGACTTATTTTACTATCATCAATATATAGCCTCCATTCAAGAGGATCATGTTTCTTTATTAAGTAAACTAGATTTTCTTCTTTGCTGAAGTAATGCAAGAAATTATTTTCCCTGTTCCTGTATAAAGTCACTGATGTATCAGCTGCAAGTTGCATTCCTGTAATATGGAACCTAACACCTCAGCTGCATCTTTGGGAAGATTTAAATCCCTTTCAGTATCATTTAGCTTGGCTTGTGATAATGGTTGTGGCACATTTGATGTTTCAGGAACGAAATCCTCAGACACAAGTGATGATGGTGAATCACTGTTACTGTCTGTATCTGAAATAAGTTCACAACTGTATGTAGGTGGGATATCAGGGCCATGGGCCACTGGTCTCATAGCAGATGGCAAGTTTGGGTTTCAATTCCTGTTTTATTCTTTGCATTAAAACCCTTCACATTGCATGTTCAAAAGTAACAGTCAGTACTGTGATTGTGAGGTTCACGCCACACCATTGGTATTCCAAAACAGTGATTGTTTCTTCCCCTTTGTCCAATTTGGCAAGTCTTCAACAATAACACTGCACACATTATGAGGAGCCCAAGACCTAGATTGATCTTCTATTTCAATTCCAAAGTAAGCCTTGTATGCTTTTGTTACAAATGAGATCATGTTTCTTCTTTGCTTCTTCAAATATAACAAATGACTTTGGATTATTTACACAGCACTTCTTTTCATTATGTTGTACAGAGTTACACATGATAAAGATAACAAAATGGTATTATTTAAATCCTAATTTCTTGCTTTATGCAACTATTAAGCCCTGAAACAGATGAATTCTGAATACAAAATGGTGTAAGCAGTTTAAAATGTGCTGCAATCTGCCTTAAAACAGTCAACTTTTTTCTGTTAATAGCTTTATTCCAATAGGCGACATTGTTGTAGTAGAAGTAGTAGTAGTAGTAGTAGTAGTAGTGTAATGGTTCATGATCACCTAATAGATACACAAATAAATAAAAATATAAATTATGAATTTTGAAATAAATGGTATGTGATACAATAATATGGACTTCATTTTTGGAATCAGGGCATGGAAATTTCTAAAAAAACACCTGAATATCTAAAATAGCCAAATCATTGTTGACTTGTATAATGAAACACTTTAACAGCTTACTATGCTTTTATACTCATGCATAAAATATGGTATAACATTATGAGGAAAAAAATCACAGCAACAGAAATAAAAACATTTTCAAATTATAAAAAAGAGCAATAAGAATAAGAGAAAAATAAACAGTAGACAGACATACTAATTAATATTCAAACACTTTAGTTGGAAGTATGCAGCACATGTGTTTCATTTCATGCCAAGAATTAGCTGATAACAGGCCCACGAGTATTCTCATTAGAAAAAACATTACTCTCCAAGACTAAAATAAAATTAGAGGACTTCCTTTCACATTAGTGACTGGACGTTATGTTTGTTATATTGGAAGCCAACAGCTAAATAGAAAGAGAGGTTAGCTGCACATTTCCCCTCCTTGGGTTGCACGTATACCGGCACATTTATGATTTCCCCTCTGCCTCTCTGTGCAATCTGCAATGTGAATTTCACACAAATTGAACTAGGTAAAACGTTTTACAATATATTAACTACGTTGTCTTAATAAAAAAATAGCATCCATAATGACGTTACAGCTATGTTCTCGACACCACCGCTGTCATCACATTCTATCATTGCACACACTCGCCTCTTTGTCTCTCCCACCCAAAACATTTACGCACAATTTTTTATTAAGTAAAATGTTTTTTGGTATAATATATTAAGTATGTGATCGCATCCATAATCGTTTTTACAGCTAAACTGCTGCTGTCACTACTGAACACAGATCGGCTTTCATTCTCCCTTCTCTGTCTCTCTCCCGCTTGCAATGTGAATTTCCGGCCAATTTCAAATTAAGTAAAAAAGACTTAATAGCTAAAGCGTCCATTAGTTTGTTCAAAATATATGGCAAAACTTTAAATTTCATTTAAAAACTAAGGTATGTCTTTTGTTTATATATGAAGATAATATGTTAAGTTCTAAAATTAATTTTTTCTAAAATTAATTTATGGAAAATGGGGGTTATGTTCTATAATTGGTTTCCACTGTGAGATAAGAGATATTTTTATTATAAAGCTATACACTGCAAATTTTATGCTTTAAATATGTTTTCTACTCTCTGACCTTAAATCCTTTTACCAGCAAGATTCCACTGTAACACCTTTATGAAATGTATAAAAATACAAAATCAAAAAGAAAGCTGAAGGTAATAACTCCAGATCTTTCTTATGAGACATAATATAACCCAGAACAGCAAAAATAAACCAAACCACAACTGATGTTCAAGCAAGAAGATAGCCCTTGATGAAAATATCTGTTGTTAGCAGTGAAAAGATTAATCATAAGCTTTGTCTTTAGTACCCTTTTATGCATAAACAAATTACATTTGAACCTTTTGTGGTATTTTCTTTTGTATCTTTCAGTATTAACTGTAGCCTAATTAAATTCTTCAGAAAAATTTTAAAGTTAGGCTACCATTTCATTTTCTTTCCATCTTTTTCTGCACAAAACTATTGCATGTAGTTGATTGATATTTGGAGGAATTTAGTGACAGTCAATATAGGTCTAATCTGTGTAACTTTTCAAATTAAATTAATGCATCTGCAGATGATTCCAACAACATATCGGCAAAAATAAAAAACAGATTAGTGAAGCAAAAAATATTGTTTAGCTTGTTTCTACTCCATTTGCAATTGTTCCAGACCATTATTCTTATACATTCATTAGGATTTTAATTTTGCAGAATGCAACTGGGTAAGAAAATCAAGAAAACCAAAGACATACCCACAGGAGGAAGAAAAAGAAAAAAAAAAAATGGTAGAAGAACATGAAATCAGGTGTTGAGGAACTGATACAGAGTGCACCAAGATATGAAGATTGCTGAATTTATCTGGAGAGAAGGTACAGCTTTTTCCTAACATTTTAGTTGTGAAATCGACAGGTCAGCTTTCATTTGCAATATAGAAATTCCTATTAGTGTACAGGAGAATGTCTCAAAATTTTCAGGAATGAGATGAATATCGGGAGAGGAGAAGCACAGAGGAAATGTGAAAGACTGCTGTGAAGTCACGCATAAGAGCCAGATTTTGTGTATTTCATTTTGTGTTGTTACCCACACACCTAGGGAGATTAGGATTCAAATTGGCAAAAAGCAAAATAGAAATTGGAGGGTTTCCTTTCTGCATCCATGGCTGTAATATTGAAAAGTTTGATTGAAAAAAGATAGTACTGTATAAATATAAATCTCAACTTCTTATAGTAATGCATTTTATACTATTTAATTAGAAAATCACATTCATCATTGTTGAATCATTATTATTACTGCCCTCAATGTTGAGGTCATCATTAGCAAAATGAAACAAATTACAACTGCTAAATACCAAAATTGGGTTCTGGAAAATTGGAATTTTCTTGTATTAAGATATATATGGTATGTTTACTACTTTGCACTCAATGGTGGAGAAAAGATGTAAACTCTTCTTAGATTAACATTTGTTTACCAAAGAAACACTTTACAAAATTAATCCAACATTTTCACAAAATGAACCTCACATTTTCAACAAAAACACACAACACTTACAGGGCAGCCTGCAAATACATGAAGGAACGTCCTAAGTCTCTGGTCTCTAGTGCCCAGAGTCTGACTATCAGGCTGTGTCAAATATTGCAAAATAGCCTGGATGAGGCCACTGTGGTTAACTTCAAATGGTGAGATATCCGATTCCATGACAATGCTTCTCAGTTCCTCCAGGGCTGAGAGACACTCTGTCTGCTGTAATACAAATCACATTTTTAGTTCCTTCTCCATTTACAGTGGTTGCAGTATTTGTTTGGCAGTACTAGATACCCACCTGAGTCTGCAATCGCTGGATTGCTTGTGTCAATCTGGACAATACATTCATTGCTGGATGTGGTGGTCCATTACTCTCAGAAACAGAATAGGTTTCCACAAAGCGAGCAGCCTGCTCCCTCACCCAGTTACGAGCCTTCTCCTTATTTCCTGCTGTCAGGTTTGGATTGCTAGAAGACTTTGACATGGAAGATTCCTGTACAAAACATTATTGTGATCAATCTGTTGTTCTTACTCTCTGGTACCCAAATACTAATCTTTCCATGCTTAATCTTACTCTCTGTGGAACTGATACTTTGAATAATTTTTTTCTTTTCTTTATGGTTGCAGAAAATGCAACTCAGTTACACAATTAGATTTGACTACAGCTACAAGATCAGCTGTTTCAGACATCTTGTTAAATAGGCAAACATCCCCAACTTTAAAACCGGTCACTATGTGCTGGCCTTGCAATTTCATACTCTTTCCTTGACTTGTGAAATACAAGTGAAATACAAGTCAATAGTGACTATGCTTAAAAAATGAGAAGCCAATAACAAATATCTTGGGAAGCGCACACATACCATTGTTATTTTTTCGTTCCTTCTTTTTTATTTACTCAGGGGCTCCAAAACATATATTTCTGATGACACAATTTTTATATTGCGAAGTGCAACACTCCCTCAAAAACTACAGAGATGGTAGAGAAAATGTAAATTATAGAATTTCAATTCTGTGTTACAAATGTCATTAAGCTTGGTAGTTTGTTGTGCATACACAATAAAGCATATCATTATCCTTTAATTTAGAACTTGAGATTTTGAATTTGACTGGATCAGATGAAACAAGAAAAAAATTGCTTACAAATAAGAAAAATGCTCTTTATCCTACAGTGTTAAGAAAAGTGGAAAAATTAATTTCTAAGCTAATATTTAAAAGATTACAAAAAATGCCATGAAAATCCTGAGTGTTTACATCTCTGTTCCTTCAAAAAAAACACCAATAGGGTTCTTATACTGAAGGCTTTGCTAAATATTATGCCCAAAACTTCATATTTTCTGGTAATAAAGTTTTTTAAATAAAATGATTGAACTACAGTTTGGTGCAATTTTGTAACCCAGCAAATTTGGCCAGTTAATCAAATAGAATCAGACAATTGGACATCAATTTATATAATTTATGGATGCTGTATTCTGCTTGGAAGATGTAGGAGGAATGTTGTATTAAAATCCATAGCCACACTGAGAAGAAGCCACACTTATTTAGTGTGCTGCAGATTCTTACCATTGAAATATGCAAGCTAATTTCTAAAAACATTTCCCTTAACCATTTTCATCTGCTATAAATGTAAACACTCCATTATAAATTGTAAAGAAAAAGTATTTTTTCTCTAAATGATTTTTTTTTTTTTGAAGTGCATAGTTACTTAACTATCAACATACAGTTTTTTTTACATCATTCTAAATTTTTGTACTGCAGCCAACATTTTGGAAATTTGTAATTTACAAGACATGTTCACACAATTAGTAACACTAAGCAAAAAACTACAAGCATAATATATAACATTAATAATCGATGGCTTATTGTCACAAAAAATTCAAAATTCTGATGTGATATATTCCAATGAAGCTATTGTAACATAAAACACTCGTACAAAAATGATTCTTCTATTTATGCTACATTACTTAAAATATATTTTTGATTAGGAATTATTTCAATTTAAGCAAGACATGTTTAGTTACACATACAAAGTTGTATTAAAATGTTTATTCATAGTCAAACTTTTGCAGTGGAAGGATAACTTGGGAGGCAGCAAGAATTGCAAACTTTAAAGCATCTTTGTTAGATGGGGTTTAACATGGAATATTTCAATGTGAAATACACTGAAAATACTTTAAATTACAAAAAAGTTTGACACATGCTCTCTAATCTTTCCTTCAGCAAGTTTCGGTCTTTCTTTTATGGTTTCCTATGGTTAATTAAAATAAAAATAAATTCAATGTGTAAATGGGATACAGGCTTTTCACAGAAAATTCAAGGTATGCATATTATTTCTCCTGTTAATTACCTAAAACAAGACATTTTAATCAAAATCGTTCATTTTTGAGCACATAAAAAGCAACAAAAATGTTTTGGCATAAAAGATAATTTGGGTTGGACCATTTTTCTGAAAATTGTGTGTCCCAACCTTGAAAAATGCTGAACTTAACAAGTGCTTGCAACTTTTGTTTTTCAGCTATACTCTACCTCTCGCAGTTTTCTAAGAATGCTATTTTAGATTTGGGGATCAACAACTATTTTCCAATGGAATCTTGATTTGAAAGTTTTGGGTTGAATTTAATACTTCCCTGTAGAAATACTGTGGCAGCTAGATAAACATTCTTATTAAATATTATCCCAGTGCATTTTTTAAAGTTACTATATCCTAAAATCAGTTTTTTTTAGATGTTTCATCAAGCCATTGGAATAACAGTAACTATTACATATAAATTAAGCAAGTACAGAACTGAAGCAATCTAGCAAATAGAATAATACTGTTGATGACTGGCACAATTCTTAAACAATTCTATCATCAAACTAAAAACTTAGTAAAATTTAATACTCTCTGAGTTTCATTATTTTAGGCATTTATGTAGAACATATTTCAAAGCATGTTTCCTGCATCTTCAGCTTGAGTCAACTGTCTCAGTCCAGTGAGAAACTGTAGTTGTAAATCATGTGCTCCTTTGATGGTGGTTTGACTAATCTTAGTTTGGACTCTCTTCTCTTTTTATTTCAAAGTTTTGTACCTGACAGAGATTTTCTCTTACGTTTTCAACTGAATAAGTACTCTACACTTTATAAAAAATGTACTTCTTAAATATTGTGACAATTTTTACAAAAATGATAAGACAACAGCAGACTTCTTTATAATGTATATTTCTGAAATGCCCTTTTAAACTGGTATTCATTTTCTCCTTGTCATTCCTATGTAAATCTTGTTGCAGTTTACAGTTAATGTGGTAGATATCAGATTATCTTTTAATCAGCTTTTGTCTATTTTAGTAGAGTTGAACAGATTTTTAGGCTAAACTTATTTTGTTGAGTCAAATTAATGTTGTGAACTTTAATAACTTTTTGAAATTTCTTTGTGGCACTGGAATATGTTGACTTGATTTAATATAGTTGTTCCAGTGAGTGTCTTTTCAGTAAATATCAAACTCTAGAGTGTGTGTGTGTTCATTTCTAATAAGTTTTAGATCGAGGAAGAGAAGAACGCCATCTAATTTTTTCCTATTGAGAAGTCAATTGATTTTTCTTGTGTGTTTGTTTCTACTATTACCATATCACCAACATATCTAAACTTAATTTTTACATACATGGAGAAAGACTTGGTGACGTGCATCTAGAACCAGCTCATATAAAGGTCAGCCAGAAATGGAAAAAGTGGATTTCCCATTGATAAACTAGAATTTTTTCTATAGAATTTTCAATTAAATCTGAAAGCAGATTGTTAAATGCATAAGGTGGTAAGCTCTGTGTATTCCAGTATAGTTTTAATGTTTAATTTCATCAGGTTCAACTATTTATTTAAATAGAGATTTCATTTGTGCATTATTATACTCTTGATTAGTTCAAAGGCTTTATTTTACACTTAGGCTCAAAAATTTTGGTAACTGTTTCAATTTCTCATTTAACCATTTGGCTAATAGATAACAAGGTGTATTTACGTTGTTCGCTGTAGGTTACAGATCAACAGTATGTATGTGAATTTTAGGTAAACCACCACTATGGTAGGTTTACTGGGTTACAGTTTTTGTTTTGATATTATAGTTGTGTGTTTCAAAGCAGCATGCATTTAAAGGGTCCAACCTGATTTCAGTAAATTCTTCATAATTTAGCCATTTCTGCATGCAGTTAATAGTCTTGTGTGTTCATGATCTCGCTTAAGATATAGAATGGGTGAACTGCTGACAGAGTATGGAAAGAAATATGAACAGATATTGAAAACAACCAAGCACAATGATTTTAGGAAACATTTGATAGATAAAAAGATTAAAACGTTCAGGCTCATGAAATTTCAGCAGCAAATCACCACTCTTTTTCCCATAGACAAACAACCAATTTTTAAGAAGCTAACATTTCCCAGTGCCACAAAGAAATTTCAAGAAGTTTTTAGGGATATTTAATATTGGTTTGACTCCACAAAATGCATTTAGCCTAAATAATCTGCTTAACTCTAATAAAATATACAAGAAGCTGGCCAAAGAAAAATCAGGTATCTACCACATTAACTGCAAACAATGAAACAAGATTTCCATAGGAATGCCAAAGAGAAAAATTTGCTTAACAAGGAAATAGGTAACTCCAGTGTTACCTATCATTTTTTAAAAAATCACCGTAATATTTAAGATGAAGTACATTTGTTAAAAAGTGCGCTGCACCATATTCAGTAGAAAACCTAAATCTATACAAAGTGAGAGAAGCGAATGAAGTTAATATGGAAGAAAATCCAAACTACATGTTCATCAAACCACCAACGGAGAGGATGCGACTTATAACTTCAGTTTCTCACCAGGTTCAGACTGTCAACTCTAGCTGATGATTCAGGAAATATCCCGTGAAACCAGTTGTAGGTAAACTTAGGAGTGTTAAGTTACACTCATGTTTTAGTTTAATTTTCAAGATTCATTGTTGGATTCCTGTTTCCAGTTTCATTAGTTCTATAATCATTTTATTTCAAAATTTGCCCCTATGATCTAGAGCTCTAACCATGGTGGTACATATACAATTTTTGGTGATAGGTTAGCAGCATATACATATTGAAATCAGATCGCTGAATTTCGGATTGACTATGAATTAAAAATAATTACAACTGCATGAAGCAAGTCCTCATTTCAAATGTTTGAATTATAGCACCAAAAGAGAACATCTGGATGCATGTTACACCTATTGTTCACATTAATGAAAACTTGCTAATCCTGAAATACTTTTATTTGGGGCTTTTCCAGGTTCAAATTGCCATCATATTCTCAGCATCAAGAGGATATAGAAAAACACCTTTTCTAGCTGTTTCACAAACAATTTTTCTTATAAAAGATTATTCTTTTATTTATGTCATGCTAATCAAATTGTGTTCCTTGAGTGACCGAAATGCCCCACGGCTGCACTGTAATGGGTGAGGGCTGCCTGGCATGAAACGCACCGTATAAAACATTAATGGAACTGTTCTTATTGCTTCTTTATAAGTAGAAGGGTAATAATGGAATACATTAGGCTAAAGCTTTAATCAAACCTTTTAAAAGTGGATCGCTAAGTGAAACAATTGAGGTTTGATTCGTTTTGCATAGTGCCATTTGAGAAAAGTTAATTAGTTTAAAATTAAAACCAATAGCAATGAATTGCTCCAAAACGGTCAAGAAAAACTTATCTAACATTAAATATGTGTTTTAATAAGGTCTACATTTTTTGTGCATTAAGTTTTCATCTATCTTTTATGGTTTAATGGTTATGCAAAATTTTACAAAAGTCAACCAGAATAAACAGCTCTTCAGATGTTATTCCCAGAAAATTCAAAATATACATTTTGTGTGTGGTGTGAATATCTTTAATATACAGTATTTTAATAAAAATTGTGCCATTTTTGAGAAAATCAAAATTTTCAAAAAATGTTCGGATGAGGGGATTTTCTTGAAAATCTTTGTATCACATCTTTGGAAGATACCAAGTTTGGTATTTAACCAATGTTTAGTTTTTGAGCTATGCTGCCCAGAGACAGGCAGACGCACACACATACACAGGCCATTTTCTAAAAATGCTTTCTTTGGACTCAATGGATCTCAAAACGTATTTCTATAGCATTTGATCAGAACATAACTCCAAAAATTGCTTTCTTGTGCTAAGAAGTAGTGATATAAAAGAAAGAATCCTTTATGCTTTGGTGAAGCTCTAGAGATATCAAGGTTTCACAAAATGATAAAAGGATTGATTTTTTATATCACTTTTGACTTAACACAAAAAGCCATTTTTGGAGTTATATTCTGACCAAATGCCACAGATATTTCCAGTGAAATATTGGTGTCGAATTTGGGGTGGAATACAATACCTTCTCTATACACTATGAACATTGTACATCCAGCTAGAGAAAGTAAAAAGTATAATACAGTTAATGAGTGTATCATTACTATTTAACTCTGATTTGTGCCACAGTCTATCTCGTTAGGCACAATATTGCCTTGCAACATGTTAAAAAAAATAATGCAAATAAAATGTTACAGTAAACTGAAAATGTATGCAAGAGCAGGCACTATTTATTAATGTTATATAGGTTTTATAATCATAGTATTAGTTTTTCTTTCTTTCTCTAGCACCTATGTATAATGACATAATGGCTATAAAAGGTAGATTTGACCAGAAATACATGTTTTGAGACCCTCCTAATTAAACAAGTTTAGAAACATGTCTGTGTATGCATTTGTGGACAGCATAACTCACAAACAAAAAGTTGATTAAAAACCAAACTTGATATTTAAGTTCAGTATCATCTAAGGATACCGCAAAAATTTTCAAGAAAATCCTTCAACTCCAGCTATAATTTTACTTGAAACATTTTTCGAAAATTTTGATTAAAATGCCATATGTTTAAGATATTTTTATGACAAATGAAATATGTATCTTTAATTTTCCAGACCTCTTCATTCTGGATGACTTTTGTATAAACTAGTAAACTGTAAAAGATAGAAAAAAACTACTAAACAAAAAATTTAGATCTCATTTAAATACACAATTTATGCCACTTACATTTCTTTGTAGACTTAACCGTTTTCATGATATTCTAAATTATTGGCTTCAGTTTTAAGCTACTTGAACTTTCCTCAAACAATAGGTCATTTTTCTTTTCATCTCTCTTTTGTTTACTCGTAGTAAGCAAAGAGAACCGAATTTCAATTGTTACAAATAGCAACCTGCTTTTAAAGATCTGACTATCGCTTTGGCCTGTGCATTCCCTTATTTCCCTTTCACTTACAAAGTTAGTAGTAAGATCAATACTGGTAATGTTTATCTTGATCAGCGTGATGTAGATAAAAGAATCTTTTGTAAGAAGCACTTGTGGAACAGCTAGAGAAAGAAATGGAACACATCAGATTTGGGGGGGAAGGGGGTTGAAGCAACTGAAAAAGTTCAATTCATAGCCAGTAGTTCCACTTACTATGGAATCAGTGGAGGTTTAAAGAAAGCAATAGAAGCAACAGAAAAAAACTGCAAAAACTGGGGTTTAAAAATACATAAAAAAATTATGGTTTGTAAGAATGTGAATAAATTCAGCAGAGAAGAGAAATGATGGTTAGAGGGAAGTGAATTTGAAGTTGTAAACAAGTTTGATTACTTAGGAGCAAGGTTAAATAACAATGGAAATGGACAGAGCATAGGAAAAATATGCTAGGTATGGGGAAATTAGTTATTAACAGCATAAGAACATGCTTAAAGAAAATACCACAAAAAAGAGTAAACTGGCTAGAGAGAATATATGCAGCAACAGTAGAATCAAGAATGATGCATGAAATAGAGATTTGGAAGACTGAAAAAGGGTGGGAATGCACGATCAACGTCGTAGATCCTTTTGCAAAATTATAAGGGGACCAAAACTACGGAATAAAGTGAAAGCTAGGATAGACGATTTAGAGAAACAAGAAATAATAGGTAGCTTAAGGGATAAGTACTTTAATATTATATAGGAGTATTAAGAAAGCATGGGGAAGAGAAAAATACATTGATGTCTGTGAAAAAATGCAAAGAGAAGGTCTGGCACTAGCAAGAACAAGACTAATGTTATTAAAAGCTCTAAAAGTTGATAAAACATTAATAACCAATGATAGTAAGTATCGACATACTTAAACAAGAGAAACAGAAGAAATATAAAACCTAAACAATCTGACAATCTGCAGTTGCACACAATTTTGGCATCACAATCATAAAACAACCCAGAGATAAAATTATTAAAAGAATTATCCAATCCATTTGAGTTAACAGCATGGGAAAAGATTTTTATCCTAAAACAATGCCACACAGTCATGAATTTTTAACTTTCTTCCATGGATTGCTTATTCAACCTCATCGCCCTTCCACCAGATGACAGCATAAACAGTACCATTGTAACAGATTCTGTTCAACAGCTGAGGATATGGGCAAAGGCTCTGCGAAACATTGTCCTACCCAGCAAATAAGTGAAGTGTGTGTAAATGTAACCCTTTTATTAATGATAAATTCCATTAAGGTATTATCTCTGAAGGGAGACATAACAGTTGGTTAACCAGAAAAAACTTGAATCAGTTGGAGAATTTTATGTCCTACTGGCATATTGTCATAGTAGCTTAATGATTAGAGCAAACATATAAAGAACAAGAGAACCGTGTTCAAATATTGAATTGAATTGGCATTGAACTTTTCAGCTGGTTCTAACAATAAGCACACTTATTAGTCATAAATGATTTCAACATTTAAACAAATACAAACTCAGAAACTTTAAAACTCCTAGCTTTGCAATGCTATTTTCAATTCTTCATCTTCAAAATAAATTAAGTACATGCCAAAGTAATTCAAAGAAACATAAATTATAGTTATAGTTTGTCAGTTGTGGAATTTCCATAAATATTTTCCCCCTTTCTTGTTGCAGTTATCCTTTAGCAATCTATTTAATGGCTGTAATTTCACATGTTTCCATCATAAATGATTACTATTTGCTGTTAGTGTAATGATTATATTCAAGTTTATATGCAAATGTCCCTTTAGGCTTAAACCAAAGGGTTTGTGTATCTATGAATGTGGTAAACTCTGCAGAAAGAGAATTAAACATGGCATTTAAATAAACAAAGAATAGGCAAAATACATTCTGAGGCATTAAGATACAACTTAACTGCATTAAAGTTAGGAATATGAACTAATTTCATGCGAACAAACTGGTAAGAATGAAACCCAAACAACCTTCATATGGATGACATTTTGTATACCTTGTGGTAGGGCCTCTCATTTAAACTTGAACTGCTTGTATTGACACTTCTTCCCCATCGAGCAGGATTCAAGCTTGCCAGGAAGCTAGTTGTTTTGGATGTAGCACCAGCAAAACGTGACCTGGCAGAGCTTGTTCCACTTCCACCAGTTGGGGTAGAACGTCCAGAAGTGCCCAATGATGTAGCTATAAATCAATTACATGCAGTCAATAACGGACCTTCAGCAGTATATAATTAGTACAATAAAATTTTATTAAATGTAAAGTAAAATATATTTCACCTTTGGAGAAGAGATCTTGCATCATGGAGGAGGAAAGGTTATTATCTGAATCCTGTCGTGTTTTGCGGCTTGAAGGAACATTCCTCTTTGGAGTGCGCTTGCGCTTCAACACATCTGTCAATCGTCTGAAAAAATAAAATAATTTAATCAGCACCCCACATTATTTTTTATTTTAATGGTCTCTAATTCCAATATGAGGTTAGGAATGAAGGTAGTTTAAGTTAGCTTATGTTTTTAGGGCAAGAGAAACTTGGTAGACATTTTCAGAATTTAAAGAAATGCCCACCCATATAATAAAATTGTATAGCCAATTTCATCATTTAGAATATTTAACTAAAATTAAAATTTATAACTGATATTAAGCCTGCACCTGTAGTATCTGCCTCACTTTCAAAAAGTCCCAGGATCAAATCTCAGTTTGGGTGAGTTACCTAGTTATGTAGGGTTTTCCTTTATCCAGAGAAGACAAATGTATTTAAGCTCCATGGACCCCAGACTCATTTGAGCACCATTTCTGTGATTTCATTCATCATCTGATATAACCTATCTAAAGGTCCATTAAAATATAAACGAAGCAAGTCTGATACTAATGGGAATACAATTGATAAACATAGCTATCTAGTGGATCATGTATAACCCTGTTTCCAAGACACTAGATTGAATGAAAAGTAATGCCTACAGTTTCCTAACTCCTCAGCAGATGGCATCACTAGTTTGTGGCTGACTGTACACCAATAAGTTTGCTGACTTACACCAACCATGCTTATATTGAGAAAACTAAGATGAGCCATGCTTATATTGAGAAAACTAAGATGAGTTATTGACTAGCTTTCAGATATTAGTGAAGCATTGAAAATCACCTGGAGATGAACATCAGTGTATGGAATACTGATACAAATATTCGGTCCAGAAAAATAAATTCAAGAGACAGCCCTCAGCTGGAAAAACCATACTTTTGGAACACAGTTGGTATCATTATACTAATTTCCTTGAATGAGGAACACAATTCAGAGCAGTGTTGAACCATCTGCAAACTCTGAAATGATTGAAAAGAAAAAAAAAAAAAAAATGTCCTGCAGCATGACAATCAGAGGTGGTGTCATCCAATTGGTTAGATTGCTCACTCTGACCAACGTGGCCCAGGATTGATTCCAGAGGATAGCATGTGGGATTTTCTGTGGAAAAATTTGCATTTCGGCAGGTTTTCTCTGCTATTCATTTCACTGCCTGCTTCATACAGTCACTTCATATTTTCCTCCCTCTCACACCAGGCAGAGTTGATCACCTATCCTGGCTACTCTCCCTAATTTAAAGTCCAACTGCTCAACTGATCCCATATGCTGGCTTTAAGTCCTCCATATGAGGAGGGTATATATCAAAGGTGACACACCAGACCATAATTTCACCTTCCATCACTATACGGCATCCTTCATACACTAGGATTTGCACTATCTAACTTTCATCTTTTCTTGTTAATAAAAGATCTGCAGGGACATCACTATGCATCTGATAAAGTTGAGAGAATGGTGAGAGGTTGATTGTGGAAATTGAGCGTCTTCTGTGATGATTTCAGAAAACTTTTTCATGATTGGCAGAAGTCCAACTGTCTGGTGATTATATGAAAAACGAATATGTGTAATTAAAGAACACATTCCAAGGATTATTTGTGTGCTTAATTTATTCAAATATTCCCATCTAAACCCAAAAATAATCACAAATGAATAGATTGCACAAGTAATTTTTTTTATTAAAAGAGGTGTTATAATTATTTGAAGTTCTTATTTTTGTGAAATAGAAATCTCTTATATCTTAAGAAGATACATCATTACTAGATGCTGGATTTGTATGGAAAATACATGTCCTTTTTTATCTATTTAAAAATATACTTAAATGATATATTTTGTTAGACACACTTTTCCGGACATTTTGACCAGTATTTGTTAATGCATATAAATGCATATTTAGGAGTAAAATGCATATTTTAAGTTTTAAATGAAAAAAGGCGTATTTTACTCTTAAACATTGTATTAAATTATAATTTTCCCCCTTAGATGATAATTTCTGGTATTTAATAGTCTCTGACAACATAAGCAAGATATATTTTAAAATAAATGCAAGTGTATGCATAGTAATTTATAAATAGATGTATGATGTATTCAAGTATGTTTTAGCATGTATGTTCTCAGTACACCAAGAGAAAACCAAACTCAGTAAAGTATGATATGACTTACAATCAATACCAGGTAATTGGCATGTTTGTTTACATCTTTGAACATGCATATACCAGGCATCTTGCAAAAACTATTAAGCGATTAAGAACAAAACTAGGCAATCTCCATGAGCAGCCATTAAGTCAAAGGAAATCCAATCAGTGTCAGGGCATGTCTTCATGTGATTTGGTGTTTCCTTGTTTTTTGTCACCAGCTCAGAGCTCAATTGCTTGTCGATATTTGACAATTGAAGTTATTTGAATAGTACTTTGGATGAGAAATGCTACCCACAAAAGCATCTCCATCTGCCACATTACGAAAATATTTAAATGAATTTGGAAGTAATATTTTTAGTGAAGATGGTAAGATTTGGTTTTGCTTGGTATGTGAAAGAAGTGTCTGAATAAAAAGTTTGAAGTCCACATAAATACAGCACTTCATAAGGATTGGGTTAAGAAGAAGTCAGTTTAAATAACTGATTACAAACAAAGTAGGTGAGCAATTAAGTTTGAGTGACAATTTTTCTAAAGACTGATAATTAGCTTTAGTTAATGCAGACATTCCAGTGGAGACTGGATAATGTGTAGCTTCAAAGTTTCTTAGAAAATTACACAAACAAAAGATTCCCAGGTGAATCTACAGTACACAAAAACTATGTACCAGTGTTTTCAAGATGTAATTTCTAAAATACAGGATACATTGAGACATGAAAAATATCTGGGTTTCAATAGACTAGAAGCCAGATGAAGCAGGGCAGTGTGTTGCTAGTGCTATTAAGGAGCGTAGCAAATAATTTCTCTTGGGGCTGGTTGTACGAACTTGGAATAAATCCTGGAATAGTTATTCTTGGAATACACTATTGATGGTATAAATGTGGTGACGAGTTGTACGATGCAATTTTATTCCTTAGATATCTATTCGACTGTTTGTAGATTTAAAACTAATGTTGGCTATGCTGCGAGTCATTCGTGGCAAACTTGATACGTAATTACTGCTTTGTTTTGCTGAAAACTTCATTGTTTTCACAATCAGCTGTTCCTAAACTATGTATTACGGTACTATGAAATCATTATGAATGTTCATAAGCGTGTTCGGATGTAGAATTGCTATACATTTTACAAAACATAAACACATATGTATACTGTGACTTCTTGCAATAGGTTAGGAGTATGGGAATATAACCTTACCGTATGTGCAAAGTTTTATATTGTGCTGATATAAGACATCTTTGCATTTCGGTGATCAAAACGTACTTAGCCTCATTTCTGTATTTTATTTATTAAAATACTTAGTAAGTGAATTTTGAAAATTACATTTTAGTGTTGCCAATGCCACTATCAACTTAAGACATGTATAATTGAATCGTTGCACCAAGATAAATAGAAAACAATTTGCTATATAAGTATTATTAACCAACAGAAATATTAGTAGTTATGTCGAATAGTACATTAAACCGTTCCCATTATAGTTCGCACTTTGCTGATGGCAATATTTAATACAACAGCTAGAAATTGTCAACCAAACCAATAAAACCGAGAACATTATATTTTAGGGAAAGTATTCTCTATTCAATCAAAATTGTCTCTAATGTGTTAAACCTACAGCATATAATACGAAAAATTATGAATTTATAGTAAAATCATATATTTAGATTTACGAGCTCTGATGGCGTCTTTTAATCTGGGCATCTCCTCCCTACATCACAAAGATTGTAGTCTTATAGTTTTTAAACTTGCACATAACTTCCAAAATCTGATTATAGTACAGAATGTCGCTAACATTAATATTTGCTTTTATTAAAATCTGGACATCTATTACCAACACGTGCTTCACTTGGTCATGGTATAGATGGAGTACAGCAAAGTACTCCATCTACACCATGACCAAGTGAAGCACGTGTTGGAAATAGATGTCCAGATTTTAATAAAATTGACAGCTTCACTGTATGTAATGGCTTTTTTAACATTTTAAAATTAACACTTTTGGTTATCTTACGTTTTGAAGCATATTGCCGTAGAAGTAACCTATCCTTTGTATTTCGTCAATAAAACGTAACCTCACTCTTTACAACGCTATGCATTGTGCTGGTGAATTGCTACACTACACTATTTTACATTTATCTTGGGTTGGATTAAATTTAACTGTTTCCATAAAATAGACGTATTTTGATAATATTGTAGGTAGATTTTACTTTTTTATAAATGAAACTTTATTTTAACTATCTTCTTGTCATATTTATCTTATAACCATCAAGTTGTCTGTGTGATATCATTTCTCAACTTTAATTTCATTATAGCCGTGTTCATTTTATCAGACTATCTCTACAAAATATTGTATTTAGGTATAATATGTCCTTAAAACATATTATAAAGAAATGAATCGTTTATATCGGTCAAATATGGGTCAAAATTGTGCCGAGTACCCAAGTGGCCATTTCCTTTTTATACTCTATTCTCGGAATATCGGCTTATCCCTGCAAGGAATCACGGAATAAGTTATTCCATGTTTATTACCTTGATAGTCTCTATTCCGTTGTCGTACAACACAATTTTGCACATAACCATGGAATAACGACTAACAGAGGTTTATTCCAAGTTCGTACAAGTGGCCCTTGAACACTTAAGTACTTGACAGGGCAAATCACAGCAAGGTTGGAAAAATTTGCGATACTCGTTAGCTTTCTTGTGGCCAGCTGGAATACAGCATGACATTGTAATTTTATTTTTCACTAATGGCGCTCTATATAGGGTAAAAGTGGAAGCTAGATTGAACGTTCTTTATCCCAAATTAATTCATTCTGACTTGCCTTGTTCATGGTTAACATTGTTCATGTTGAAACTATTAAGAGTCAAATATAAAGAAGTGGACTATAAAAGTGTGAAGGCATACTAAGAGTAAACTATCTGCCTTACCCCCTGAGTCATATTGGCTTGCTGGGGCAAATGTTTACGGGCTATGTCATACTACGCACAACATTTCAGATAAGTGAAAATGATAATAGATTCCTTAATTGAAGAAGATTTGGTTAGCATCGCAATACCTCAGGAATGTTTTTCTGAAGATGGTATTGAGAAAAAAGATCCAGTAAATTCATAGCCCGTTCCTGAAATTACCTAAAATTATAACACAGTTGGAGGCTCAAAATAATTCTTCAGAGTATTCATCTTCTCTTATAGATCAAATTTCAAATATATTGTATACAGAAACTCATGGCGTTGCTAAAATTGCATTCGATACGCTTAGTCAGGTATTAAATAAAAATCCTGGTTACAAAACAAACTGTCAAATCAACAAAATGTTGTCTACTGATTGTGAAAAAAATGTAGCAGAAAAGAATTCACTGTAGGAGGAGGAGTTGTTTTCACATGCACTTGTGATAGATATCATGAGATGTAAATAGGTCATTCTCACTGTATAAAACCTTCACTGACAGACGAGTAGCTTTACTCAAGAAAACCTCAGGGAAACTTTCCATATCTACAGCAAACAGCCACGAATAAGGTAGGAAAATTCATCTTATTTTGGACAATATAATATAAAATGAGATATTTGTTAATTTTGTTTTTAATATTATGGTGCATATTTTAAAAATTTTTATGCATATTTTACTATTTTATTTTATATACAATTCCAGGCTCTAATGATTACTTTTCATCCAATCCTCATATATGGTAGAAAATCTAAAATACAACCTAATGTATGGTACAAAATCTAAGATACAAGTGTTAAAAGTGGAGTTTCATTTCGTGAGTGTAGTGTTTGCAGAGTGAGGTTGAAATACAAGGGTAGCAATGTTAAAAGAAAAATTAAATCATAAAGCTTCCTGTTTCAATTTGTATAGGAATAGCAATAGTCTGTTAGTCTGTTGTTGCTTGACCTTCATAGCACCCACAATTGCTAACATATGCAAAAAATTCTATAATATACAATGTAAAACCTTGTTAGTTTGATTTTGCGGGGATCCAAGAATCTGATCATTTGGGGGAGAAGCATGTTAACAAAAAGACAAAGTCTGTAATTTAAGAACTTTAAAAATTCTGTAATAAATCTAGTACATTTTACCTAACAAACAAATACAAAAACAGTAAAACCCTGTAATTATGCTCTTCAAGAGACAGTGGCCTAAACACATAATAATCAAAATAGTGTTATACATGAGACATCAATTTGATATGAAAAATTGACAATTTAATAGGAAATAAAGTACAATGAATGTTATTTATATTTGGGTGGAGTACAGTGCAAAATGAAGAAGAAGAGAGAATTTCTTATGGGAAAACAAATCAATTGTATGCCATGTACTAATAACTGCCAGGTTATTACATTTAGGTTTTACCATTGTGTACTACTGTACAGCTTCGCTATGCACTGTACAGAATTCACAGAAGGACTGAAAGGATAAAACATATTAACAGGGAGTCTTTTGAAAATATACATACCTTTCAAAGGTACAGTTATATGCCCAAAAGTGCCAATCGTAGGGGTAAAGAGCTCAACCACTATACAGTCTTACTATTTTCTCATTATACTTTTAAAACATTGAAATTTATATACACAGTTTTAAACAGTTTTGACCCTAAAAAGTGCCAATGGCAGGATTTGGAAGGGTTAAAAGGGTTAATCATGCAATTTTAATGTGGAATGTTTTGGGACTTTACAAATAAAATAGAGCATTATGAAATAGATAGCACTATAATCAGCAGTGTAATCATGGGGTGTTTAGCTCCATCTGTATGTATAAGATTTACACTGGTTTGAAATACATATTAATGGTTGACTGCTTTATGGTTTTTAATGACAAAACATTACTGTTCATCTAGATTAGTGAAGTAATTTACATTGTCATCTATTTTGAAACTGCACACTTATTCCTTCACTATATTCATTGCCTCCATTGCTACCAACATTAGAAATTGGCCCACTGTCTGACTTGACTATCATAGTGAAGATTCGGTTTGTAATTGCCCTTAACACTGGATCCTGTAGTTTTGTTGTATTACCTATCACTATTGCTTGGTTAAATAGTCGTCCTTTTAATTAGGGACAGTAGTTTAATAACTAAATTTTCTTCAGGAAAATCATTTTGGTTTGTCAGATTATAAAGAGGCAGTTAAGTTCCCATTGTACAAATGTAGGGGTTTCCACAATCTATAATATCGTGTTAAAAGCCCAGTTACCAGGCTTATTTCAAAACTATTGAGATTAACATCTTCAGAAGTGAGAACATATATTCATCGTTCTCTTACTGTCCTTGCATCCTTCTGTGTGAATCCATCACAATTGCTGGTTATGATTAATCCACTCTACAATGGTTCTTTGAACAGAATTTAAGGCATGTCAAAAACTAGTCAGGTTCAGTAAATGTTTGAGCAGACCCTATTCTGTCCAGTATCTGCCTTATTGTCACTTTCATCCTGTACTGACGCTTCTGCTGTCATATGTTCAAGTATTTCATCTATCGTCAGAGTTTCTCATACTGGAATTTTGTCATTGTTTATGCATGCTTCAAAAGAGATGGCATCTGCTATTTAGTGCCATTCTTCACTCTTGGAAAACTCATCTTCTAGCATATCGCCAACAAGTCAACAAAAGCCAGGTTTATTTAAACAGCTCTGGTTCTAATCTTGCACCATAGAATCCCAAACCACCTTAATGAAAAGCATGACGTCTAAGACCAAGGGTTTTTCTTGTGCAGCCACTGATTCTCTGTACCAGCCACTTATGAAAGGTTTGCTTCATGCACCGTATACTAAATCTAGATGATGTTAGCTTCAGTTGGATGATCAGCACACTGATCAATGAAGAGTGCATTTTTTCCTACTTCTTATGCCCAGTCTTGTATACCATGCATTCAAGACTTTTCAAATAATGCAAAGATTATCCAAGCTTTTGTGTTAGAAGTGTACTTGTATGGAAACGACTGCTCATTCTTAAAGTATGCAGACTGTCCTTTTCCAATAATCAGAGTACCTATTCAACTTTACAGCACAGCAGAACTGTAGCCTCTTCTTGTTAAGTTTCCCACCATGACTGTTGATGCCCTTAAAATCTAGGGTTTTATCTGCCAGAAGATGATAAATTAGTTCTATTTCATCTGTGGCATAAACATAAGTTTTTCAAAACTATGATGCATTGTATTTTCCATGTTTTTGTACAGTGTAGCATCATTATCTAGAACAACAGGCTCACCTCACTCACATCTGTAACTAAGTCATTTCCATTTTTGTACCTTTCAATTGAGCCATGGATGTCTTAAATCATTTAGTCCCATCTGCGCTAAAAGTATACCCGAGCCAGAACCACAGTGCCATCTACAATCAGTTTACATTTGCCAACAATTGTGTTAACAGTTGATGAAGGAATGTGTAACTTCTGCACTAAGTTACATATTTGAATTATGATCTATTTTGGAAGGTTAATTAGTTTTTCACTATTTATTATTTGCTTCATTTTCTTTTTCTCATTGCAAACATAAATAATGCAAAGTTAAATAAATATGTTTTTTATTTTTATTCCTTTGATTTAATTGTGATGGTGTATGTGCAATTTGTTATAGGCAGAGGAAGTAGCATTGGAATTGATAACATTGGATTGGATGTATTGGAAAAATCCATTTGATTCCATAGTTATAAAGTCTGATACAAGGACTCTGCTCAACATATATAATACATTCTCCATACAAGAAACAATAGTAGGAACAACAGAGTGCTATGTGAAAAACACTTGAATTAAAAATAGCACTGAAAGGAAGTGGGTGGAGAAGGAAAAATATTAAACAAACCTTCTATAAAAAAATACTATAGTGCACTGTATAGGGAATCTAACAAAAATTCTTGTATTACAAAAGAGGTATGTAATCTTAAATTGTGTTTAAACTGTGCCTTCTAATTTTGATAAATGCATCATACACTGCTCCGAGATAGTGTGATGCATCAGAAATCACTTGACTATCTCTAAGGCCTTCAGGTATATGTAAAATCACAACAGAACTATGTGAATAATGTGCTTAACTTTTACACACACTTCACTTACTTTAATGGAGTAGGCAATTGTTTTGCAGACCCTTGTCAGTATCATCTGCTGTTGAAACACTACTGTCAGTATCAAGTGTCATTGCCATTGAAAAGGTGATGAGATTGGATATACAATCCAACAGATGACACCACGTTCAACCCATTAACAATTGCCCTACTCCATAAAAGTTAACCACATTAATCAATCTGATTGGCTTGCACTGTAAGTAGCTTCACATTATACAGCTTGTAATAGACTTACTACTTCACAGGACATTAGGTTTTTGTATAGAAATATTTCTTTTTTGCTGTGCCGTTATTTTCTTGGTTTTATTGAACAGTTAATATAAAAAAGAAACATAATGGAAAAACTGCTTTAAACAAGCATTTGACACTTACTTTGTTGAAACATTAAACATGACACTTATATGTATAAATAATATTTGGCAACATTTAGCTATGTTTTCCTTAGTATTTTTGTTCTTTTACATTTTGTTCTTATGGCAGTGCAAAGGAGAAAGGGAATAAATTAGTGAGAAAACTACATCAAATGCATGAGATTATAAAATTTTGTTACGATACTTTGCACCAACATAATGCAACCACATCTTACTTTCCATAGCTACACCATAAATGCAGAATACTAGGCACAGCATCAAGTGACCTATTTTAAGGAGCATAGCAATCTTGCCAAGAATGCATTCATACCAATTCCATTTACATGAACCCATTCCATCTCCAAACAGTAATTACTGCACAATCAAATGAGGTGCTCAGAATAATAACTGCAGATCCCAACTGACATCGAATTTTGAGATAGAAGAATGACTGTGCACAGCTGCCATCTACCTTTCTTGTGATGAAGTATCAAACAAATTGGGATATTGCAAAGCTCTCATTTTCCACCTTTAAAATTTGTCCATAGTGAAAATGAACACATTTTCAATAAAAAATGACATATCCCAACTGTGAGTGTTTTGCTTTATGTCCGCTACACGTTCATGGCTTTGTAGTGAACGGTAGTATGTATGGCACTGTCTGCAGATGTTATTCCTGAATTTCCAAAAAAAAGGAAAGAAATGAGTGAGAAAGGCAACTGAATGGGTAATAAACAGAAGAAAGTTGTGCAGAAATTGTGATAAATCGTATCTAACAATAAAGTCCATAACAATAAAAAAAAAAATTGAACCAGTAGATAAATGCTGTAACTTTCCTGATTTAATTAGTGTGTTTCAACGTTTGCCTCATGAGGTGGAGGACACCGGGTTTGTAGAATTGGGCTTGTGACTATAATAAGCAGTAGGCTAATTTTTTTTAATTTATAGAGCTGGAATAGGTATTTAAAGATGTTAGATGAAGCAAAAGTCAATTTTACAAAATATTTTCTGTTTTGTATAGTTTTTGTTCTAATAAACAAAATCAGGAAAACTATTAATCACAATAGTTCAAGAAGTTGCACATAGACTTGAAATCCTTAATTTACATACCTAGAAAATATAAGTCGTAATGTTAACTATTTCCACGTTTTGGAAAAAAACAGAAAATTACGTTTATCTCAAAATGAACTTTGATTGGGATCTGCCGTTATTATTCTAAGCGCCTCAATGTTTCACTCCAGACCTATTTTCCAGTATATACTGTGCTGGTAGACAAACAAGATGGGTTAATAGTGCTTGTACTTACAACTGTGAGGGGCTGGGTGAATGTGAATCCTCTCCACCAATTGCAATTTCTGGCTGCTGTGAGAATCTCCTGGGTTCAGGACTGGCTGGAGATGGACTTGCTGTTGGAGTACTAGTGAACACCACACCACTACTACTGCTACTACTCATAGCTGATGCTGTTCAAACAAATAAAGCATATATCTACCTATGTACAGGATGACATGCTATTATATACACAATATTTATTTTCATCTTTCACAACAAAAAGTGCAATAGATGATTATGTACACATTTTCTACAAATGAGACTAACACAGCAGTTCCTGATGATAAACGAATTGGAGCCCTATTTTGCTTTCATTCTTCCTAAATATTCTCTCTTTATGCTACTCCTTTACCACCCCTTTGACTGTCTAACATTTTTATTGCTGTAATATTGTTTTCCATTCTGGATCTCTCTTATTTTCTTCAGCTTGTTTCCTTAATCTGCATCAAACAATAAAACCTTTGTTTCTTCATAAAACACATACCTTTACTTCCAGACCCTTTAAGATTCCTGACCCTGGCATATCCCTCCCACTCTTGATTATCTCAAGTATCAACATATTTCTCCCTAGACATATTTTAGAAAGGGTAAATGAATTTAAATATTTGGGTTACAATTTGACCTTTGAAGATGAAGCTGATATAGGAAACAAAATATTGTGATATAAAAAACAAGGGATAATAAAAAGAATTATAAAACCATAAATAGTACAGTAGATCAAGACCAACTATTTAAGATTCTCCAAGACCAGTATTAAGTTATGATAGTGAAGCCTGGACAATACGAAGAAGAGCTCAATCTAGATAACAGTTTACGAGATGTGCTTTATGTGCCGTACAACAGACCACACATTGTGATGCCAAAAACACACCCAAGTCATGGCAGAACTCTAGGTCTAGATTTCATTCTGCATCATACATAAAACTACCTGAACAACTGAATAGCCTATCTTCAACAGATTGCATCTTAGAGAACTCCAAGAGCTTTGCTTCGCTAATACCCTCAAGCCAAAATTGTTGGACATCCCATCCCAATCCCAAAAAATGCTCGAAGGAAAACTCCTCTTTGAGAGTGTAATAGGGCATATGGATTAATACTTGTAGGATGATGATGATGAACCTTAAATATTGTGTTTAATTATAAGGCTTTTAATCAAATTGCTATGATTAATTTATATGTAGAACTCGATTTGGTTCAATCAACACAGAATCTATTCCTTTTATTCATTTTGCTCAATTCAACCTCTATGTAATTCTTTCCATGGCGAAAATTTTGCATAAGTTACTTAAAAGAGGCACATTTATCTAACCTGAAGCAGGTAATTGTCATGTAATTTCTATCTGAGTGGTGCTAAGTTTCACAGGACTGATCTGTCATTTTGAGTACTTTCAATGAACATATTTTAAAGTTACAAGCAATTACAGTAGAATTACAGTTTAACATTACCACTTTTACCAAACATTCCAAGGTTACCAGCAAAATAGTTTTAAGTATAATAGTAACTAATCCCACATTTTATGATAATGGAAAGGGGTGGAGGTAAGATTGCAAAACAGAAGTGGTCAACTATTTATCAGAAAATGACACTTAATTTTTGGAAAATACTGAAAGAAATAATTATTTTGTAGCTTCACAATGTCTGAATTAGAAAACAGAAGAACCTTTCCTGGTTATGGAAATACAATGTATTCCTGCACTTAATAGTAAAAAAAAAAATCTTGCTAGATAACATTTTTAGACAAGATGTCTGGAGAATCAACATTAAACTAGTTCCATAATTTTTGCACTTCCAATGTTCACCAAAATTTTTAAAAACAGCAAAGAAACAGACATAAAAGATTCTACAGTCGAGCTCTGGAAAAAGCATCTTCACAAGTACTTCATTTTCAAATATGATGAAATGAGAGAGGTCTTTAATGTGCTTTTGAATAAAATGGGTCCCGGAAAAATAATATGGTGACAACAATTAATGTCTGTTTCATACAAAACGCCATTTAAAGAAAAATGCTTATTTAAGTAATGCACATTCATTAGCCTTGAAATCAGTTAAAAAGGCTTCTACACCATAAGCTTACCAAGCATAATGCTGCCATTGGGACTGCTGCTACTAGAGAACACTCCTGCAGGAACCTGGATAGATGTGGAGGATCCTGCAGATGAAGATGGTCCTGGCTGTGGTGGTTGCTGTTTCACTGACATGTTAGAGTCACTATTCTTTGGTGGAGACATTCCAAGAGGCACATCTGGATCTGCCAGTTTCTTTATCTGGTGCATTACTCCTAAAAGCAAATATATGAATATATTGAGTTTGGATAAAATTGAAGTCACTTTTTATACTTCCAGACATCACCCCAACAACAAGAAGAGCAGAGGACAGCACAACACCAAGTTGGACACAATCAACTGTTGCAGCATCGATCGATCACAGAACTGCAGATGGGTAGAAGTACCCTGAAACTGGTCTTCCCTAACGAATGGGAAGTGGAGTTAAAAGTGTAAAAACATGACTCAATTTTATGAAAACTCAATACAATGGTACTCCACTATCTAAAATACTAATTTTATACACACTAAAACCCCATAATTACGCTGTTCTAGGGACGGTGGTATAAACATGCAAGAATCGGGATAGCGCTACACATACAAGAAATGATTTATTAGGTATGAAAAAGCAATTTTAACACAATTTAATAGACAATATAATATAATAAATGTTACTGAATATTCAGGTGGAGTACAGTGTAAAATAAAGAAAGATAATTTCTTTTGAAACAAATCTGATTGTCGATTGCTGTGTACTCTTTCCACTAATTATTACATTTACGATTTGCCATTTTGTACTAGTGTACAACTCATTATACACTGCACAGAATTCAAAGAAAGATTAGAGTAAGTGAGGTTTATGTTGAAACATGACCATTTTTCTCCTACCTGACTTGGAGTGCAGTAACGATGGTCCGAGTGATGGTAAACCCTTTCTCAGTCATCCTTCACTGCCTATTACAATCACAGTATCAGTTGTAATAGTGTCTTACTAGTTATACTTTTCTCTGGTAGTGAAATATGGAAAATATGTCAACATCTTTCGTGTTCGTTGCTTTGCTGCTTTCATATTGTTACAAGTGGGTGTTGGGAAACGAGGGAAATCTTTGCAATCAGAGATTGAGATTAGGCAGTTAAGAATTGCTTACTGCCATATGGAATGTATTGCTGTCTTTTTCTACTTACCATGTTTCAAGTTAAAGCAAACACAATAAAAGCATAAAAAAACTTTTTGAAAGTGCAAATTCCTTTCAAGAAAAGGTTCTGCTATATTGCTGATTGTCGGGGTTTTCCAAGTAAAATGCTCAAACTCTCGACTGCTGAGTACAGCAAACTACATATTTGCTCATCATACTTTTAAAACATTCAAAATTTCACATTTTGTTTACATTATATGTATTCTTTTTTGGGTCTAAAAAGTACTAAAAGCAGGATTTGGAAGCGTTAAAGGGGGTAAATTCATGCTATATTAATATGGAACCTCCAGGAACTTTACAAGCTATGCAATTAAAAACAACATGCATGAGGCATCATAACGTGCCATTAAACTGTGCAAGGACTGTGCTTCATTTC
Organism: Hymenopus coronatus; assembly: GCA_030762935.1. Lineage (NCBI taxonomy): Eukaryota > Metazoa > Arthropoda > Insecta > Mantodea > Hymenopodidae > Hymenopus > Hymenopus coronatus. Next base: position 85,098,480 of record CM060897.1, on the reverse strand, counting down.
TAGACTGCCATATTGGGAGAAATTCTTTGTCTCCTGCAGCTATTAATAGTAATGTTATAATTGTTTCCCAAATAAGATTAGTGCTACTATTTTAAGGGTAATATTTTCTTATAATTTTGGTTCACATGGAAATGTATATTTAAGAGGCACTTTGCATTATAAAAACACTTAATATGGTACTAACATGAAACTGTCTAAATAAGCATCTCATTCATTCATTTAAGAACTGAATTTGCTTTTACTTACAAATAATGGGTATTACAATTACAAATAAGAAACCTGCTATTTATAAGCAGTTGCTTGGCTTCAAGTAAATAAACGTACTTGCTTACCAGTTCTTACTGACCTTTATCGCTGAACTACTGCTCAGTGTTGCTAAACTGCTTACTTAAGTTGATTAATGCCATGGCAGAAATCACTGTAGCGATTCCTAACAGGTTTATACAAGGCATAATGAACAGATGTAAGCATTTTATACAAGGCATAGTGAATCAGATGTAAGTTACTTGCAGGGACCTGCACTTTTTGCTCTTGTAATGCAAATTTTTACTGACTTGGTCTTTTTTACACAAATAATGAACATTTCAGTTTTTTCATTACATAACACAAATTTGTATTTTGAGTCTGAAAATACTAGAATTTCAAATAGATGCACCATTTTGCAAGCAGGAGGTTTTGTTGGGGTTAATATATTGCATAAGTTTTGGTAGTAATTTTTAAAAATCAGTACTTCAAAGTTTTACATTGATCAGGCCACAAATACACAAGGTTTTTAAGTAATAATCATAATATCAAACTTAGCACTTGACAGCTCCGAGTGACCACACAGTGTTGTCTCTACTGTGATTGCATCATTGCCAGATAAAGTCAATTATACCCTTTCTATTATTAAGTTGTATAAAATGTGTTGTTAACTGAAAATAACATGTACAGCATATTGCAATGCATGTGGAATAAAATACTTTCAAGAAATAGAAATAAATGTGTACATTAAAGTATGAGGCTGCTGTTTTTCTTTCTTTTATTTTTTTCCTTGGAGTTGAAATACTTATTATGAATCAGAAAATTTGTCTTCCTTCTGTTGAAGTTTCACTCCCTTGCTGATAACAGTTTTTGTGCTTAGTCTAAGAACTGCTGTAGTTCCCTGTACAAGCTTATCAGCAAGAATCACAAACCTTCATGTGTTCCTCGTGTTCAAAGAATTCCCAGGTTCTCCAATTCCAATGTCAGGTTATTGAGTGGCACAACTTGATGCAATCACTATTCGGTAATCAGTGCCATTTTTCGACACTGTTGCTCTTCAAATCTTGTATAAACAATATGAATGAAATATTTATTTATACTAAGCACCCATACAAGGAATATGGCTTATACATCAGCCCAGGCTATTATGTTGCCATATTCCTAGCCAAGTTTTCCTTATAATCTAGCACATTTATTTTAATCATAATGATGATGATAATGATAATAATAATAATAACAAAAAAGGTATACAACAGTCATGCTCAACATTTCTTAAAACAACCTATAAACTTATGTTACATCTACTTCTCTTTTTGCTGACCAAGTCCATTTCTTTTTTACTTTAGCCAAATACTCCCCTTCCTTTTTTGCTATCCTTACTAAAAAGTTTGATTAAGGCTATCTTTCTGTCTATTTTCAGCCATTTACCATTTATACACTGTTTCCTCCAAACCTTTACAGTCAAAAACTATATGTTCCATACATTTTCCTTTTCACCACATATTGGGCACTGATCCTGTTGGGAGTCCTTTTCTCATACCCTTTAGCCTCCACACACCTGCTCGTATCCAAGCAATACTCTCCCTTGTTCATTTAATTTATCCACATACATTTCTCTTTTCCATGTGTTCTTTTAATTTGTATATATGTTTCTAATGATCTTTTTTCCCATATATTGCAGAACAATTTTTGTATTTCTAGATCTTCAAATCTCCTAGCTCCTTTCCAAAAATTATTTGCATTGTTTACCCTCTTTCTCCAAATTTCCCCACAACCCACTATTTTCCAAATTGGTTTGTATTAAATAACTCCACCCAGTTTTCCTCAAATTCTTTTCTTGATATTCTAAGCATTGCCTTAACAAGTTGCTTTCATCTAGATTTGGTATTCTATACCAATACTTAATAGCTCTCTCCATAATCACATTTTTCCTTCCCACTCATCCCATTTCAATTTGAGCAAATTCTTTTACTGTTGCATTTGGCAGAGTTAACACTTCCCTGCAGAACATCCTGTGCACTGTATCTACAACTTCCCAACCACTGTCTAGTCCCCATATTTCAATTCCACATAGCATTTTTGCTTCAACTACCATATTATACATTCTTTCTAGCCAGTTGACATTTATATCTGGTATTTTAAATTTATACTCTCCAATTACTACCAGTGCTCCTTTCCCTTTTGCCAAAGCTAACTTCTTCTGTTTCTCCCATTTTCCTTCCCCCATCAATTTTGACCCCTAAATATATACAATCTCTAACCACTTTATATTCTTCACCTTCTTTCTTCCACTTTTCATACTTGCTCAATTTTGTCCCTTTCTTAAATACAATAAGTGTCTATTTGTTGCAAGGACTGCTTAAGACCAACTGTTGAAATAGATCCTACAACTAAATCGTCTGCAAAAAAATAACCCAGGGATTGTGACATTGTTTATTACTGCCAAACAATTGTTGCTTTTTCCTATCTCAATTAGTATGTCATCTATGAACAGATTGAATAGCTTACACTCACTACAAAATGTTAAAAATCATGCTTAAAGCTTTACATGCTGTACTTCAAAATGGGAAGTGGTTTTACAAGAACTATTCAAAATGGCATCCTGCATTTCTAAGGCAAAAGTTGACTGCGGTGAAGGAACAATTTTAGGAAATTTCTGGTGTTTTCAAATAACCACTACTTCTTGATTCACTGTAAATAAGGTGCATCAGTAAGTTCAGAGGTGAATTTGTTCTCCACATTGTCTCATAGGCAAATCTCAGCATACAAAGTCATTTCAGTGAACAAATAGTTTGAGATAGGGAACTTATGGGCCTGGGATCTAAATTCTTTGCTACAGCATAAAATGTATTAAGGGTTAGCACTTCACTGATCAAACTGCAGTGGACCGTGATGTAAGCACCTGGATCTTGGAGAGCATAGATACAGTAGCATTATTTAGCGCAATGGTTAGCATGTGGGCACCAGGTTAAGATATCAAGGTAGCTGAAGGTTCAAGCCTCTATAGATATGTTTTTTTTTATGTCGTCTTTTTTCCCTTTTATAATGAACCATTCACATTTTGCTGCATTACTCAATATGATTTACTGGTACTGACAAACAAAATAAATGTAATGTACGATTAGTATGTAGGTGCAATGTAGAAAGTTCCAATAATTGCATTTAACACCTGAAGGGCTACACTTCTCTGAATCCCTTCAAAGGAGGGGTTACAGTGAAATACACATTGATGTGTTATGCACATTACAATTGTAGGCATTTACAATTAACAAAACAGCTATATAATTGTGTCAAATTGAATTCAAATGAACTCTCTTTGCAGTAAAACAAGTACCTACATAAAATGAATTACGAACTATATACTAGTCATTGAAGCAAATTCTACCGTTTCACTTCTACATGAAAAGCAAATGTCTTTATATTCAAGAAATAATACAATAGCCAATGCACAAAATGCACGAGGTCACCAGAAGATTTTTAGATGTGACGACCTGAAACATCCCTGCAGAGATTACACCTACGAAGAACTGAACCAGCCCCCTGTCAAAAATTCCAGGATTGTTGTGAACCTCACCACAAAAAGTACATGAGCTCAGAAGTTAAGCTTAGATTATCTTAGAACATTCGTGTGATCTATTTCGCACCTAGTCGAAACAATTTATTTTTTTACACATAATGTGTACACTTTTACACTATGAACATGTTTAAAATTCATGGTTCTCACAGTATTTACATATAAACAGACAAGTTTTTTAGAAGCAGTCTCAGAGGAAAACCTAACACTTCTTTTGGAGAGAATAACACTGTATTTGACCAAATGATAAACACACCTTTTGCAATCTTCCTAGCTATATGCAAATTTAAAGAGAAAAACATGGACTAATTTGTTCAACATCTTGTTCCAGAATCAAATGAAACACACAGTGGAGTTTTTAGCAATGCTGAAAAGATGCAATTTCTTATTAAGATAAATAGGAAATCCCAGTTTTCAAATTGGTATTGTTGAGAATGGTATTATCCAAGCTAATTTCAAATGCTCTCTTGGAAGTCGCAGCACTGTCAAACAAAAAAGCAGTGATTGGGTACAGTTTTCCCCACAAAGTCGTTAATGGTATTGGGAAAAAAAAAAACAATCTTAGTGAATCCCAACATAACATTATATTAGCAAAATGTTTTGTTCTTTTCACAGTTTTTTCTTATGATGCTGCAAAAAAAAAAAAAAAAAAAAAAAATAAAAAAACCAAACAAACTTGTGTGAAGAGAACAATACATTTCATGCAACGAAATGTTGTGCATTTTCCAAAGTTCTTACATCTCCTCTGAGTGAGAATTTTCTCCACCATGTAGTTTGCCCTCCGTGGTGTAATGGTTGCCATGCTAGCTTCATATACCCAAGGTCGCAGGTTCAAACCTGGTGGAGGACGATGGATTTTTTCGGGTGTAAAAATCCTTAGCATGGCTTCCTTCGGAAGGGAAGTAAAGCCGTTGGTCCCGTGTCGTAGATTTAGAACCTCAAGCCTGATAAGAGAGGCCTCTGAGCAAAATTAAACGGTCTTTCATGCCCAGTATAGAATGGGACGCTGAGAACCACAGCAGTTAAAAAGCGTCCATAAATAACATGCCATTTCCATTTTCTCCACCACGTATCCAATGTTATCCCGGCAGATCTTGGATTTTGGCATGAGCTCTTGAGGTTTATCCATTTTTGGTGATGTCAGCAGAGGCAATACTTTGTTGGAACTCTTCAACTTTCTACACAACATCCTGATATTGACAATACTGTCAAAGCAGAATCTAACAAGAGGCCAGTACTATTCCTTGGAGTGGACCGTAATTCTATAGACCTTACAGTTGGTCAAAAAGATCAACATCTCCCATCCCTTTGTTAGAGTTGTACTAAGGTTGGTTGAGGCACGGTTACATGCTTTTGTTCTGCTTTACTCCATCTCTTGCAGCTCCCCTTTGTGAGACATTGCTTACAGGTTTTTTGAGGTCATTGGCTTAACAGAACTAAGTGTTCAACTTGAACAAGATAAGAGCCACGAAAATCTGTTTTTAGGGCTTTCAATAGGGCTTTCTCAATCTTGTATCTTCAGAGAATGCCAATGCAGTGTAATTCAAGCTTGCTTAGTGATTCCAAGAGTGGAAGAGTTGAAATAGTTGTCAAAGACAACAGAATGAGGAAGAAATCCTACAAAGAATTTTTCTGTGTAGGATTTCACACAACAATGTATTGTATCATATAAGCTTAGATAATGATTTTACAAATTATGTGAATATTAAAACCATAAGCCAGACATTTGTACCAATAAGAGCAGCTTCAGTATAGGACAAAATTCTTACCTGTCACACATTATGTTACCAGTTTAGAGTAACACCAAGAGAAAAATGACTTACTGCACCATCATAATATTTTTGTACCACCAAAATGGCATTAAACTGACTGTCCATAGACACAATCGTAACAACCTACAACTTTCCATCTAGTGGTGACAGCATAAAATAAAAACAAACACATTACGTACGATAACACATTCTGTGGTCATTAATGGGCCAACCTAAATTAATAATTTGAATTTGCATGGAAATTCATGTTTTGAGTGGGAGAGGTGGGGAGGAGAGTATGGAAATGTATCAGAATGTGATGGTGATGCCAGTAGCAGAAGCAGTGTAGCTGTAACAATGATGGATATGATTTTCAATTTAGACATACCTCTTAACATATCATTGTAAAACACTTTGTGTAATTTAATTTGTGCAGAAATTCACATTTTGGATGGGAGAAAAACAGAGAAGGGAAAATGGAAATGTACCAGCAATTATGGCAGTAGCTTAGCTGTAACATTGATGATAGATATGATTTTCTATTTGGACAACATACTTAATGTACTATATTATAGAAAGTTTTACCTGATTCAAATTTATGCATAAACTCATGTTATGGGTGGCAGAGGGAAGAACGGAAAAGTATGATATCTGTGTGTGCGTGTGCGCGTGTGTGTGTGTGTGGGGGGGGGGGGAGGGAAACTCCCAGTTAAACCTCTCTTTCTGCTTGACCACTGGCTCCCAACATTACACAACTACCAATGTGAAAGGAAGTCTTCTATTTTTATTTCATCTTGGAGAGAAAATATTTTTCTAATGAGAATGTTTGTAGGGCTTTTAACATATAACTTTTTGGTGTGAAATGAAATGTACAAAATCTGCTGCATATGTCACAACCTTGGCTGTAATCTTTACCATTTCCTCTAGAGTTTTCTACTACCGTACCTATAAAGTTTGAAATTGACATTTTTCAGCATGTTATTTGGAAAACATATCCCAAATGCAAGATGAGCCACAGTTCTCAAAATTAATATTTTGGAAAAAATTTGGTCTTTTTTTTTTTTGGATAAATAGGGTACGTGAAAGAGCAAGCTTTTATTTATATTAGTCAATAATATGATTTCAAGATGACACCAGATAGCAGAACTATAGGATTGTTGCAATCACATGAATGAGAAAAGAAGTTTGGAATATTGGAAGAGGTTGCTTCTGTTTCAACTTCATTACAATAAAGCAAAATAAATGCAATCTTCATGACATTCAAGTAAGATTTGACGAGTGCTGTAAAGTCATTTTTTAGTATTTATGTAAATAAGCATTTTGTAACATTTTTCATACACAAATAAATAACCTGATCAGGAGATGAAATGAGCTGAATTATACAATTATGGCTAAAATCACAGAACTTGCAAACAAAGACAAATGAATTAATTTAAAGTTCTCATATTGCTCCAATTACCAATTTTGTTATGTTGAGCAAAAAGAGTGGATAACATTGAATCATGTTTCTTAATCTGCTCTTATTAACTATTTATTTTGGTTCATTTCATGTATTGGTTCAATACATTATAGTCTCACATTTAATTATATTATTAAAGAATAATAATAATAATAATAATAATAATAATAATAATAATAATAAACATTATTAGAATCATGAGTCATACAAAAGAATTAAAAAAGCACTGGCAACCATTATCCTGGTATGACAATGCTAAAGTTATATGTACAGACATACAAGTTCTCTTGCAATTGGCTGCTATCTAAGTTGGCATTTGTCATTATGAATAACAATATATTGCTTATGTTTATGTCTAAGTTTTATATTATGTTAATGCTTAATTTTCATTGTGACTGGTCCTCCATAGTTAAGTTTACCTTCTCTACGGAAATGAACTCCAAATACTTCTGGAAGTTTCTGCATCAGAATTTCTGCCATCTGTAAAGCACCCACCACAATTCGGAGGTCTTGAGAGGCCATCATGCCTGCTATGTGACTCGACACAACTTGGTTCTTCAACACCTCCTATAACAGACAACTGTCTGTGACATCAATGTTGTTAAAGCAAGCACCATAAGCATATTACGTGATACATGCAAAACATACCTTGAGCAGGTCCGCAGAGGCATAATACACCATGCGCAGCAGAGCACGTAAACATTTGCAGCGCACTGCAGGGCCTGCTGAGGAACTGTATACCTCATATAGCACACTAAATAATGATCGAATAAATGATGCTGCAAGGCCCCTCTCCTCTCTCAAACATGCCACCCTTGCATCTCGAGTACTGGAACAAAACATGCCAACATGTACTTATTTACAGAAAGTTCTGTTGGAGTATGTGTTCCCCTTATCATATCTGCACTTACAGCTTAATATGGGCATTCACCAAGTTTCCTTATGCTATTTTATTAATTTGAGTCCTAGTGCTTGGTTTTTTTTAATATCATTAAATTTAGCAATGATCAAAAGCAAGGTGTTATATTAATCATAAAAGAAATAAATCATGTTATGTTCTGAATGGCTTAGAGTTTCACAACACACAGTAGAAATGCATATCAGCCAAATTCCTGAAAAAACTTATCCACAAGAATCACACAATATCAACTGTGCCCTTTTTGCTGACGATCTAGTAATTTGAACTTCGCTGAAAAGAAAACATCACCACCAACTCACCTCGCAAATGAATGATGACTTTGTAAGTTATCCAGCTGGAGTAAAGAAAATGATATGCAAGTTAACACAGAGAAAACAAACTATCAAATATTCTCTCTATCTCATAAGACACCAACAGTCTCACTTACATTGGAGAAAGTTCCCATCACCCAAACCGAAGCTTATAAATATTTAGGGGTAACATTTGACAAGCTAACATGGAAGCATCATATATTGACAGTAACAGAGAAAGCCAGCAGAAGACTTTCCATTTTGAAAAGATTAACTGGAAGTAAATGGGGATGTTCTAAACAAGTATTGAATAATACATATAAAGCCCATATCAAACTAATTCTCCAGTATGGTAGTGAATCAATTATTACAGCAACAAATCAAATTTAGACAAAGTAGAGAAAGTTCAAAATCAAGCATAACACATTATTACAGGTGCTGTTTCATCTGCTCTCATATCAATTCTGTAAGGATTTACAGCAAATCATTACAGGCAGACAGAATTCAATGTAGTCTTGTCCTACATGAAAAGTTTAAAAGACTACCTAATATAGACTACTGGAGAAACTATACGGATACTCCTAGAAACTTAGAAATCCAACAAGGTTTTATACAAAAAGTTAAAGCTCTACAAAAACAATACAGTTTATCATTGAACATTTATAGTATAGAAAAGTTATCCCCTCCGCCTTATCCTGTCAATAGAATTAAAATTGATTGTGACATAGAATTAATGAAACAAATTAGCAAACAAGATGCAAACCCAGTTCAACTAAAACAAGTTGCCTTATAAACTATCTACACAAAATCCCCAAAAACGAGTGGACACACATTTATACTGATGGATCTAAAATTTGATACAGCAGGTGCTGGAATATATAGCAAATTATTTTGCTCTTACATATATCTGGTTTCAAACTCAACCCATTTCAACAGTGAACTTGAGGCAATCAATTCTGCATTGAAACAACTTTTCTATCACATTAATGTCTTCAATAAAGCAGTCATCTTTAGTGATTCAAAATCTGCAATACAAGCCATTTGTACCAGTGTATGTGCAACTAAAAGAACAGCCGAAATCTACCAAAGTATTAAACACTTACAATCTCTTCACAAATCGATAGTTTTACAGTGGATTCTCTCACACTGTGTTCTTAATAATGAAAAGGCAGATGCCTTAGCAAAAAAAGGCACAACGATTCACCAAACTAAAAACTCATCATTATCATTTCACTCATCAAAACTACTAATATAGAAAACCATCCAACAAAAAACATACGACAGTTTAAACCAAGAGAGTATAAATAAACAATGGAAAATCTTGTTGAACAATGCAACAATAATTCTAGAATGTCTAAGATCAAAAGCTATTGCTCTGTTTCGATTACATACACGACATGATTGCTTGGCTGCCCAGGAACGAGATTTGGAGCTCGATCTTCGAGCTGAGAAGATGGCTAAGAAGAGACCCTGCAGAGCCGCCGCTGCTAAGGCAGCAACCGTCACCACCGGCCGCCACCGCAGTTGCAACCATCGCTAACGCCTCTGCCCAGCTCTACACCACCACCGCTGCCGCCCCGGTTCAGTGCCGTGCAGTCGTGGTGGTCTTCTTGCTTGGTGCCCTGCCAACGCTGCTGTGCCTTCGGACACTCAGCTGAAGTCTGCTCCTCGCCGCTGCGGTGCCACTACTGTGGTACCAACACCACCACCGCCGAGTACACTGGGCACAATCTCTACCGTCGCTGCCAGTTCTGTGCCACCTGTCGTGGCACAGGACACTTCACCAGGCAAGTCCAGTGCCCTCTCTACCACAGGAACAGACCACCACCACCACCCACCTGGACTATACCTCCGCCGATCGTCATCGACACCTGCACCCTCGATAGATGCAGCGACACGGGACGCCATTCAGGACCTCCATGCGGAGATCCTGAACGTCTGCGCTCGTTTAGTTGCCCTTGAAGAGCTGTGCAGTGGCTTCGACGAAAAGCTACAGGACCTTCAAGCTGCCACCACCGCCGCCATCTCCACACTACAGTCCACCAGTGCTGAACTGTCCAACCGGATAGCCAATGTTTAGCCGCAGCCTCAACAGGACCTCCAGCTGCAGCGGCCCCACTCCAGGGGCCAATGGGGATGTTCCAAGAACCGGCGCTGAGTCTTGGATTCTTCGCGCAAGACATTTACGAATGGAGAAGAACCAACACTAACTCCAACTCAATCCTTCACCCTCAAATTCCTTCACTCCTCTCCCTGAATCTTCCGCAGTGACAGTCTCGGCCTCGGTCAAGTCTGTCTCACAGCCCTCATTTCACCCCTCTGACTGCACCCTGCAGTCAGATAAGATATCACCTTGAATCCGCAGGTGCAATCATGCGGTACCGCCTCTCCTTTTTTCCTTCTAATACCGGTGGAGGGGTTTTTTAGTCGGATGCCCACATGGGAGACCCCGACACTCCGGGCTTGCCCGAACTAGTCCTTAAGGTGGATTTTTCCCCTCCACTCACCAAAAAAAAAAAAAGGCTGCCCATCTACATAAACTAAACATCCTTCCAACTTCAAATTGTATACTTTATAGAGAAGAGGATTCTAGAGTGAATATGGCTCATCTTAGGAAATGTCAAAACAGCTACAGATCTCTCACTGCATTACTGGGAAGCAAGAAGGCAAATGGAAGAACCCCAACATACTGAGCATTAGCAACCAACCAACCAACTTATCCACGTTATCACAGGAAACTATTCATTAATGCTATTGTACATTATAAAATTGAAGTTGATGCTAACAGTATTTGTGACTATCACCAGATTTAGCACTATTTTCTTGATTACTTAAAAAGTGTACTAGATAGTTCATTTATTGCCATAAAATTAAAGAAATGTAAGGATCCTCAATAATCCAATTTTTTTGGAGTATTCAGAATCATTAGCTAACTTGTTACTATGCAACTCTTTCTGCCAAAGGAAAGTATCAATTTGATATTTGCAACAAAATTTACAGTTAACAACATTTGTGTGTAATTAAAATTTTCTTTATCCTAATATTTAATGAGCTAATCCACACTTCTAACTTCAGCTGATTCTTGATATTGCCAGGCACATTAAAGAGATTAACTATGAAGTTCATTTGGGCTCTGTACAAATCATAGATTGAATTTTCTTGGTGACGGTGGTAGTGGTGACAATAATACTGTCACATAGCACATACCTTGAGCTACTGGTCACAAACTGAAGAGGTGGATTCCAAAACAAAATCAAAAAGTTAATTTTTCAGGAGGGCAGAAAAAGTTGTTGGTTTTTTATGAACATTATTGTTTTGTTATATTATAAATATGAGACTTTTACATTTTTCTGAGTAGTTTGTATTTACATCTTAAAGTTTATAGGCAATAAATCAAGACGTAGCAGGATTTGGAAACAAAGTATGCTTTGTTTGAAGAGAAATTGCACAGGTTTATTGTTAAGAGCGTTGTATTACATGTTAGTTGGATAAGAAATCTTGCATTTTATATCAAATCACTAATGCAATATATTAGATACATATGTTAACTGAAGAAGATTATTAAATTTCAATAACTGTAGAACACGCAGCTTTTACATCAACCAAACAAACCAGATTTTTAGTCTTTCTTTTAAATAAATACTGTATTAAGTAAAATTATATTACAATATTTTATTTAAACTGAACAAAAATGTTTCATTTCACTTTATTTGATATGAACATTTACCCCTTCAACTATATAAATGGTTCACCATCATATTCATGAATAATGTCATCACTGTCACCTTCAGGTTGCTTTAGTGCTTGGTCATAAAATTGCTGAACTTGTTTATTTTCTGCACATATGTACTTCATAAGCTTAAGAAATCATTCTTTTTCACACTAATGATGTTCTCTATTGTCACAGCAGAAATATTAGAGAAAGCTGCAGAAAATAATGTATTCATTTTTGTCACAATGGGAGAAGAAAAGTCCCCATAATATGTATTACTGGTGAAAAATGCCAATGTTCTTAGGGTACTTAAAAATATGTTTCCCCTGCATTCTATAGGGCATTTTAGTCTTCAGTGAATTTTTTGCATTTATTTGTAATCCCCTACAAACCAGGCTTTACCTAATATCCTTAATGGTCTTTGTAGATATAGTATTTGGATGTCGCCTTCTGTGGTGTAATGGTTACTATGCTAACTTCATATACCCAAGGTCGTGGGTTTAAACTTGGCGGAGGACGATGGATTTTTTCGCGTGTAAAAATCCTTAGCATGGCTTCCTTTGGAAAGGAAGTAAAGCCCTTGGCTTCGTGTCACAGATTTACGGCACATAAAAGAACTTCAAGCCAGATAGTGAGGCCTCTGAGCAAAATTAAGCGGTCTTTCATGCCCAATTTAGAATGGGATGCTGAGAACCAGAGCCATTAAAGAGTGTCCATAAATAACACACCATTTACATTTTTTTGGTATTTGGATGGGCCCAATATGGCCTGCCTTTTCCGGAATATCCTCTCCATTCTCCCAAACACCCTATCAGGAGGCATGTAACTATGCCCTCTGATTGAAAAAATGAGTTGGATTTTAGTGAACCTGTGCTGGTTCTGATGAAGTTCATAAGTGCAGCAATGACAATAACATTTTTATTTTGTGCACAACATGAGTTAGAAAACAAACAGAGTTTCTAGAACATTAAGAAAATATATCAATGCAGAGCCGTTGGGAGCCATGACCAGATTGATTTTCGGTCCAAGCATGATTAAAGATGGTTTCCTTACAGCTTACTTCACTTATGACAAATATCAGGTTAAAATCCAAATTTGGAGAGACAATATACCTCTGAGACGTTTACTTTAGGGAGATAATTCTGTTGCATGTCGAAAGAAACAACATTATGTTCACTGGATTTCAAAAGCTGAAAAAATCTTGTGGCTCTTAGTTTGTGGAGACAATATTGTGTCATTAATTCAAGTTTTTTTGTGGGTGGTATTTGAGTTCTTAATTAAACCTTTGTTTCTTCACAAAAGAAACAGATGTCTGTTTTGGGACCTGCAAAGCCTAAATTAAATTTCTTTTCAAATATTTTGAAAAAATTACTATAGGGCGCTACCTTCAGGGATGGCTTTTCCTCTTTTTTTCCCCACAAACGCCAGAGCTTTTTAATGCTTAACTTTGGGGATTGGTGGCCTCCAGCACTATTCCCTCTTCCATGACGACTTCCTCTGCTTAAAAGATGATATATATGCCACAATGGATGGTGCTACCATCCTATCATGATCTGACTCAGGTCATGTTTCTCCATATACATAGAAATGCTTACAAAGGGAGTTTAATTTGAACCAGCCAACTTGAGTTATAGAATGTTTTCCCGCACATTCTGACAATGACACCATTGTTTTTGCGGACAAAATAAGATACTGTTATTAAAGATCTAGGTGACTGAGTTTCTCTGCCTTTTGGTTTTAAGTGTACTAGATATGACTTACTTCAGTAGAATTTCTTGCAATGCCTTAGTTTTATTGTCATAAATCTTGCTATGGAATAATTTAATATCCCCTAACTCTAACTCATCAGCTTAGCAATGGTTCTTATTAACATGTGCACATGTAACACTAGGAGCAGCATTAGAAGAAGCACTATTATAACATATTTATGGCGATTCTTGTCCCAGTTGTCATGATCTATCTTTTTCTTCCTTTATTCAGTTCCATCACAAGTTTGCTGTAATCATCAAGGTTATCGCGAATTGCGAACACGTAATGTAGCAACACACTCCAACTTTCAATTGGAAGTAGTGAAAAAAGGTGCGAATCACTGCTCAGTCAGCTGTGATTGTTGTCTATGTGCATGGCCACTGACTTGAGTTTGGAATAAAACAGAAGAGAATAAAACTTAGCTGGATTTGGAAAACATCACAGATTTTATAAATGTATTCAAGTGATTTAGTTGGATTTGAGGTGTGTTGTATTATTAATAGTATACATACTGCATACGACAACTCAAACATCTTAGATAAAAATCACCAAAAACTGACTTAGTTGGTTTTGGAATCCACCTCCTCAATTGGTGACTCATCAGGAAAGTATGAGGTAAATACCTATATAACAAAGCTTAAGGGTGTCGAGTTCAACTCTATAAAAATTACCACTAAAAAGTTACAATTGTAGAAACAATAAAAGTACATCATATACAATATAATCCTTTCCAAACTTTATAAGGTCACAGTTCATTTCCACATACTTTTTAATAGAGTAATAAACTTTGCTGGTATATTTTTATATACTTTTGAGCGAGTTTGGATATGCATTCCTCAAAAACATTGTGATAATTTATTGCATATTTTAATCCCCATATAATATTGATATTGATCAAGTAAAGCAAGACAACATGTGCAGTATTTTATGTCCCTTTTACTTTCTGTGTTGTGATCATGTTGGTGCTGATTGTTTAGTAGACTGCTATATCTATTGTGCATATATATATATATAAAGTTGGGTCAAGAGTGATAAGCAAGAAACCTTAAACTTGAGTGGGTTCTTATACATTATTTTCTTTTGGATTTGAAAGTTTCTAATTACATCTGTTGCATTTCCCCATACAGCTAATGAAAGTATTCAGTGAAAGTAGCCGTAATATGTAATTTTTCTTGTTTGCAGTGTTTGAAACAATTCTGAAATCATGTAATAATATATGGAGGTGCTCTGGTTTCAGGTGGCTTCCAACACCTAGTATTGCATATATTTTGTGTTGGTAATCTGAATATCAGCTTGAATTTAACTTTTCACCTTGTAAAATATAATCTAACATAAAGGTTTCAAAAATTTTTGGCTGACAAAGATATAGAATGAATGTGCTTATATGTACAAAGGAATCATCCCATGTCAAATTGCACAAATTTCAAGAAATTAGACCTTCATGTCTCTGGCTTCATTGAAATTAAAATGTTCAGTGAAGCAAAAGATGGTTCACATGCTATTTTGTTAGTCTCCGTTTTCATTATTCTAGTAAATATAAAGCATTAGATTTGTCAGATTTTTGTGCGTGTTGTTCTATATAAGTATTAATATTTCTGGTATCATGGTCAGAAAAATATTATCTTTTACTTATTTTGAATCCTGGAATACATACTTCATTTAGAGTCAAACAAAATATAGTTTTATTCATAAGAAGCACCATTAATAATATAATTACTTTCATTTTAATTTACTTTTAAAATATTAATGAGTCTATGTTCACACTTAAACTTCACTTATATAAAGCTGTATAAATCTTGGAACATTTTCATAGACACTTGGTCTCCATCTTCAGCACAATATCGACAGATAGTAGTTATCTATTCTTCCTCTTTCCTCAGCATGAACATCTAACTGCTGCAATCTGGTGGTAAAGTTGGCAATATTGCTGACTGACAGGTTTTTGAAATTCAACAAACTGTTACATTTTTTAAAAAATGAAGATCTTTTCCTAAGTGAGTTCTAAAGTGGTTATTAACGTTTTTAAAGCTTTAATTTCTAATACTGTGATTGTTCCAAAAATGGTATGCCACTTCTTATTTATAGATTTTAACTTTTGTATTCCTTTTATACTCTTTCAATCTGACATTTAAGTTCCTCTTGGTCATTCCTCTATAAGATTTATAACAACCATCACATCTGATTTGACAAATGCCAGAATACAAATAATATAATATGGTATTCTTCAGTTTGTTTATTTACTAATTTTCTAAATCTGAATTTATTTTGAGGAGGCAATCTAAAGGAGTAACTTTTGAAAATTTTTTTTTTCACAAAAACCCAAGGATGGTAAATTTGTTATATTTCCAATTTTTTTTTTTAAGTAAAAACTTGTGTCACTTTCTTTTGTATCTTATCATATTTAATCATTTTGGATATAAGACCAGGGTTGAAACTATTTAAATTTGCTGTCTTGAGTATGTGTTGAACTTCTAATGGGATAGTGTTAAGCCGAAGAATTAAAGTTCTGAATGCTACATATTGGTGTGATAAGGGGTTGCAAGTATTCTTTTTCATTTTTTCTACATGTAAAGGTTTTCTGTAATTACCAATTTGAATGTCTCATGATCTCTGAAGACTTTTAAGACCAAAAAAGGTAAGCAACTCTTATCTTTTGTTTAAACATTTCACATTCCTTACTCAGAAAACATGGTCACTCAGAAACTCTTGAATGAATAAAAGTAGGAGTCCATGTACGTTCCAGTCGTGTAAGGAATGTAAAATCCCTGCTTGCCAACATATATCATAAGCCTTCTCAAGGTCAAAAAATATCCCAAGGGTGTGACAATTCTTCATGAATCCATTCATGAACTGCATCAAAATCAAGACAAGGTGGTTAGCTGTTGAATATTGAAAACCGCTGAAGGTATTGGTCAGTAGGTTGAGTGTTTTCAACCACCAAGCCAACCATCCATTGATCATGCATTCCATCATCTTGCAAACACAACCGGTGAGGGAAATATGGCATATGCTGGACGGAAGATGGTGGTCCTTTGCAGCTTCCAAAATAAGTATGTTGTTGGCTTCCCGCCATGGAAAAGTGTCAGCATTTGGATATGGATTCCATCTGGACCTAGTGAAAGTTTCATGAAGATAAAAGTGTATATGTTTTAACTCTGCCATGATGAAAAGGGGATTGTATCTTAAAAGTTTCCAGAATGAAAGGAGAATTCCTAAAGATTCCACTTGAGCCTTAACAGGAAGCAACTCAGGCGAATAATTATCTGAGCTAGACACTTGAGTGAGAGCATTGCCAAAAGTGTTAGCCATATGAAACATATCAACACAGCTCCCGCAGTGATTGGCTTATGAGTCAATTTTCTGGCCATGCATCTTAACTCATCTTATACAACAGAGGAAGGTGTATGTCAATTAAATGAAGCTACAAACTTGCTTCATGATGTCTTTTTGCTATCCCTAATAACTTGACTAGATCTGCATCCTCTTATTTGTCAGGTTACCCAGTGTAGGGCAATGTTGGAAAACCCTGAGAGCATGCCTACAAGCATGAATGGCATTCTGGGATTCATCCATCCAACAAGGTACTGATAATCAACCACAGGGCTGAATAGTTGACCGCAGAATAGACTACTCTACAGCATCAAGAATTGTCTCCGAGATGTCAGACTAAAACACACTGAGTTGTGCTCCTAATTAAAAACAGCCAAACAGAAGTAAAGGTTCCAGTTGGCTTGATTTAAGTTCTATGTAGGTGTGGAGCAATATCTTGTGTTAAGAGACTAATAAGACATGGAAAGTGGTCACTAGAGTGTAAATCAGAGATGATATTCCACTGTAAAGCAAAGGCTAACTGTGGTGAACAAACTGCTATATCCAGGTGTGAAAAACTACTGAAAGTGTCAGAAAGAAATGTAGGCTCTCTGATGTTCAGGGCAACTAGGTTATAACTGTCCAAGAAATCTGCAATTAACTTACTTATCGCACAAGTACGAGGTGAGCTCCAAAGTGAATGATGGGCATTCACGTTGCCTAGCAACAGAAAAAAGCTGCTACCCGGGAATCAGTTGGAGGCAGATATACAGTATTTATCAGAACACAAGACAATGTTTTGTTTTTTTCCAAAAATATTCATGTTCAGAATTGGGAGTAGTCTTGCATTTGCGATATCTATTTTCCGAGTACCATGAGGTGGGAAAGCAAGTTTCAAACTTTGTGGATATGGCAGTGGCAAAGCCTGGGGGAATTTGTTAAGATTGCTGCCAAGGTCACGATGAATGCAGCAGATTTTGTGCATTTCATTTAGTGCCAAAAATTAACTGTTGGAAAAAAGATTTCTCACCCAGACTAAAATAAAATTGCAGGACTTTCTTTCGCATCAGTTACTGTATGTTGTGTTGTGTTGTATTGGGAATCAACGGTCTAACAGAGAAAGGTTCGGTGCGCATTTCCACTGCTCCTACCGGACATACATATACAAGTAACATTCCCGTTTTACCCTCTGCCTCTTTGTGTACCATCAACGTGAATTTACAATCAAATTCGATTTAGATAAAACGTTTTCTTAAATTTGTTGTCTTAATAGAAAATAGCATCCATAGTCATCGTCTAAGCTATGCTGTCATCACCCCCACCATCACACTTCTATTATTGTGTACATTTCATACATCTGTCTCTCTCCCATGGATTTACATGCAAATTGAATTAGGTAAAATATTTTAGTATGTATTATATTAAGTTTGTCTTAATAGAAAATTGCATCCATAATTGTTGTTTCAGCTATGCAGCTGTCACCACCTCCGTCACACATCTATCATAACGCATAATCCATAGATCTCAGTGTCTTGCCTGCTCAAAATCTGAATTTACGCACAAATTCAAATTTAGTGAAATGAATTGCAATAGATTATATTAAGTTGTCTTAATAGAAAATTGCATCCATAATTGTTGTTACACTAAGCCGACACTATCACCACTGAGCACAGACACACTGGTACATTTCCGTACTCCCTTCTCCATCTCTCTTCCACTAACAATATGACTTTCTATACAAATTCAAATAAGGTTAAAGCTTTTACGGTGTTTTATATTCAGTATATTGCCTAAGTAGAAAATCATATCCATAATCGCCATTACAGCTAAGTGGCCACCTCTGCCGCTGCCACTGCCACAGTCACATTCTACAATCACAGACATACCTTATATTTATTTCCATACTCCCTTCTCTGCCACTCGAAACATGAATTTCTGTGCAAATTCAAATTATTAATTTTGGTAAAGCATTTTACAATGGAGTGTATTATTAAGTATGTTGCATAAATAGAAAATCTTATTTAATTATTCTTTTAGTTGCACTGCCATTGCTATTATTACCTTCTTTGTCCCACACCTATTGGCACATCATTTCTGTTCTCTTCTTTCCCACTTTCCTACTCAACATATGAATTTCTGCCCAAATTCAAATTAAATAAAAAAAAAGGTGGGACTTAATCAGCTTAAGTGTCCCTTAGTTTGTTCAAAATATAAGGCAAAACTTTCAAATTTATTTAAGAATTAAATTATGTCTTCCTTTTATATAGCTCATATGCTAAATTCCAAAATTAAGTTCTGTAAAAAGGGGATCATCTTACATTTGAGGTAGTCTTGTATTCAGGTAAATACAGCATATACAAATGGTAACTGGTGAACGGCAGTTTAATCCTTACAGCGACTGGATGTCGGACTGTAAGGACACAGATTCCACAAATGTATTATCTCTGATGAGTATCATAGTGCAGGGAGATTCTTCTGGTGATACACCATACCCTAGAGCTGTACTATTTGATTTTAAAGCTATCTTGTGGATGGAGCTGTCTCTTGCAAACACGCCACCAAAGGATCATTCTAGTTGAGCAACAGCTCAAGCTCTGTTAATGTATTCTTATTTTGCATATGTTCCATTGTAGAATAGCCATGGCCTTTATTATGGGATAAGTCTTTTCTATTTTGAAGGCTACGGTGATCAGCAAAATTTCTTCTGTTTTGGTGTCGGGCTAACACCTTTTAGCGGATGATGATTCTGCCTCTTAGTCACTGTCCTCCTAGCAGTAGGAGAGTAGCAGATGGGGGAGGACCTCTTTCCAATTCAAAACTTTGGTTTGAATACTTGGAAATAGAGATCAGAAAAGACAAAATTTGCCAACCTGAGTCCTTCCCAGAAGAGGATCTGCATAGAGATTTATGTGGACTTTTGTTTCCCTTTGTTGATTTGGGAGCAGGCTTTATGCTTTTTTTGAGGCAGCTAGTTCTTTCATAGCTGGTCTATAATTTTATTTTAGGTGCATTATATATTATCACCTTGCCAGTCTTGTTGGTCAATATCGATTGCTTTGGTGGTCATGTAGCAGCATCACTTTTTACAGTTCCAGATATAGCAGATGTTGATACTGACTTAGATGTTGAAGTCAAAGGCTTAGGAAATGATCTGAGAGAACCTTTTCTGCAATAGTGTTCCCATTTATATTGCAGGTCAGAGTTGGGATTTCTCAATTTAGCTGCAAGGTACCAGATGTTGGGACAGAGGGCTGGCAGAGTTGGCAAAGTTTCCGGGCTTCGGAGGATACCTCTTTAACCTGTATCTTCTGGATTGCCTATTCCTCTGCAAAATGGGGACAGTTATGGGAACTTGATAATGTTCACCATTGCAGTTAATGCATGCTAGAGCCGACATCTGTCGTGCAAAATATCACTAAAGTTGATGCAGGTAGACTTGCCATTGCAGAATTCACCGGTGTGGTGTGCTGCCACTTATAATATCTGAGCAGGTTTATTATATTTGGCCTAACCATGATGGATTCATATCCTGCCTTAATACTTTGTGGGAGATCTACTTGATCAAAGGTAGGACACAGGGTATGTGTCGGCACAACTTCTCCATTTATGTTATGTTGAACATGATGCTATGTGTGACAATCAATAAAGATTTTCTTGAATTTCCTCACTGGTCAAACTATCCGATGAGCGGATGTTTACCAAAAATGGAAATGGCGTGTTATTTATGGACGCTCTTTAACTGCTGTGGTTCTCAGTGTCCCATTCTATACTGGGCGTGAAAGATCACTTAATTTTGCTCAGAGGCCTCTCTTATCAGGCTTGAGATTCTTTTACGTGCCGTAAATCTACGACACGAGACCAACAGCTTTACTTCGCTTCCGAAGGAAGCCATGCTAAGGATTTTTACACCCGAAAAAATCCAATGTCCTCCACCGGGTTTAAGCCCGCAACCTTGGGTATATGAAGCTAGCATGGCAACCATTACACCAAGGAGGACGATAGGATGTTTACCACATTGCGCGAGGAATTCAAGGTCTTGTGCACAACCTTTACTGGATAACTGGCTTGCATATTGGCCTTAAGTATTTTTGCAGCCTGGGATTCTGATTGTGCTTCTATGAGGAGTGTGCCGTTACGAGCTCTAATACAAGATTTTACAGATCAGCAATTTTATCAAGACCCTTTTGTACCACAAAAGGTCTCATGTTCCTTCCTCTATTTTATTAATCAAGTAGCAAGGACCACAAAACTCGGTTTCTTTTCCTACCTTGATACCATATTGAATGTATTTTTTGTTTTGGGCATGAAAAGTCTTTAAAGTGTTTGTCTCCCAGTTCTCAACACCCATCACGGAGTCCAACGAGGGGTCACCCCATTGGGATGAACGGGCTACACAGGGGAAATAGCTAGCTCACCATCCCATTCACCCTGGAGTTCAGTGTAGTACCTAGTCCTGTCTGATTAACTAGGGGTGGGTTAGTCTCTAGCCCATTTAGATGAAGCAGAAACCAAAGCAGTGTATTAGGTTGCATGCCCTCCCTGGTCACTGAAAAGACAGAAGGCTCAGGCTCAATTACACAACCCTCATTCAACCAGCATATTCCTTTCCACAGTCATGGGTCTCCATCTGAGTGGGGTGTGGGTGTTTCTGCTGACTCCCTCACCAGAGGAACCCACTCTGAGGGAGTCAAGATTGGCTCAGGATCATCAGTGCGCCAAACCAGTACCTTACTCTAGTAGGCCCCTAGGAGGACAATTTTGGTAATGTTTACAAGTTTCACCAATGGGCACAAAATAGATACATGGATGCAGTTGATTATACTGAAATTGTATAGGGAAGGGGAACTTGTGAAAATGAAGAATCACTTTTTTTTCTAAATACTAAGTTGTTTCTGGACATAATTATGAATCTTAGTCTTGAGCTCAAAAATGCTTAATAACTCAAATGAATCAGTTGTATCTATAATGTAATATAACATCACCTGTAACTATCTGAAATGTTCTGGTATAAACTTCTCACATGGAACATAATTATGGTTTGAGTGATACTGCTGACTTCCTACAAAGTTTTGTAGTAAAAGAGCATTCATGATTACAATGAAGCATTAACTTAGCATAATATGTTGTTAATGCACCTTGTAGCCTCGCTTACAACCCTAATTTCTTCTTCAGAGATCTTCATGAATACTACAGCAAATCTGAGAGAGTATGTCACATCATGCTGATTGGCTAGTTGACCTCTTATAAGCTTACATTTAATTCAATCTTTATTTTTATATTTATATTATTCATTGTAAACAGTTTCACTATTTACATTCTACATTTTAAGTTTATGATATGCTTAATTTTCATTGTAAATTGAACCTTAAAGTTCTCCAAGAGGTTCAAAATTTTTCCTAATAATGAAACACTTGAACTCTGTTATAACACACATTTTTATGTCAATTTCCCCAACTCAGTTAAGAATCCCCCCACCAATCTATCTATACACTATTATGAGGATATTTTTTCAATTACATGTCAGTTTTTAATTTTCAACATAGCTTATTTTTTTAAAAAAAAATTTGTGTGCGTGTGCGCTTGCGTGTGTGTGTGTGTACATTGTTTATCTGCCTCCACCATCCCATCAACCATCCAACACTCTTTGTTAACTTTGAGTGCATCTTTATCTTTAAAACAATTATTAGACATACAGATAACCTAATCAAGCAAACCTAATCAAGCAATACAGAACAATGTTATACAACATTGACCCCCAAGGTTGAAAATGGTGGCAACAGCTTTCCAAACAATCCCCTCATTAACAAAAGGTGACCAAGTGTAAAAAAAAAAAACTAACTCCACAAAATTACTAATACCAAATTTCATATTTGAATCCAGACAGTGTCTAAAATACCAGGCAAAGAATTGGAAGAAAATGTTATTATCCCAAACCTTAATGCAGAATATGTTTTAAATGTTTTGTTTAAAATCAATGATATAATTTATTCTTTCTAAAATGTTGTGTGTAGGCCAAAGTTAGATAGGTAGAATCAGACTAAAAATTCAATATCACAGTCACGAATATAACCATGGATCTGCAGCTTTCTGTGCATTGCTCAATCAATTAATTGCACATCATTAAATTTCCCAACTGACTTGTATTTTTCTGACAAACTACAAGGGTTCTCAAATTCATTTTTGAGAAACATACCCCAATGGTGACTTTGGATAAATGATCCGTGTAACATGAGTTTTCTGTATAAAGCCTATCAAGTTGTCCTCATACTTAGTGAATTTTATATACTTTTTTACAATTAGGAAATGGTAAGACATAAACAAAAATTGCTTCAGCAAAATGTAGAGCTTTTATGTCCAGATGTTTCTACAATTAACCATTTCCCATATATTTGCAGTTGTTCAAGTTTTCCTTTGTATTAAGCAATGTGCTTTCAAATAGTATGCTTAAGTTACAAAATGGCTAAAAACCAATTGGAATTAACCTTGTGAAGCACTGTAATAATTTATAAAATAACACCTTGATGATGCCTTCAACAGAAGGTGAAACGCGTTGGGAAAAGTTTTAGGTATGTGAAGCCAGAGTGTCTGGTCGACTCAATCTAAATTATTTTATAAATTAGCATACTTAAACTAATTCAAAGAGAATTACAAATCAAGATAAACATATCAGCCTACCTGAACAAAATCAGATACTGGAAGAAAAGATAAGGTTTTAGAAAAGACTAGAGACACCAAATTTCATCACTACTCCCAATACTTTCCACTTATATGCAGGCCTTATGTACATGGTAATTACTTAAAAAGTACAAAATTACAATACGTAAAATCCAAGTAACATATTTCCCAGTAATGAGTCACAATTATTGTCTTGGAATATGAATTGTTGATTAGCTTTTGCTGTATTGGTTCATTCAAACATGCACTGTTTTAGAAGTTCTAACTTCTGCACATAAATTATATAATGCACTGTTTGCTTAACAATACTTCAATCTATACAATGAAGTTAGTGAGTGCAGACCTTGTTTATTTCACAGTGTTAACTTTATCATGCTTTGTGAAATCCAGAAATACTAGGCCCATGATCCACATTGACTTCGACTTTGCACAATTCAAATTGCTCAATTATGTGCAAGTTCTTTAGATTACTCAGTGTTTTGATGGTTACTCTTAAGTTAGCTATTTACTATTAATAACACTAATTACCTTGTGCCACTGCCATTACTACAACAGCTCAGGTTGCTTTCCGAGTTAGAGCTCATGGATCCAGTAGCAAGAGCAACTGCAGAGGCAGCAGCAGCACCAGCAGCAGGTTGAGAGCTTCCCAAAGGAGCTGCCCCAACACTTAATGTGGAACCTGCAACCAATGATACACAATATAGATTTAGTAGGCAGAACAGGAGTTGATTTACATAACTTATATTACATTTTGCAATTTAAATTTAAGCTTTGGTTTTGCTTAAAACCAGCTGTCATGTTTTTTTTTTTTTGTTACCATGATGTTAAATGCAGCTGGTAACTTAACACCACCTTAACTAGATTTGAAAAGTTAAATTTCAAAATTGAAGCTACTGAAGAATTACCAGAGCAAACCACATAATTAATGAAGTGAAAGAAATATCTATCTACCTACCTACCTTTGTTTATTTTTTTAAGTTATGTGTTCTGTGTGTCGCTTCCACCTAAGGGTGCAATCACAACGCCAAGAAAGCTTGTTTCACAGGTCTCAGTACTCTCACTATCAATACTAATCGTCATGTTTCTTGAATTCTTTTTAAGCTCAAAATTCATCCATGTTTTTTCACATTTATCATCAAATTTAATGCTATGAAATATTGTTTTTATATTTTTAGAATTTCATTTGCTTTCTCCTTCGACTTCTCGTCCAAAGATCTTTTAATTATAACTGTAACATCATCTGGACATCCTATCGCAGTACCATTATCTCTCTGTATTAATTCAATTAGATCATTTATATAAAAAAAAATAAAAATGGTCCCAGTTTTGATTGTTGTAGCACTCCTCCTTTAACAATTCCCTCTTTTGACTGTATCTTTTCAGTTTTTCCACTTATATTTCTATAATTTATTTCAACCATTTGTGTTCAATTTTTTAAATATGATTCAATCCACTTTTGCACAATTTCGCAAATCCCCATATTTATTTGATTTTTCTATTACTACTTCTAAATTCACAAAATCAAACGCTTTACTTAAACGTATAAATACTGCCATTACTGTTTCTTGGTTATTTGCTTGTATCGTAGTTTTATGCACTTGAAATCCATATTGCTCTGCTGCCATAATCTTTAATTTTTTAAAGTAAGCTTGAATAGAGTAACTGCTACATGGTGTAATCAATGTGTAATTTTCTTTATCCAACTTATCACCTTTTGTTACTTTCTCTACGCGTACTATGTACATAGTGCACATAGAAGGTATTGTAATGCACCCAAAAATTTGATACCAAGATGTTCTGGGTCCCCCTGAATCCAAAAAAGGCATTTCTGGAAAAAGGTCCATTTCTGTGTGTGTGCGCGCATGCCTGCGTGGACAGCATAGCTCAAAAACGAAAAAAAACCCATTGAATACGAAACTTGGTATTTAAGTTTGGTATTTTGCAAGGATGCAACACGAAGATTTTCAAGAAAATTCCCCATCCCCAGCTACTCTTTAGATGGAACTTTTTTCGAAAATTTTGATTTTCTCATAAATGGCTCTAACGATTTTGATTAAAATATTGTATACTAAGATATTTACCTGACAAATAATATGTATATCTTGAATTTTCTGGGAATAGCCTCTGAAGACTAATTTATTCTGTATGAATTTTACGAAATTTTGTATAACTGCTAAACCGTAAGAGATAGACAAAAACTTACCACACATTAAAACACACAATTTATGTTACTTTTTTTTCATGGAGTTGATCGATTTTTAGATATTCCTTGTTTTTGGTTTCAGCTTTGAAAAACATACATTTCTCATACAGGAATTTGTCAACTCGTGTCCATACAAATAAAGGAACTTCAGTCACATAGCAACCAGCTTTTGACTGTCACTTTAATCTATGGTACTGCTTTTTTTCGCTTCTACTTACAAGGAAGCAAGCAATAAGACTATTTCTGCTAATTTTTTTCCTTGATGAGCATGAAGTAAATAGAAGCATTAGCTTCTTAACAATAATTTATTGCAGAGATACAGAGAAAGGCATGTGAATGGAACACATCAGATTTTTTTTAATGTTGGTCTTATAATAACTTGTTTTAAAATTTCTGGGAAACTTCTTCGAGACAAAGAGGTGTTTACGATGTGAGTTAAAACATCCAGTATTTCTTCCTTCATAAATTTCACAATTTTGTATGATATTTCATGCAACCTAGTAGATATTTTTGACTTTAATTTATCTCTTTCTTTTATTAATTCTTTAGTTACATCAAAAATTGCCACTGACTTTAGGCGACTTCCACGTATAGTTAACTATTCAACCTGTAAATTATTGGATCATATTATGGGGAGCAGCAGGAAAGAAGCAGAGGTTAAAAATATTTAGGTTACAGAAAAGAACAATAAGAATAATTGAATAAGAAAAGATTCATGCAAAAGTAGTTTTAAAAAATAAGTAATCCTCACAGTACCCTGCTTATATATTTACGAATGCCTTAAGCATATAATAACTCGCAAAGAGGGAAAAAAGATAAATATTCATAAACATAACACAAGAACAAAATCGAACTATTCTAGGGATAGAGTAAGAGGCTTACTGGTACAAAATGTATTATAAACAATGTAAAAAAAAATTATACTATCATTTGCCTCGCCCGCTCAAGGAAATGAGTAAAGAAACAGTAAAATTAAGGCTGTTAAGACATCACTAATAAATAATGCTTTTTACCCACTTCAAGAATTCAAAAATGTAAATACTAGCTAAAAAAAAAAGAAAATGCATTTAACTCATCCTAAAGTGTATACAAGCATAGTTTGTAGTTATTTTCAGTGACGAAGCCTTGTAAATTTATTATTAGAAATGGGTAATAAAATCTGAATCTGAATGTTTTGTTTAATTTTAAGACCTTTGACTATGTTTCAATATTAGTTATTAAATATGTTATATATCTCCTTGGGATTTTCTATTTCCTTCTCGTTTTGCTTTATTATATTTTCAGATTGTTTACCTGTCATTTTTTTTGCATTTTATTTACAATTTTCCATATTGTTTTTGTTTTATTTTCTGATTTTTCAACGATTTCTCTATTTTTTTTTCCATTTTCTACAACTTTCTTGGCTATAAGTATTATGCTCATCAATATGCTTTATTTATATTTCTTTCATATTTGGTGTTTTCATTCAATTTAAAGATTGAAACCTTTTGTGAAATGTTTTGATACCTATTGTCATCCAGGACTCCAATTTTTTTATTTTTACCATATGCATTCATTTTTAGCTTTATAGTGACTTCTGCAGCTAGCCCCTCCTTTTTATTTTTTTTAAACATATCATGTTTTGCTAATGCTTTTGCTTTCATATATTTTATTCCAGTTTACTTGTTTAAGATTAATTTTGTTAGACTTTCATTGTAAACTTGTCTTTTATAAAATATTTTGCATTTTCTCTTTCTGTTTTGATAATTCTTAATTTCTGAGCATAATGATATCCTATTCCTGATTTTATTACCATCGTTTCAATTTTTGTTTTTGGAAAATTAAAATGCAAGATTAAGTCTTTCTTACTCTGGTGGGTTCTACGATTCCCACAGTTAAATTTTGTCTGTCCAAAATTTCCATCATTATTCACTTCTCTTTACTATTTTTTTGCATGTCAATATTTACGCCACCCATTATTATTATTAGCTTCTTATTATTTTTTTTTTTTTTTTTTTTTTTTGCAATGAATTTATTAATTCTTTCAAAGTTTTAAAAAATATCTAACTCTAAAATATCAGTTGGGGATCTATATACACCAATTACTATTATTTTGATTACCTTTTGCGGTCAACTGCAGCCACATCATTAGTTTATTAGCAATGTAATTATAAGCCAGCCAAGATCAGTGCAGTCCTGCAGTGTGAGCAAAGAGCAGGCAAACTAACACAATGGTGCAATATGACTTCACACATGCATTATGCATTGCTGTACAATCTGTCTTACTTCACTAGCACACTGCATAGTTTTCAGTGATAGCGATAGAATGCAAAGCGGGTTATTTATTATGTTCTTACGTTATGTAAGAAGGAAAGAAAGAAGGTCACTTCTACTGGTTAGAATAAAACAATGATATGAAAGATCAGAAAGGAGGGTGGCTTGAAGTTGAGATGAGAAAAATTATATCACCTCACAAGATTGGTAAACCTCTTGCAAGCAAAGTCATTTTGGACAATATGGACGACTGTCATTAGAAGAAAATATCAGGAGTATGAAGAGGTTAAAAAGAAATCCTTAGGCTGCCAAAATTATTAAACTTTTGCAAGGAGATGAATTTCTTTGTATGTAAAGAAGTGCTTAGGAAAATAATGAAATGGAAAAAGTGTAAAGATAAACAGAGTTCACTGAGAGAATGCTCTGACAGAGTGGTTCAAACAACATAATTTTTTTAGAATGCTATTGGGTCAATAACAGCAAATGACTAGAAAAACTCTATTCAGAAGGTAAAAAATTTTCAAGAAACATACTGAAATAGAGAAGCACTAATGGAAGAAGAAATGTTAAGATCCAGGGTTCGACAGCAATGATGAATCGGGAAAAGAAACAGCCAATGGATCAGAGACCAATACTGAAAATGAGGGAGACCATGGAAAAATGCCAAACATGTGAGAGAGCAAAATTAATTGTGAAAGTTTATTTAATAGGAGAGAGAGAGAGAGAGAGAGAGAGAGAGAGAGAGAGAGAGAGACAGAGAGAGAGTGTGTGTGTGTGTGTGTGTGTGTCGCAAAGTTTACAATGAGGGTTGACTTTGGCAAAGATGTATGATTGGGTTAGTTCAGTTTATTCATTTCATATCTTTTGATAATTGCTTGTTTATTCCTCTTAAGAGAATGTAAGGGGCAATGCTGCTAATACCATATTTCCTTGCATGTGTAGCTTCTTTGGTAGTTTTGGCTACATATCTGGTTCCATTTTGCTCTAAGCTGCCTCTGGAAAGGTATTGATAAATCACAATAATGTATTGAATTGGATAGGTAGTGTCAGATTATGTATTCTAATGGATTTGAGAATATATATGAATACATATATCATATATACATACATACAATTTTCACACACACAGGGAAAATGCCACCATGAGCATTTGCTCACACTTTCCCAACTGGATTCTGCAGAATGGTAGGCAAGCCATTATATGTATGAGTGGCACTTCCCGGTGTAGGACTGCACTTGCCTTGGCTGGCTTATACTACAATCTAACTCTTCAAATTTGGCATTATTATCAACGTAAATAACTACACCCCTACTTCTATATTCTTGCCTGCAATAATAACCCTTATATATAACCCCAATAATTGTTTGCTGTTAATTCTTCCATTTATACTTTCCCTATCATGAGTACATAGTATTGTATTTCACTGGAAATGTATGTTTTGAGGTCCCTCAAGTTCAAGAAGCATTTTTAGAAAAAGGTCTGCTTGTATGTGTATGTGGACAGCATAGCTAAAAAACTAAGAGATTGTTAAATACCAAACTTGGTATTTATCTTTAGTATCTTCCAAGGACACATTTTCAACAAAATTCCCCTTACCACAAACTACCCTTTACATGCAAAAATTTTGAAAATAATGTTTCTCTGAAAAATGTCTAACGATTTTGATTAAAATTCTGTAGATTAAAGATATTTACATTGCAAATAAAATGTATATTCTGAATTTTCTGGGAATAGCCTCTGAAGACCTTTTTATTCTGGATAAGTTTTGCATAATGAGAAAAAACTTACTACACAAAAACTATAGATCTTGCTATAAAATATAATTTATGTCATATATGTTTTTTATGTGGGCGTCAACCATTTCTAATATATTCTTTGTTATTGGTTTCAATTTTAAACTATTTAAAACTTTTCTCAAATGGGAAATGTTTTGTTTCATGCCTCGTATTACTGCAGCCCAAGCAAAGTGAACCAAACTTCAATTGTTTCACATTGGGTCAGTTTTTAAAAGATTTTATTATTGATTTAGTCTAGTGTGTTCCCTTTTATCTCATCTACTTACAAGGAAGCACGTAACAAGACCATTTCTACAAACTTTTGTCTTTTTTAACATGTCATAGATAAAAGAGCAATCTTTTGTAAGGAAAGTTGTTTGTTTAACAGCTAGAGAAAGTCATGTGAATGGAACAAATCAGATTTTTAATCCATGCTCTGTAAAATCCATGACATCTGGTTCTTGCTCTTTTACATTTATTTCAATAAATATCCCCCACCTTTTTTCTTTTCTTCCTTTATGTTTTCACAGTGTTTTGTCCTGATTTACCCCATACTTTATTTATTACATTTCCTTGTTTCTCAATTTAATTTACCCTGTTATAGTTATTTATTTCTTGAATACTATTTTTACTACTTACACCATCTACTATCTTCATAAGTTTCCCTGTTTAATGAAAATATTTACCATCTTCTATACTGTTTGACCCAACACAAAGGCTCCTTTTCTATTTAAATGCACTCCATCTCTACCAATACAACTATCATATAAAAATAGTTTATATCAACAAAAATTGCATGCAATACATTACACTGAATTCCAGCATTGAGGTCTTCTTATTCTTTCAACTCTGTTTACCACAATTCTTGCAACTGGAAAGCATTTTTTTGCAGTACTAATTACCGAATACACCTCCCACACTACTTCGTCCACACTCTTGAATTTTGAGACATCGTTTTTACCAACATGCAGCATCACTGTATTTGCTTCTTTTACACCCCGTTTTCTTTACTAATATATTTGGTAAATGTTCTGCCTTCATTCATCTCAGCACTTTCACCTTTATCACTTTACTTTTTATTACTATGTCTTTAATTATGTAATCACTGTACACCATAATCTTATTTTCTTCTTGCTGTTTCCTCCTCTAGTTTCTTCGGGTTTCTTTGCTGCTTATTTATTATCTTGTATTTTAATCTAAATAATGTTTTGAGTTTTAGTAGGTCTTTTAATTTCTGCACAGTTGGTCCTCTTTCTCTTGGCTACTCAACATTTAAAACAATTTGAGGTGGCAATGTTTTGTGTGTTAGCACATTTCTTAGTTTGCATTTGCATTCTTTATTTCACTGTACAAATGTTTCTTCATTTTTAAGTTCCTGATTTTCTTGTTTCAGTTTTCTTATTTCTTAGCAGCTTTTTATAGATCATTGTTTAACAGCTCAATCACCATTTTCTCAGGATTTCCCCTCCCCCCCCTTGGCTTCTAAACCGAGGTGACTTTCTTCATTTACCACTCGATATAATGAAAGAACCATTTGAATATGTGTGTTTTCTGTGTATAGTTCTTTATATGGCTGACTTATGAACAGTAAAAACAAAGGACAATTCATTTTCTTCACTTTTCCTTCTCTGCCACAAATGTAAGTGTCAGCAAATACCATATTTATCCAAATACAAGATGACCTCAAATGCAATGACCCCAATTTTTCAAAACTTAATTTTGAAATTTAGCATATCAGCTATATAAAAAGAAGATATGATAGCTTAACTATTAAATGGAATTTAAAGTTTTTAAACTAAGGGACACACGCTGATTAAGTCTCGTCTTTTCTTTTCTTTCTTTTTTTTTTTATTATTATTAATTTGAATTTGTGCAGACATTCATGTGGTGGGTAGGATAGTGGGAGAGAGGAGAACAGAAATTATGTGCTGATATGTGTGTGATCAAGGAATGCGATAACGGCAAAGATAGCACAGCTAAACAATGACAATTGATAAGATTTTTTATTTAGACAACATACTTGATAAAACATTCTGTTGCAAAATATTTTACCCAAATAAATAATTTGAAATTGTGAAGAAATTTGTATTTTGAGCGACAGAGAGATGGAAAGAGGAGTATGGAAATGTATGGAAGGGTATGTGTGGGATGACAGAACATGACGACAGCAGCAGCATAGCTACAATGACAATTATGGTTATGATTTTCTATTTAGACAACATAATGTAACAATTATAAACATTTAACAATTATAGATGTGACTTTCTAATAACACAATGACTTAATATATCATGAAATACTTTATCTAAATCAAATTTTCCGTAAATTCAGGTTTTGAGCGGAGAGAGAGAGAATTGTACAGAATGAGTGCGATGATAGAAATATGACAGCAGCAATGGCATAGCTGAAATGCCTATTATGGATGTGATTTTCTCTTAAGACAACAAAGTTAATAATTTACATAGTAAAACATTTTACCTAATTTAAATTTGCGCATAAAATCACATTTTGAGTGGGACAAACATCAGAGGAGAGTACCGCGATGTGCGGAACATGTGCAATTAGATATGTGATGGTGGTGGTTGCGGCAATGCAACATTATGCGCAACACCTATGTGAGACCTCTAAATTTACGTTAGTATCGGTAGGAAATTTGTTCTGCTGAGAATTTCACAGCTAATTTTTGGTGCAAAATGAAACGTACAAAATCTGCCGCATACCTCCGCAACCTTGGCAGAAATCTTTAAATTTCCCTTGTTCTTGACCACAGCCATACCTGCAAAGTTTGAAACTTACTTTTCCCCTGCATGGTATTTGAACATCGCGAATGCAAGACGACCCCAAAATCTGAACAAAAACATTTTGGGAAAAAAAACAGTCTGGTATTCAGGTAAATACAGATGTTGGTTAAAAGAGTGAGCTGACTAAACTACACTTACATCTTTTATATACAGGTCACGTTTCATGAGACATCCTATTATCTGCTGCTACTTCAACTCTCAGATGATATGACAGATGCCTCAAAAAACATGTCCTGCACATAAAATTTACAAAGAGCAAAGCAGCATTTTATCTGCACATTTTTTCAACAGATTGATGTAGCGTTATTGTGTGAAAGATCCTAAATTTTTATAAAGTGAATTTTTGGGCTGCTATTACTGTTCACATATTTGAAGTACTCATGCAATTGAATGTGGAGATGGCATTTTCCACTGCCTGTACTATAACACAGACATGACAAACTTGTTTATCTGCACTCATAAAAAGTCTTGCCAAAAATGAAAACAATTTTTTTTGATCAATTAATATTCTATTTAAAATAAGGCTTTAAAAAAAGAGAAATTAATTTGTATTTATTAAATTACTATTTCATACTTTTTATTTTCTCTACATGTACTACGTACATAGTGTGTAGAGAAGGCATTGCACTCCACCCAAAAATTTAATACCAAGATTTCACCAGAAAAAGATGTTTTAGGGCCCCTTGTATCCAAATAAAACATTTTTATCTTCTCTACATGTACTATGTACATAGTGTACAGAGAAGGTATTGTAATGCACCCAAAAATTTGATACTGAGATTTCACCGGAAATACATATTTTGGGTCCCCCTGAATCCAAAACAACATTTTCAGAAAAAGGTGTATATATTGTACAGCATATCTCAAAAACAAAAAAACTGTTAAATACCAAATTTGCTATTTAAGTTTGGTATCCTCCAAGTATGCAACACAAAGATTTTCAGGAAATTCTCCCCACCCCAAATTACCCTTTACATGGAAAACATTTCAAAAATTTTGATTTTCTCAAAAATGCCTGGAACGATTTTGATTAAAATATTATATTAAAATATTTACATCACAAATAAAATCTATATCTTGAATTTTCTGGGAATTGCCTTTGAAGACATGTTTATTCTGGGTGAATTTTGCGAAATTCTGCATAACTGGTAACTGTAAGAGATAGGCAAAAACTTGTTACACAAAAAATGAAGATCACGATAAAACACACAATTTATGTAATATACATTTTATTTGTGGAGTTGGTCGTTCCTTGTTATTGATTTCAGCTTTATAAAACTTTTCTCATATGGGAACCTGTCAACTCCTGGCCATGTAAAGAAATGGATTTCAATCCCATAACAGCCACATTTTACAACATTTGACTGTCGGCTTAGCCTAATGCACTCTCTTTATCTCCCTTCTACATATAGGGAACTAAGTAACAAGACCATTTCTGCTAATGTTTTAGCCTTAAATAGAAGAAAACGCTTAACAAAAATTTGTTACAGAGATGTAGAGGAAGTCATGTGAATGGAGCACATCAGATTTTTAGAAAAAGGTCCATGCATGTGTCTGTGAACACAACACTCAAAAACAAAAAGTCAGTCAAGTATCAAACTTGGTATATAAGTTTAGTATCTTCCAAGGAAGTGTCAAAGATTTTGAGGAAAATCCTCCCCAACCCCAAAATAACCTTTCTATGGAAAAATGTTCGAAAATTTTTATTTTCTCAAAAATGGCTCTAACAATTTTGATTAAAATACTGTATGTTAAAGATATTTACATGGCAAATAAAATATATATCTTGAATTTTCTGGAAATAGCCTCTAAAGACCTCTTTATTCTGGATAAATTTTGCTGGAGTATGCATAACTAGTAAACCATAAGAGATAGACAAAAACTTACTACACAAAATATGTAGATTTCATTGAAACACGCAATTTATGTCATACATTTTTTTCGTAGAGTTGACCATTTTTGAGATATTGCTTGTTATTGGTTTCAATTTTAAAATACTTAAACTTTTCACATACAGGAATTTGTCAACTCCTGGCAATGTAAAGAAATGGATGCAAGCACGTCGCAACCAGCTTATAAAAGATTTGAAAATCAGTTTAGCCTCCATTATTTCTCTTCTACTTACAAGAAAGCATTTTTCTGCTAATGTGAATCTTGATTAGCATGAAGGATGTAGATAGAAGGATAACCTTTATAACAATAATGTTTACAAAGATGTAGCGAACAGAACACATCAGATTTTTTTGGTATTGCTTTAGTTTTTAAGATGAAGCCATTGTAAACATAGGGGTATGGGCCACTTGCATAAATGTTTATTTAACTTAAGGCAAAAAATGCAAAAGCATCTAAATCCCATCAGTTTTCGACACTGCAGGAGGTGGTTTGGACACTTTCACCTCAAAGCAAAATTTACATAATATATTTAGATCCATATTTCATTAATGAAGCGTCTCTTTAGCATTTACCTCCACTATATTATTTTAAGACAAATTTAATTTATGTTTGTGCCTCTCATGTACTGTTTCATTCTCCCCGTAGTTTCTTAACAGTTGTATGATAACACATACATGTATATAAAATAGCATCTAGCCTGCTCCAATATCTTGCCCAATAATAGGAGCATGTGGCATGCAATATATGTATATTAGCATTAACCGAGTATTCCTTCCTCCCTCCAGATTAATAATATGTTAGAGGGTCATATTGAGTCATAACTCATTGTAACGATTAAAATTTCCACAGGATTGTAATCTATAGATTTTATACATGTTACCATTAGCTTCTTTCACATGCCCACAGGCAGACATCCAAGATGAGTTGGATAGGTAAAGTTAGACTGAAAAATGCAATGCAATAGCCAGGATTTGAACCATGGATATTCCAGTCTTGCCGGCTACTCTAACCACTGAGCTACCATGGCAATATACCAGCAGAGCAAATTCCTCAACTGACTCTTGAGTTCCCAGTAAACCACATGATCTGAAATTATTCAGAGATGATATACTTACAATGTCGTGAGTACTTTAAGTCTTGGGATTCATAGTTTAACTATCAAGTCAATTAATGTTAATCAGTTGTGTGTACGACATAAATTGGATAGGTAGTCAGATGAAAAATTCAATACCATGGTCAGGATATGAATCTCAGATCTCTAGCTGGTTGCTCTAACGTATTAAGAGGTTTAAACATTGTTGCTCACTATTTTCAGTATGACCCTCCTACATATTGGCTTATTATAGATGAATTCTAATAGCAAAAATGTATTTGGCATTTTTCTACACAGTAAGTCAGAGATTACCTAACCCCAATTGGCAAATGCACACTATTTGGGTACAGCCACTTCTCTGCCATTTTCAGCCATTCTCTGATCATGTCTGAGTCATCACTATTTTCTCTCTGATCAAGCAACTTTTAAAGCAAACACGAGGGAGGATCAATAAGTAAAAAACAGTATTACTTTCTTATACATATTATGTACACAGTATTCCACCCCCCAAAAATTTTATACCAAGATTTCACTGGATATACTTGTTTTGAGACCTCTGAATCCTAAAAAAGCATTTTCAGAAAAGTGTGTGAGCACACTGTGTGTGTGTGTGTGTGTGTGTGTGTGTGTGTGCGCGCGCGCGCGCGTGCATATGGACAGCATAGCTCAAAAACAAAAAGTCTGTTAAATACCAAACTAGGTATTTACGTTTAGTAACTCCCAAAGATGTGATACAAAGACTTTCAAGAAAATTCCCCCACCCCAAACTACCCTTTACATGGAAAAATTTTCGAAAATGTTGATTTTCTCAAAAATGGCTTAACGGTTTTGATTAAAATATTGTATATTCAAGATATTTACATGACAATAAAATGTATATCTTGAATTTTCTGGGAATTGTCTCTGAAGACCTCTTTATTCTGGACGAGTTTTGAACATGTTAAAACACATAACATGTCATATATGCTTTTTTTGGTAGAGCTGACTGTTTTTGAGATATTCCTTGTTATTGGCTTCAACTTTAAAATACTTATACTTTTCTCATTTGGGAATTTGTCAACTCCTGGCTATACAAACAAAGAAATATAAAACATATAGAAATTTGATTCTTTAATCTAGTGTATCCCCTTATTTCCTTTCTACTTACAAGGAAGCAAGTAATAAGACCAGTTTCGCTAATTTTATATGGAATAGCAAGCATGAAGTAAATAGAAGAATAAGTTTTTTAACAATAATTTGTTGCAGAGATGTAGAGAAAGTCATGTGAATGGAGCATATCAAACTTTTTTGGCTAGAACTTCGATGTCAGGCATATAGTCAGGTTCATGTGAGAGAAGGCAAATTTTTACTGAGAAAGAAAATCATGTACTAAACAATAAAAATGGTGTGCATGCTATTGTGATAACTTATGAAGAGCAATGAGGTGTAGTGTGTTTTTTGTGAGCAGAACATAACAGTGAAATGTGCAGCAGGTATGGGAAGACTGTCTAAATCAAAGCAACATCTCTAGGTGGTGCACGTTTTTTAATGAAGACAATTATAACCTTAAATATTAATATAAAAATAATAGTTGCAACAAATCTTCACTTATCTTTTGGAATCCTTGCCTTGGACTAGTTTCGCAATAAACTTATGTTGATAATGCAATAAATGTATTGCAAAACTAGTCCAAGGCAAGGATTCCAAAAGATAAGTGAAGATTTGTTGCAACTATTATTTTTATATTAATATTTGTGTTATTACTTCACTGTTACTAACTTCTTTTTACATTTATAAATGATAACCTTACTGATTCACCACAGCAGCAACAAAGCAGCACATCACTGCCATTGAGCAGGTAATTTTGAACGACTGGCAGAACCATCTGTGAATGTTGAATAGTTCAGCATTTCTTATGGTACAGGGTATTATATAACACAGTAATGTTTAAAAACATCTGATGTGTTCCATTCACATAACCTTCTCTACTTCTCTGTAAGAAATTATTGTTAATAAGCTTATTCTTCTATTCACTTCATGCCAATCGAGAAAAAATTAGCAGAAATAGTCTTATTACTTGCTTCCTTGTAAGTAGAAGCGAAATATGGGAGTATCATACGTTAAAGTGAAGTCAAAAGCTGGTTGCTAGGTGACTGAAATTCCTTTGTTTGTATGGACACGAGTTAACAAATTCATAGTACAAGTTTTTCATAGCTGAAACAAAAAACAAGGAATACCTTAATAACGATCAACTCCTTGAAAAAAAATTATATAACATAAATTGTGTGTTTTAATGTGCTCTAGATTTTTTGTGTGGTAAGTTTTGGCCCATTTCTTAGCAGTCATGCAAAATTTCATAAAATTCATTCAGAATAAAGTAGTCTTCAGAGGCTATTCCCAGAAAATTCAAGATATACATATTATTTGTCAGGTAAATATCTTTAATATACAATATTTTAATCAAAATTGTTAGAGCCATTTTTGAGAAAATCAAAATTTTTGAAAAAAGTTCCATGTAAAGAGTAGTTGGGGGTGGGGGAATTTTCTTGAAAATCTTTGTGTCGCATCCTTGGAAGATACACTGAAATACCAAGTTTGGTATTTAATAGTCTTTTTGTTTTTGAGCTATGCTGTCCACAGAAACACACACACACACACATACACACACACAGACCTTTTTCCAAAAATGTTTTTTTTTTGATTCAGGGGCACCCGAAACATGTATTTCCAGTGAAATCTAGGTATCACATTTTTGGGTGAAATATAATACCTTCTCTATACACTATGTACATAGTATGTGTAGAGAAAGTAAAAAGTTAGTGCCCATTGGGTCACTTAACACCTGACAGATGACCATAAATAATATGCTTGAACCACAGCATTACAATGAAAAACGAGGAATTATAATTGGTTCTTACAGTGTTACACTGCAGAATGAAGGAATCATAACTGGTAATTAGTCTTGGACATACTAACACACACTCAAAACAAAGCAAGCCTCTAAAGCAATGGTTCCCAACCGGTGTGCCCCGGCACCCTAGGGTGCCGTGTGATTGGCTAAGGGGTGACGCGAGATATTGAGATAAACACAAAAAAAAATACCTTCTACTGAAGCCTTAAGTCTTGTAAGGTCTTGAAATGAAATAAGTCAAATCAATGCACGGCAGATGGTGATAGTGGTCGATTCATTTCAATAATTCAGTTATACTAGTATCCCACAGATGGCATTACAGCTATACCCTGCCGAACATTCCCGAGACTACTCGCTTCCTCAAGAACATTCCCGAGACTTCAACAGATGAATATATAAAAGTGTATGCCGCTTGGCGCTTTCAGTTGTCTTCCTCGCGATGATTCACAGTGTTTAGCTATGGATAAGTTCATTGTTAAACGTAAACGCCAGGACAGTGAAAGTGAACAGTCGGCTCCTACTGCTTGCTTTAAGAAGCCAAATCTTACAGTTTCTCCCGGACCGTCGAATTCACCACATAAAGAAGACAAACGAAAGAAAAGAACATACCAGGACAGTAATTACTTAGCGTATGGATTTAAGTGGAATAACAGCGAGGAAAACCCTATCCCTGTGTGTTTAGTTTGTGGCGAAACACTTAGCAATGAGGCCATGGTACCTAGCAAACTGAAGCACCATCTTACAACAAAGCATCCTAGTGTGTCACAGAAAAGTGTAATGTATTTTTCACATATATTAAAAGGGGAGAAGAAAACAGCTGTGCGAATGGTAAAGAGAATGACCATAGGTGATACTGCTCTTGAAGCCTCATTTAAAGTAGTAGAACTGATAGCTATAAAAAAGAAACCTCATACTCTTGGAGAGGAAATCATTGGCCCTGCATGTCAAATTATAGTT
This sequence comes from Hymenopus coronatus, assembly GCA_030762935.1. Classification (NCBI taxonomy): domain Eukaryota; kingdom Metazoa; phylum Arthropoda; class Insecta; order Mantodea; family Hymenopodidae; genus Hymenopus; species Hymenopus coronatus. Next base: position 85,058,933 of record CM060897.1, on the reverse strand, counting down.
TCAACAATACTTGGCGAAGGAGCAGTTAATCAAATTTCGAAAGTTCCTCTGTCCAACAACACAATCAGCCGCACGATATCTGAAATGTCATGCAATATCAACGAACAAGTCACGGAGAAAATAAAAACTTATAGAACATTTGCTTTGCAAGTAGATGAGAGTCTCGATATTGGTGACAAACCGCAACTCCTTGGTTTTAACAGATAGATATATTGATGAAAAAGATATTAGTGAACAGTTTCTGTTCTGTAGACCGCTGGAGACTACAACCACAGGCCATGATATTTTCGTTTCTATTAATTCCTATCTCAATGACCATGCTCTTTCATGGAAAGACTGTTGTGGTATATGTACAGATGGTGCACCATCTATGTCTGGGAAAATTAAAGGTTTTACTGCCAGAGCTCTCAATGAAAATCCATCCATTATTATAACTCACTGTTTTCTGCATAGAGAGGCATTAGTTGTGAAAGCGTGTAATGAAGATTTTGCTGAAGTGTTTAACCAAGTTGTGAAAATGGTGAACTATATGAAGTCTCGACCTTTAAAGTGCAGAATTTTTGAACAGTTATGTCGCGCAACGGATGCAGCTCATACCTCTTTGTTACTTCACTCAGAAGTAAGGTGGTTGTCGCGGGGTCGTGTATTGAACCGGTTTCTCGAACTTAAAGAACAGCTAAAAAATTTTTTTAAGGATGAAAATCAAGACACATTTCATGAGCTCTTACTAAGTGATTCTTGGTGTTTTGAACTGTCATTCTGGCAGATATTTTTCATAAGCTGAATGAACTGAATGTTTCGATGCAGGGTTGACATGAAACAATAATCTCCTCAACCAATAAAATGAAAGGTTTTAAAAGAAAACTTAGTTCTTGGAAGTCTGCAGTTCAAAAAGGAGATTTGTCGAACTTTCCATCTCTTCTTAATGTGGCAGGAGATAAAGATCTGGGTAAGCTGAAAGACCGCATTTGTGATCACTTATCAAGATTGCAAGATGCAATAGATGCGTACTTTCCAACTATTTCCACTACGAATCTCGACTGGGTTGTCTCACCATTTGATTTCGTAGATAGTGCAGAGGAAATAGATTTCACTGCTTGCGAACGAGATGAATTTATTGATCTTTGCGCTGATTCCACACTCAAAGGTAAGTTCACCAAGAGTGAGGCGTCAGTGGCTAGTTTTTGGCTTCAACAGAGAGAGGAGTACCCTAACCTAATGAAGAAAGCAATTAATGCACTTTTGCCCTTTTCAACATCCTATCTATGCGAGCAAGCCTTCTCTGCTATGGTGGTGATAAAATGCAAAGCAAGAAATAGACTGAATAACTTTGAGGATGATTTGCGTGTTTCACTGTCAACTGTAAGACCGGACATCACATATCTGTGCTCTAAGCATCAATCACAAGTTTCACATTAATCATTAATCGAACAAAATTTATTGATGTATTTTTACTCAGTGATTGTAGTAAAGTTTACTGCATTATGTTATGGTGTATGTTATTATTATATAATATTTCAATAAATTAACATATTAAGCTTAATTTTCTTTTAATTCAAGGAAGGGTGCCCCTAGTGTTTAATGTTATTCCCAAGGGTGCCGTGAACTTCAAAAGGTTGGGAAACACTGCTCTAAAGAGTAGAAACATACCATCTCTCCAGAAAGCAAAAATTCAAAGTGATGCAACTTGTAAAGAAAGTGCTTGTAACAGTGTTCAGATATGCACGGTGTTGTACTGGTAGACTTTGCTGAATGAGGGGCCACTCATGTGAATGCTGTAAGTTAAATATAATATAACAATGAAATATAACATTGGTGAAGTTGCATGATGCCCTTAGTGACAATAGTCTTCACATTAATGCTGATGTCAACCTGGTTCATGGCTATACTCACCACATGTTGTGGCTTCTGTTCTTGAAAAAACCACAAAATTTGATTGGGAGGTGCTGCAGTATACACCATGTAGTCCAGATCTTGCTCTGTCAAACTTTCATTTATTTGGTCCCGTGAAAAAATTCTATATTATTCTCTACATTTTGAGGCTGTTTCATTAAACATTTGCAAGTTCCAGTTCAATGAATTTACAAAGTGACAAACTTATTTTAAAATCTGTACTTTTTACAATACATTTTGAGTGATTCTTCTGAAACTTCCAGGGCATTTTACTATTCCAAGGAAATATATGTTAAAAAGGTGGTAATTTTATATGCATACATTTCAGATATGAAAATTTCAGCATTGAATCCAGTGTATTTATGTATTAGAACTTTTATTTTGTACATATAAGTCATTCCACAACAAACTGGACAGATTTTTGACATCGTTTTTCACAGTTTTTTGAACTCTTTGTATGACTTTCATGGGGAAATTAAAGACATGTCTATATTTTTGTTTTGGCCAAATTTCCCTATTTTGGGTTTTTGCAGTATTAAAATTCAGAAAAAGCATGCACACTAATGCATATAAATGCTCTTTTCCTATAACATATTGTTGCATGAAGTTGAGACAAATTTTATTTTAAAGCTTAAAAATAGCACTTTCAAGCTATATATTCAAGTTTTGGTAAAACATTGATTCATTACTTGTTACTTTATAATTGTTAAATAAACAAACCTTTTTGTGTGGTCATACTATGATATCCATTTAATCATCTTTATGAGTGAAGAATTTCGGGTAAGGACAGTAACAAAGGACACAGCAAAACTTTCTAAATAAATGAGTGCCTAGCCATCGTGTGACCAGCATAATTTGGTGCTGCACATGGTGTACATTGGTTTACACATGTAACTCAAGGCTAGCTGATACATCACTTAGATGTATAGTGTATCTAAAATGCTGATTACACATCTTTATGACTGAATTCCAGATTTCTTATTGCCTCGATTAGGTTTCAGAGTTTTGGCAGAGGTTTATGGCCTGTTTTTATGCTATTGTAGTATAGGCTTTTGCTTCTTCTACCAGACTAAGTGCAGACTACAAGAACCGCTTGAGACAAGAGATGGCTCTGTGTGCCAATGTATTTAGAATTTGCACTCTTTGTGATGCTTTATTTATGCCACACAAGATATACATGCTTTTTTTGCCATCTCGAAAATGGTTAATGCCATAAAAAGTTATTTGTAATAAGTTGTGTTTTAAAGAGTTCTACAGAGATTGCGTTTATCTCTAACAATTTACCAGTTAAACAAAATTATCAAAATTCCTTCTAATTGAGGACAACTTCAAAATAGCTATTTTCAGGAAATTCAAGATATAGGGTTCACATCTTTATTCCCATTGTGAGAGGCAGTTTTATGCACTGAGGTGATAGCAAAGCAATGACATCTGAAATCTTGTGTTTATACAATGTGCTTAAAATGTTCCAGATACATAAAATTGTATAGCTGGTTGGTTATTCCTTAACAATGCAGGATAGTTTCTTGCTGAAAAGAACCGAGTTGTTCACCAATTACATTCAAAATTGCAGTTAGCATTTCTTTTGTCAACCAGATCTTCAAAATTAAACTTCATAAAGTTCTTTAAATATATTACACCTTTCTTCTACTACTCTTTGTGCAAATTGCTGAAAATGTTGAAGATACAAATGTAATGGTTAGGCTCCCTTTTGGATGCTTCACCACTACCGAGAGTAAATGATTACCACGATTAAATGTTGGCAAATTGAAACTGAGCTTAGCACAACAGAAATATGACTTTACCTTGGTAAACTATGAACTTTACGACATAACCTCTCGTAACTGGGAATGGAGTACTCGACTATAAATTTCCATTCCAGTATAGTATTTTCAAGCCTATATACATGTACATGATAGTTCCTTTTGGCTTTCTAACAGGTAATATACATACATTATATAATTTAGCCATAATGCAGTTTAATTTGAAACTCCTTTTTTCCATTTGATATAACCTATATAAAATAAATACTGAAGTACAATGAATCTTGAGTGCAATTTGTGGTGCTTGTACATCCATCCCATTTATTTCTCAATATATAGTTGAGAATCCTGATAGTGCTTGGGAATTCAATTTATTTACTACATCATTTTCATGTTCCCAAGATTTTTCTTTATGAGTTTGTGAACAATGCAATTTAACACCAGTTACCTTCTGCAATATGAAAAATTACAACAATTTTGATAAAAATAAATAATGCCTATTGTATTGGTAAAGCTGTTATATTAATACCCTACAGAGGTATGCGCTTTACTGTTAGAACCAGCTGAAAAATTCAATACCACGGCTGGGATTTGAACAAGTTCTCTTGCTCTCCTAATGTCACTTAAAAAAAAAAAGAAAAGGCCTTTATAGATCTCTAATTATATATATTCAAATTGTTTTTTTATATATATATATATATTGATACAATATTTTTTGCCTAATAATACTGCATCAACAGCATTAACTGAATCAAGTATCACAATTTTGCAAATTTTATTTCATGTCCTTTCTGAATTAACAAAATAAAATATTTAAACATAAAATAATAACCTTCGAGCTCACAAAGCTATTATTGAAGGATTCGTTCGGTTACACTCACCTGTTGACTGGAGGCCGCTGTCATTAACACTTGTATTGTTCACTGTTGCACTGCTGGCACTTGTAGACATGTCCACAAGAGAACTAGGGTTCAGACGGCGTTGAACTGGCCTCGTGGTTCCCGTATCTTCATTGATCTGCTGCATCGAGTGGAAATCCACGGTGTAAGTGCGACCCAGTGTAGACAGGCTGATCTCATCCTCCCCCGACTGGTGTGCTGCCTGCACATCCCATGTTTAAATGTACATTTGTGGTGGGCACAATCCGAATGATTCCATTGAATCATTGTAATGAATGAAAATGACTTCCTGATTCGGAATAGTGGAGTCAACATGACTCATTTTGTGTGTCTAGTTCCAAATTGAATTTGTCAGCTCCCATATTACAGCTACCTGCAATTCTACCTTTCAAGCATATTTGCTATTGCCATTCTACATAGCCACCAGCGCAGCTACAAGTCAGGAGGAGGGGGAGAGTTTGCTTAGTGTGTCAATGTATCATACACTTTCTTATGTAATACTGCTATTTCTTAAAGAAACATTTGCATGCATGGTTATGGCCAGTCTAATAAAAGACTGTACCATACTGCTGTAAATTACTGACTTTTTCATTACAACTTATTGTTATGAAAATCATGCAAAATATTACACAAACAGCAGGAAAAGAAAAGGACTAAATTAAAAGGAAAAGGAGCTCATTTGAAATACACAACATTTCTGTATTTTGTTTGCAGCTGTCTTTGTTGTATGTAGTTTTGCATACATTATGAATATAGACCCAGAAATGGTAAATAAATTGAATACCAAGTGGTATAAAGATCAATCTTCTTTCTTTCTTTTTTTTTTTTCTTTTTTTATATATATATATATATATATATATATACAGTAATCACACAGTCTAAATGTTACATTACCATTACCTTGTCTATCCACAAACATTTATTTTTGATCTCTCAGATGCTACAAAAACTAAACAATGAAGAATTTTAAAATTCAGACATATCAACAAATGAATTAGAAATAATAAATGTCACAAAAAATCTGTAAAACATGAGCTCTTACATTTTTCACGTAACAAGTTTCTTCTTATCTTTTGTGCTTTACCAGTCACGCAAAATTCATCCAAAACAAAATAAAATTGCATTTTAAGGATATTTTAGAGAGGAAGAATTTTGTAAAAGTGACGCCTCATTCCTAAAATTTATACTTAAACACAAAATTTGGCATTTCTGTCCTGTGTCCAAACTGTCTTGTATTTCACTACTTTCTCCCAGATTGGCATATATTCTCTCTAAATACTTTATTTTGTGGTTTCAGAGACCTCAAACAAGTACTTCCTATAAAATTTTGATGAGGCCATGAATATGTATACAAACTCACAGTTATATACATATTAAGATTTGGGTAGAATAAAACTTTCCTCTATCATAGAGAAACCAAAGAGTGGAAAAAATAAAACTATCAAATAATTTGAGCACATCCGGCCTGTATTTCAATTTGTATGCACGGGTAATATATTTTTAAGTTTTATTAATGCCATGTTATGTTTTTCTTTATGTGAAGGTCCACAACAGTGAAGGTAAACACACAATTCCTTATTGGTACAAAAAAATGTTTAAATGATTTTGCACATCAATCATAATCATACAATATTAACAGCTGCAAATCATACTGAACTATGAAAACAATACAAAATACAACATGAGCTCTATGTAAGGTAGTTGGGATTGAGAATGAGGAGGAAGATGAAATGGTGGAAGATTGTAGAAGAAATGTAAATCCTCTTAAATAATTTGCCTTAAGTATACCTCAATGATCCTAGAGTCTATAGTACTGTAGGGGTGCCAGAGTCCTCTGTCATCCCTCCACTGCCATTGCACTGTGTCCTGTATGTTGCTACTAGGACGTTCCAGCAAGGCATCGACTGAGAATATTCCATCTGAAGGGAGACGTGGCATCAGCTCTCCTATTAGGCACGTAATTTCATACAGTTCCTGGGGGCTACGTGATACTAGTTCCACCTACAACCAATATAATTTCATTTAAGAAAACCACACTATACATAAAATTTAAAGCAGCTTACAAGCTTTACACAAATCAACATCATCTTCAATTCATTCTCGGTTCCTGTTTTTGGTATCATTGGTGAATGATGTCCTTGAAGCAACCAAGTATTCATTACTTTGTTGTGTCAAAGACTGTAAGGAGGGGGAGAGGGCTCCAACAACTTTATAAATTATGACCTTAATGTTACCGACATATAGACTCATTCTGAAATGACAGTTTATCTGGGCTTTTTTGCATTTGGCTGATGAAATTGGAATTCGTTTACAAGGTGCTCCAATTAGGTTTATCTGGGATTCTTTACAAGATGCTCCGAATCATATGAACTTCCTTGGGAATTTCTTCTCTCCATTTCATGAATGAAATTTCTTTATATGTGGGCATCTCAAATAATAATTCAATATCAGTCATTTTATTCATGAACTTTTGATTTTAAAAGTTTAAAAAGAGGTCCCAAAAACAGGTTCCAGAAAGCTGTTCTGGTCCATTTTGTCAGGGAAAAAGTTCTGTTTTGTATAATTACAAACATAAAAGAACAACTTACCTCATCTATGTTGGCATCCCCAGAGCCAGTGAGCAAGTAACACAGTGTTTCAGCTATGTTCTGTCGCAGAAGCGTAAGAGCTAAATCTGGACAATTGGCACACATGACAGACAACATCCGCAGAACAGTAATGAATGTTCCAGTGCTGATCACAGGTGGTGATACAACAAGCTGTAAATATATTATTGTGAAACAGAACTGAACAATGACTCACAAAAACATTAACATGGTATGCCATTTGAACAATGTATATGTAAAAAAGCAACTATAGAACCTTATATTCCTATTAAAGATCAGTTTAGAGGATAAGAGCCTGTGCTATACTCACCAGATAAACTATAGAATAAACACCTGCAGCATCTTACTGGAAATTAAATTTTCCCCTAGTACAACCAAATAAATTTGAATAAATATACCATATTTAGCCAAATAAAGGATGCTATTTTTCTAAAATTAATACTGAGAGCTAGGGGTTGTCTTGCACTTGCGATATGTTTCCAAATGGTATATTGAAAACAATGTGTTTCAAACTTCATGTGAATGGCAGTGATGAAGCCTGGTGGAAAAGAATAATGATCACTACAAAGGCTGTGATGTATACAGCAAATTTTGCGTGTTTCATTTTGCTCCGTAGAGTTAGCTAGGCTGTGATGTATACAGCAAATTTTGCGTGTTTCATTTTGCTCCGTAGAGTTAGCTGTTAACGGATCTAGAGGGATTATAATCATTCTCATTGGAAAAAATATTCCTCTCTGAGACTAAAATATACACAGAAAATTTACTTTCACAGTGGTGGATGTACTCATATTGTATTGGAAGCCAATGGTCAAACAGAAAGAAGTTAAGCTGCACTTTCCCCTCTTCTCACCATACACATGCTGATACATTTCCATTCCTTACTTTCCCTTTCTTTCATGCCCATTAAGGGAATATATACACAAATTCAAATTAGGCATAAATTTTAACAACAATGTGTTATCATGTATGCTGTCTAAAAGAAAATCTTATCCATCATCACTGTTGAGCTGCCACAGCTGCCACTTTTTCCAATCACACACATACAGGTACATTTCTGCTCTCCACTTTTGCTCCTGACCATTATGCAAATTTGAACTGTGTAAAATCTTTTACAATGATGTGTTACATAACTCAACTAAATTTTAATTGATAAGGTATGTTGTTTAACCCTTTTAGTGCCAGCCCAAATAGCAAAATACTGTCTGAAAAGTGCCAAGGTATTTTAGAGCAGAATGCAGGGTTTTAAATATTAATCAATAATTAGGCATTCAAGAGCTTACTACATAGAAAGTTAAGGCTAATTAAATGAAAGTACAGATATATCTTTACTAAAACAATATCCTAGTGTTTTATTTTTTAAAATACAAAAAATGAACTCTCATAACAAAACTGAAAAAAAGAAAAAACATCACCAAAAAATTCACACACATAAGCATGATACCACTATTAATGAAAATGGCATAAAGCAATAGGATACAAATGTACCGTAGATTACTGTACAATTTAGCACTTTAATTATTGCATAGCTGATGGTTGATTCACAAGGCATTTGTCCGTAAATCCATTTGGATAAGTACCTACAGCAATTATTTGAATGCGAGCTCTGCTGATATCAGATACATTTTCATCACTGAAGCTAGAATATATATCTTTTTGTCTTCCGTCGACGTCAGAAACTCTTTCATCAAGTTCTGAAAATTCAAAATCACTCAATTTCTTCAAATACATCGCCAACTGCAGCTCTTATTTTCTCTTCAGTTCGTAAACTTCGGCTAGATGATGCCATGTTTTAACCGGCATACACAAACACTGACTAGAGAAATTAAATGTGGGGCTAATTTAGCGTTTTGAAGAGAAGATAAGGTCCTGAAATGCTCCAGAAAACCTTTCTCTATGTCTATGACGTAGAAATAAAGCAGACTTTCCAGCTGGAAAGAGTTAAAGCATATGAAAACAGAATTAGATCGTGACTGGCAATTTTCGCAGAATTTTCGGATCATGATTGGCACTAAAAGGGTTTAATAGACAATTTTACCCATTACTGCAGCTGAGCTACTGATGGCATCTCCTACCGCACAATTACTGGTATATTTCTATTCTCCTGCACCTTGCATGAATTTCAGCACAAATTCAAATTAAGCAAAACTTTTTACAACAATGCATTATATTAGGTATGCTGCTGTCATTTTCTCTCACCACACATACCAATGCATTTCCATTCTCTCCCTTATTGACTATTTAGTGAATTACAGTATAAATTCAAATCTAAAAAAAAGAACTAATCAGCTTAATGAGTCTCTTAGTTTTTCAAAATACATGTGCAACATTTTAAGTTTGTTAAAAAAAGTCTTTTTTTATACAGATGATACACTAAATTCCAAAAATTAAATCCTGAAAAAAGGACTGTTTTGCTTTTGAGGTCATCTTGTATTCAGATAAATATGGTATTAGTATCTGTAACCTCTAGAAATATTTTTTTTTGTGTCAGCAAATTTACACAAAGTACAACTTTAGGTTTGCAACATACCTAGGGCACCACTCATTTGTTTACTTCAATTTCTTTGTGTTAATATATTATAGAAGTTCATTAATAGAGTATTATGAATTGGATCATTATATCGTGTGCTCTATTTTGTTAAATATTTACCTACATTAAATTGTAGTTCAGTGGAAAGGCCCATTTCAAAAACTTAAGCAACATTTGGTGCATCACTTTGACATAAACAGATAAATGAAAGTACGGGAGTTTGAAGTGAGAAGCTTCCTGCACAGTCTACTACTTGTAATTTAATTTTATAGACTCAAAAGAAGCACACCTGAATGATGACCCAAAATGTGCTCATTTACCTTTTTGAAATACAGAATCATACAAATGCTCTTTTGATAAGAGCTTGTAGATTGTAAATCCAGTATGATGATATTCTTTGATCTCTAACAGCCAAATTATATGTTAACCACTGTTTAAACTTTTGATTAGTTAAATAAAACGATATTGTTCCAGACTGTGAACATACATAAAATGAAGTGTACTTTTTCAGTGTAATTTTCACATAAATATGCAAAGTGCTGAATATTTTTAAACACTATATTGGTGATTCATAGTACAGACTCCAAGTATCCAATTATAAAGTATAACAAGGTTAATAGAAATTGTCAACATCTCAAAGATAGAATGTGCAAAGGACATATATAACCAGCAAAATCCAGAATAGTCACTACTCCACGATTAAAGAGTTTATGAACGCAAAACCTTACCAATTGCTGAAGGTTTGTGAGCAATTCAGGGCTGGCAATTTCTTGCAGTTTGCTAGGATCATTCTGGAAACTGTCCACCAATCTGCTGAAAGCCAGGCACACACTCTCCACACTCTTTTTGTCTTGTTGAGTTAAACGGTTTGCTAATAATGACAGGGAGTCTGCCACAAAATGAAATTCATCTGCATGGAGGTTCTGACAGCAGTTTGAAGTGATTGCTAGAGCTGCTCTTTGTGCGTTGATACTAAAGAAGTCCAGGTACATGAGACATGCTGATACACCCCTCTGTAACATTTCAAAATTAAAACTTAAGAGTGAAGGCATATTAAGAACATTAAAACATATCAGAAATGAAAATTATTTCCTATTAATTCCCTATTATTACTACATACACAATATTGGAAATGTTGCCTCTGGTCAAGAAAACTTAATTTTTTCATATCACAATGATTTTGTAATATTAATTTATTTCCTTTACAAACTACTACATGTTCTGGTTGTGTTCTAGTTTCTCTACAACAACCTAAAATTTCAATTCATCCAATACCTTTCTATTTTCATAATCCAATTTTTTGCACATTAGCAAGAAGGTTATAAAAAAATAAGAAAAAAAAAATCACATTTCAGGGCCTGAAACAGTGAAAACTTGAGCAATACATCTTTCCACACGACTTAAACAACCATGAATCTTCCAGACAAAAATATGCTTGTATCAAACATACATGAAGAGAACAATATGGTACAACCTATTTGTAACACAAGTTCTATGGTTCAAATCAATGCTAATGAAGTTTTCAATCTATTCTACCTTTCCAACCTTGTCCAACACATGGCTTGTGTAAAAGATATCAACTGTGATGTCCAGAATTACAATTAAGATAATGTAAATTGCCAACGAGCTATGTCAATCTGAAAATAAATTGAGATATTATTTATTGGGAAAGCTGAGTTAGTTGGGACATTTAATGTTGTACATAGATGGAAACTGGGAGACCCGTAGTTCAAATTCTGGCTTGGCAATGAATTTTTCAGGTTGATTCTACCCTTCTAAGCATTTTGTATTCAAAGGTCCTGCCTAACTCTCCATAGCAAAGAGAAATTTCACCAAAAATACGACACCCTCCAAGTAGCACAATAAATTAAATTAATTGCATCTCTTAATTCCACAATGCAATTTATAAATTCCAGGAATAAAAAACCATCAGAAAAAAAAACAAAAAAAAAACATCCCTCTGCTCACAAGATCCAAAATGACAATTCATAAAATTTATTTACCATGATCTTCTTAAGCACAATTTCCATAAAATCTTCAAAACACAGCATAAGCTTCTCTGTTCTAGTACATATAAGAGAATTTGCTTGGTTCCTCAGTTAAAGCTTGAAGTCCACAAGAGCATTTAGTAAATAAATTGTGAAAATTCTAATTTGATGTTGAAAACAAAAAAAAACAAAAATTAAACTAACATCTGAAGGAAAAATACACTTCAGATGAATATTCAACAATTCTGGCCTGAAACTTATAAAATTATCAAAAAGTCGACTGTTAAAAAATCAGCATGCTACAGAACTCAAAATTTGGGAAAATATACACATCATTAAATGCAAGAGTAATTAAACTTGTTTTTTTATCTCACCTTTGAACAATTTGAGTAGGTTCATCATGTAACATCATAGCACTGAATATCTAAGAACTGACTCTAATGCCCACAGTTGTAAACAGCTATAGATGAAAGCAAACAGCTTTCAAAGCACATTCAATTACATTGAAACATGTGAAGTTACAGTGAATTAACAGGTTGTATTTAATAAAATCAACTTGTTTCTGTCCAAATTTGTTATAGGAATTGTTACAATGATTATGTTTATGCTACATTTTTCAGGAGAAAACCTTATCTTTTACGGGTTTTACTACAAAATTTAAATTCAAAAAATGATAGTTGCTCAAGAGGAAAATGTTGCAAGTGTCATAAGTCACTTACAGCTTGCAAGATGGCCTTGCCATGTCTTCTTGAAAGCATTTCCAAGGCAGTAAGACTCTGTTCAGCAACATCCATGCACTGGATCACCTGCAGTTTTTCCAGGAACACAGGCACTGCATCTACCACCACTGCAGATGACCGAGGAAGTGCTTCCATCATGTAGGTTAATGCACGGCATGCATGATTCATCTGTCAACAAAACTCATTATTATTTTATTGTTAGAACAATGCTAAACTTGATCTACAGTCTGATTTCAATTCTTTTTAAGAACATGATTTTACTTTAATTTCCTTAACTATCTCAAAACTTTTTCACTTGATTTTTCCTCTTGTCAAAAGGACCGAAACCTCATAGGTGTAAACTGGAAAAGCTTGGTGAGTGAAGAACAGATTGTCAATTTTCTTTCCCCAGAAATTCAAGCACAATTAAAGAGGTATGCAGCTCTGCATTATCATGAAGAAACCAATTGTCCATGTGTACATTTCTGAGCTTTTTCTCATATTTACTCTTGATCATCTCAAGTCGTGGCACCACAATAGATCATAACCCAAACAGCAGGAACAGTTTTGGGAACAATGCAAGAACAATAAGTGATGTTAATCATTTTTAAACTATTTGAATTAATCTTAGTTTGAATCTGGACTAGAGCACTGACTCCAAACACTTACTTTTAATATTTAATGCGTTTCTGCAGCAGTTTTCCCCAAATGAATTTGAACAAAACTTTATGCATACATGCTGCTCCCTCAAATGTGTCAATGTGAAATCACAAGCTCAATTATTCACTTCTAAATGTCAGGAGCTTTGGGCAGCACAGGTAAAACTTCTGTAACTTCTATTCTTTTCCATTTGCTAGAGGATCTTTTTAGTTTCATCTAGCTTTTCTCTTGTTTAATCAGAGACTCCACATTTCATTTTTCTTTTCTTTTTTTTTCCCCTGTGGCAATCCCCAATGACTTTATGAATGCAAGAGCATTCCCAATTTTGCAATAATGAAAAGTGGTTTTAATGCACCTAATAATATATAGTGAATAATGAACTGCACAAACAATTTTGCTACTACATCCAACAGCCACTGGTAAATTTGGCTTGAGGGACATAAAACTAATGCTTTAATGAGCATTACATCAAAATTATACTCTGTTTGTGTAGGTAGCTCAGTTGGTTAGACATTGGCCTTTTGATCTCAAGATCCCAAGTTCACACCCGGCCCAGACTGTTGGTTTTTTTAAGTGTGCTTAAAGCAACAACCCTTTGTCAGTAAATTTACTGGCATACATAAGAACTCCTGCAGGATGAAATTACAGCACACCAGTGGATCTGATATAATCCGAGACATCAATAGTGTCATTAACAACAAATAATATATATTTTTTAAATAAAAAATTATTGTTTTTCAAGCATATTATGACTTGTTACCTATATTCTTGAAGGTTAGCAACAGTAATATTTAATAGTAGAATAAATGCACACAAGTTGTACATAAGTTGCATTAATTACTAGGCCCTTGTAATCACTCCTCGTGTGTTGCACTTTCAGTGTTCATATTGTTTATTATTTACAAATGATGTTACTTGTTTTTTACAGTTGGGCACATGGTAACGGTCACACAACTCACACACACACAGTTGTTCCCGGGGTTAAAGAAACTCTTGCTCTTGCATATTTTGTAGTGGTATCCATGCACTGCTATTGAGTTCACCAGCTGTTGGAGTTCTTGATTTGGGTTGGTTCAGGATCTGTTTGTCATGGCTTCTTTGTATAAAAGTCCAGCCATTTCTCCCTTCTCTTCTTCTGTTGTTGTCCATGGTGTAATGGTTACCATACTAACTTCATGTACCCAAGGTCGCAGGTTCAAACCCGACAGAGGACAATGGATTTTTTCAGGCGTAAAAATCTTTAGCATAGCTTTCTTCGGGAGGGAAGTAAAGCCATGAGCCCCATGGCATAGATTTACAGCATGTAAAAGAACCTCAAGCCTGATAGAGAGGCCTCTGAGCAAAATTAAGCAGTCTTTCAGATGCTGAGAACCACAGCAGTTAAAGAGCGTCTAAATAAAACGCTATTTCATTTTTTCTCTTCTCTCTTTCCTTTAGGGAATTTATTCAAGAGTATCAGTAATATTTGCTGTGCCTCTTTTCATTGGTTGAAAATGTGACTTTGAAAACTAAAGATAAGTAGAATAATGCAAATGCTTAAACCCAAGTCATAATATAACTCAATCTTAGTTTCTAAGTATAATGATATAAGGTCTCAAAACAAAATTCTTAATTGACTGTTGCAAATATACTGAGTGACCAGTACAGAGCAGAACAGTTTCCACAATCTTAGCTGGCTGGCGATACTGCTTCTTATGCATGCTAAGTGGGTGGCAGCATGTCCATAGTAAATGCCCCATGGTTTATCACTGAAGTTATTTCTAACAAAGAAACAAAAGTGTATGCATAAAAATATAAGTATTTGCATATATCAAACCAGGAGATGTTGGAAGTGTCTCCCTTAGTTGTTCATGCATTTCTGGCACCTGCTTAGGTAATTGTCAATTACATTCTAAATTCCCTTAATAAATGGCAGCAACTTCTTGACGGATGCCATTTTTAGGTTCCTCTAAAATGTGTGGATTTGTTTTGTACACTTGCTTTTTTAATCCCCCTCTCAAGGGGTTAAATAGGGGGCCACTTACAGATTCTGTATGAATCATTAATACTTTTTGGGACCAGAATACTACACCATTCACTTAATATGCACTGTATTGAGTCAACAAGCATGTGCCATTTTTGCAAGAGTTCACTCACAATGAAGCCTTGCGCTTTATCACCAGCTGGCTATAAACTGGGAAGCCTGTTCTGCTTATGTTGATCACCCAGTAGCTGTCATAAACAGAATCTGGCCAGAATGCCACAATATTTTCAATTAGTTAACTTGTGTTGCATACCATCTGAACATTAAGGGGGGGGGGGTGGATTGTTGTATATACTTTTGTATTATGCCCACTGGATACACAATATTTACAATGGTATCTACAATGCCAGGAAAAATCTGCAATTGCACAATTCTTGGATCACTGTGCCTAAAAGAAAGTGTGTTCTTTCAGTACTTTCCTCATGTTATCTGCAACCATAGATTTTTAAACTCTGTTGCAGTCACCATTAAAATATTTATGACTCTAAGGCAAAATATACACATGTTCCTGTTGAATAGCAATAACTGCTGAACAGAAGTAGTTGATTTCGTAGGGTATTCCAGTCTTGGTTCAAATTCTGCCAATATTTTCAGCACTAAATGTTTTGATAATTTTAATAGTCACTTATGTTATGTCAATATCATAGCAATTGTTATTACTATCCTGAACATGTTTAGAACCATATTTTAAAAAATTTCAGGAAAAAGACATCTAAAATATCTACTTCTTTACCACAAGTTTCATGTACCTGTTCTTTTCTGTGATCTTTTTAGAGTTCTAGTTTGTATTCTATCTTGTTTAACAGTAGGTTCCTCAATCTGTGTGCAAGGCTGTTGATTGGTGCATGATTGTGTGAAATTGGGTTGTAGCTATTGTATTTCATGTAGCTGTCTGAATTTCTTTTCTATGAGTTTTAAATTCTAGTTTTTTATAGTTCCTACTTATTTTTAAGTCCAAGAAGGGAATATGTTAATTGACTCTTTCTATTCTGAATTTTAGTTATGAAGATTTAGTAATTTGATGCTGTTTTCAACTACTTTTCTGTTTACTACTACAAATGCCAGCAACACATCTTGTACCACATTTTGTACAGAGCTAGCACATAAACTTTACCAAGTTTTGCTTTAATGTATTATGAGAATGAATCATAAATCAATGGAAATAGAAACTCAAGTTTTGAAATTGCAACTGCTAAAAGTGATCAATGTGACCTCATACATAATATGACAAATACCTACTCAGTAGTCCAACTCCATCCATAGATGCTGGAATTCATGGATTGAGAGGGCTTAATGCAGTAAATGATTAGATGATTGTTAAAAGGGACCTGAGCCAACAAATGGGTCATTTTGAGTTAGTGACAGATTCGAATTGGCCCAATATAGATACATATTTTAGTGTCAAAACGGTCCTAATGTAAATTTCTATCATGGTGTACCACACCATATGTTTTTAGATTTGATTGTAAGAAGGGACCTCAGTCATTGGCTCAAGTCCCTTTTAACATCAGGACTGGTTTTCATTTGTTTCATCAGCTGGTGTTTAAGGTTATGTCTACACTCGTGTTCGTTATAAGTTACGTTAGCAGTATATTTATTAATATTTATACCAGCAATTGATTATTATACAGTGTTCAGAATAAATGGGAGGAAATGTGTCATCTCCAGAAAAGACAAGGAAAAGACATAAACAACCAGAAGAATATAAAAGGAATATTATTAAAACAGCTTGTGTTAGAGGAGAAAAACCATTGACCATAGTGATGTTGGAAGAAGAGCAACAATACCCATTTGCCTTGAAGATAACTGTAATGAACAATATACTGTAAGTCTCTGAACAGGCCTAATTAACCATTTTTAGGCACTGTGGTTTATATTCCAGGTGCCAGAGAAAATGCAACTGCTAACATCGAAAGATTCACTATGTACTTTGACCTCAAAAAATAACAAGATTTACATCTACAGAGGATAATTGATGTATGTAAAATGGGCATGCACCGGCCAAGAAAAGAAGAAGCCAAGCTCAAAGTAAAGAGTTTCAAATATCACATGCTAGTACGAGAAAGAAAAGTTAGCAGAGAGGCCTACTTTAAGCTTTAAGATATTCTGATAAGAGAATAAGACATTTCCAAAAACTCTTGTTGGAGGGAAAATCCTCCAAAGATAAGCAAGGTCATCAATTTCTACTTTGAAAATTGAAGGGAATGATATTGTCCATGTGCAGACGTATATTAGCTCTTTCCCCCTGAAATAGCCTCATTATACTTTAGACAATTATACTTCCTTGCAGCAGAACTTTCTGAAATTAAAATTAAGACTTTTTAAAGAAAGTGAGACCGCTAGTTAGCCTCGTCGTAATAATGACAATCGTTCTATTAATTATCTAGATGTATAAGAAAGTTAACATTTATTAAATTGTACACACAGGAACCAAGAAGTCAGTTGTTGACTTGAAAGCTACACAGAATCCTGATGCCAGACTGGAGAGAGAGATGAGAAGTTGCCTCTTTCGTGTAAGTCACGTACGATTTCCTTACACAGAGGCAGTCCAGTTTAAAACTCACGAGGGGACTTCTGCTTTATATTTGTAGTATCACGTGGTTATTTTGACGTATTCTTCACAACGGTTTTTGGGTCACGATGGTGTCATTTTGGCGAACTTTCTAACCAATCAGGAAGAAGCCACCATGACACAGTTTTTAATATAAAAGAAGTAGGGTTCGACACATCGTGGCCGTTTTGCTAAGAATTTGCCTTTGAGAGGCAACGTCGTTTGTCAAGAATCTGTCCACGAGATGCAGTAGGTCGTCATTTTGTAAAAAAAAACTCTGTTTGCGAAGTAATGACGTACAACTGTAAAACTCTGTCCACGAAGTAAGATTGTTATGAGAATAAACTGTTAGTGAATTAAAGTAACATCGTTCACCTATTTAATAGTCAGCTCGTGATTACTTGAGAGTGAATTGTACCATGTAGTCAACTTAGAAACAGTGTAATTGAGAGTACATATGAGTGAGTGGTAAAAGTACCAGTCAGCAGGATAATAGTGTACAGCAAGGTGCTTATCTTGGAATCACAAGTGTTTTCTTCACAATTAAAAGATCACTCCTATAACTCCTCCCACTTGCCAAATCCATGTCGGAGAGAGTCAATAATCATGCAAGACTGAGCAACGCCGTGGCAACCCATCCAAGAAGAGCTTCAGTACCAGGTATTTGAGTGTAGTGGAATTGATTTGAAGTGACAATTAGGTAAGCCGCACATAAGCACCCACGTTGAGGCGTAAAACTCAACATAAAATTCCTATTACATATAACTGTCCGACATGTGGTGTAAACTACAAACCACCATATAAAGTCTTGTTCCATATAACCTCCCAACGTGGGGTACTAACGAATAAAAAACCACGTTACAAAATGCACCCCAGGTCAAGAATTAAATACAAATTCTATTAAAGTATTTCAATGAAAATATCAATCTAAATTTTGGCAGGCCACAGGTGGACACTTGCTGTGAATCTAAGGTGAAGAAGAATAAGATGAAAAACAAGTTGCTAAATGATAATGCAAAAGGATTAATTGCTACAGAGTTAATGGTTCACCAAAGGAAATCCAAACAATTTACTAATGCTTTACAAGACAGTGAACAAAAATCTAAACATTGTAATAAAATTCTGGATCTTATTTGTAATTAATTACATGCAAAATCATTTATTCCCAAAATTCCTGTGCAGGAAATATTTTATCTAAGAAAATTTTCCGTAAACATATTCTGTGTGTATAACATGAAGACTTGTCTAGCCCACTATTAAGCATATCACAAAGGACAAGCCTGGAAAGGTCTGAATGAGGTTGCATCCTTTTTTGCTTGACATCAGTACTAATGTGCAATCTGATGTCCCGGAACTGCACATTTTTGCAGACAAATGTTCACGACAAAACAAGAATCACACCATGTGACATTTCTGCTTATCCCTCATGGACACTGGGCGATTCAAGACAGTCAAGCAATTTTTCCCCCTTCGAGGTCACTTGTTCTAGCCTTGTGACAAAGTTTAGTGTTATAAAGCAGTCAATAAGAACAAAGATCGTATTCACCAGTGAAAGATATCTGCGGTCTCATCTGTAAAGCATCCAAGACGCTTGAGAAACTGTAAAAGTTGTCGAGTGTGACGTGATTCTTGATTTTGAAAACTTCTGGCCAATGTATTATAAACTATCATGGCATTCACTTGAGACCAAGAATGCTCCTCATTTAGAAAGAGAACATTTCAACCTCACAAATTTCCATTATTTTGAGTACTCTAGTGAGTTGAAAGGTGTTGTGAAAGCACCAGAAGTAATCAATACCCACAACCAACTCCTGTGACACGTTTGTACTTCTCAAAACGTCTCCAGTGAATCTTTCATTACAGCAAGCCTACTCATCTGGTAAGACATTGATTAAGAAAGCCAAACTGGATGACATTCAGAGGGGTGTACCGCTATAACCCACAAAAGCATTCTGACTTCTGTGATGAAATTTTGCAATGGCACAGTGATTGGTGAACATGATTCCAATGAATAACAGTGATGACTATAGTGTCACTATACAATACTTGGCCATGTGTGTGCTATTATTACTATTATTAATAGTAGATGATGATGATGATGATATTATTATTATAGTAATAATAATAATAATAATAATAATAATAATAATAATAATAATTATAATAATAATATTGGATGGCGTTGGTACTCTTTCTTATTCGACCTTCCCAAACACACTACAAATGACATCACTAACAATAAGCCCCTCTGTTTTTTTTATTTTGTTCTTTAAGCTGTGCAGTAGAGTGTTTTAACTTGATTGTTAAAGTCATTGTGTTATAAAATAAATTTTCTCCTTAAAAAACATTGAACGGTCATGGAGCAGTGTGCCCTACAACCCAATCCCAGTTAACTAAATCCTCAAAATATCTCTACTTGTACGGTACAAAATCCAGAGAACAAGATAGATTTCGTGTTTTTCTCAAAACTGTCCAAAAGTGACTTAGGTCCGTTTTAACAATCACCCACTCAAATGATATGGTTTCACTTGGAGGCTTTTACACAGCATTTTCCATATGCTGTGCATGCTATCTGCCCACCTTAATAATTTTTTCAGATTTTGCACAAAAGCTTATCTTACGCACTCAACTTGTTGGAGAGATGGGTGTCTAATGAATTTCTTTGGGCAAGACTTCCTATGGCTATAAATCTTTAATACCAAGCACTATTGCCGTATTTGGTGTCCCTTATAATATCATGTATAAAAAGGTCTTTATATAAGATTACTGACTTTGTGTGAAGTTCGCATATGCAACATCACATTTTGCACACATACCGGCCTAGCAATCTTCCCTAGTGTACCAGATATTGCTACAAAATTTTAAAAGGACCTTGGCAAGTTTTCTTTTTATTTGGTATATAATTGAGCATTATAAGCCTCATTCATTCCGTATCCTATGACAACAAAACCATATAAAGAATTTGTGTTAGCCCTGTATAGTTGTGGGAAGGCTGTGGTTAGTGGGTTTCCAAGTTGCTCTTATACTGTATTTATCCAAATACAGGACAATCTTGAATACAAGACGGCCCCCATTTTTAGACCTTAATTTTGGAATATAGCATGTTTATATAAAAAGGATTAACTTAATGTTTAAATGAAATTTAAAGTCTTGTTTATACTTTGAACAAAATAATGTTCACTTGAACTATCAAGTCCCTAATTATTACTATCACTATTATTTTTTTTTTTTTTTACTTAATTTGAATTTGTGAGGAAATTTACGCTTTGAACCATTGATGGAGAGGGAAGTACGGAAATGTACAGTATAGGTGGGATGGTACAACGTGGCAGTGATGGCAGCATAACTGTAGCAATGATGGATATGCTTTTCTAGTTGGACAATAAAACTTAATGCAACACATTGGGCAATTTTTTTTACCTAATTTGAATTTGCGCAGAACACAGGAGAAACAAGAAGGGAGAACGGAAATGTACCAGCATGTCTGTGTTCGATGGTGATGATGGCAGACTAGCTGTAATGACAATTACAACATTATTTTTAATTAAGACAACATACTTAATGTATCAAACGTTTTACCTAATTCAAATTTGTACATAAATTCACATTTAGAGTGAGAGAGACAAGGAGGAGAGTACAGAGAGTGTGTAATGTATGCTATAGTAGAATGTGACAACCAAGAATGCTATTTTCTATAAGACAATATACTTAATATATTTTAAAACATTTTATCGAATTTTCCATAAATTCACATTGTGGATGGCACAAAGAGTAGAGGGAAAGTCAGAAAGTACCTACCAGTATAGGTATGTGCAGCATGAGGAGGGGAAATGGGCAGTTAACCCCTCTTTCTGCTTGATCTTTGGCTTCCAATACAACATTATATCCAACCATCAATGTGAAAGGAAGCCCCTCAATTTTATTTTAGTCTCGGATAATAACCTTATTTCCAATGAGAATGCTCATAGGCCCGTTAACAGCTAATTTTTGGCACAAAATGATATACACAAAATCTGCCGCATACATTGTGGTCTTGGCAAAAATCCATGATGTATCTGCGAAGTTTTAAACTTAATTTTTCTCCGCATGGTGTTCGGAAAAGATATATCACAAATGCAAGACAACCCCCAGTTTTGAACATTAATATTTTGGAAAAAACATTGTTTTGTATTGGATAAATACGGTATATGTCTGCAAAAACCACAGATAAATGAGCTTCCCATAGCTAACAATTCTTTGTGCATAGAATTTGCCTTAGAGTAATGCAAGTCTGTTCAATGCATAATTGTGAAAGTATAATCAAAATCATCTGCCATCTCACCAGAAATGTCTATGGTGCCTAGCTATGTTTGCAATACAGAAAGCAGCTGTTCTCTCAGGATTCTGCAAAGAATATTACACCAAATTATACTTATATCAGATATGTCATCTCATCACTCAGGCTTATGTGCTTAGTTCCTCTATTAGTTTATGATCAAACTGCTTCACTGTGGTAGGGTTTGGAAACGCTGCAGGCAATTTGCTAGATTGTATGTTGAGAAATTGATGGTGTTCACAATAGTTCTCGTTTTGTTTCCTGATTTATGTATCTTAGGTAGTCCACATATCCTTGGTATAGAAGGGTGAGAGCTATGAGTTTCTTTTTCTTTTGATTATAGTTTTACACTGCTTAGAAACAAGGTAAATGAATTAGAAATTCTTTTAAAATCTGAATTTAAAAAAATCAAGGTAGTTTGTGTTACTGAACACTGGTTTCGTGAGCATGAATTATCCCTAACTGGTATCACAAATTTTAATATGGCAGGTATATTTTGTTGTTCCTCTTTAAAAAATGGAGGTGTTGCCATTTTTGTAGGAAATGATATAGTAACCAAAAATTGTATTTCTTCTAGCCACTTAAACAGAGAAAAAGATTTTGAACATGCTGCAGTTGAAGTATAACTCTATAATATAAGGCTAATAATAGTTTGTATTTACAGATCTCCCGATGGACGTTTAGAAACTTTTTTTGAAAACTTTGATCATCTCTTGCAAATATTGCAGCAAAAACAACATTTTGTTATATGTGGTGATTTTAATATTGATTTTTTAGTAGACAGCAGTAAGAAAAGGCGTTTTGTTTCACTATGGCATTCTTTCAACCTACTCCCAGTAATAAATACCCCAACACGAGTAACAAAAACAGCAATGACATGTTTAGATCAAATTATAATAAGCAACTCCCTTCAAAATTTCTCCACAAATAATACTGATTTGGGCTTCTCTGATCATAATGCAGTATTTCTAAATCTTAATTTACCCAGAAAAACACTTACAGAGCCTGATCGAGTGAAACAGTTCTATAAGAAAAGATTCTACAATTTGAGAGCACACATTACTTCACT
Organism: Hymenopus coronatus; assembly: GCA_030762935.1. NCBI lineage: Eukaryota > Metazoa > Arthropoda > Insecta > Mantodea > Hymenopodidae > Hymenopus > Hymenopus coronatus. The sequence continues at coordinate 85,035,920 of CM060897.1, read as the reverse complement.
TATTAGCGAAGGAAGACTGGTGTGAAACTTTGGATGAACCAAATACAGACAAAAAGTTCCAAATTTATATCAACACTTTTTCTTACTACTTTAATATAGCCTTTCCAGTAAAACCGGTGAATCCAAATATTAAAAAAAGAAAGCAATTAGATTGGACCACAAACGGCATACAAATCTCTTGTAAAAGGAAGAAGTTACTATACTCGCTATATAAAGCCTTCAGTGATCCTCTTTTTCATAAATATTACAAGCAATACTGTAAAATCCTTAGGAAAATAATTTTTGAAGCTCAGAAACTAAATAATAGAAATATATTAAATGCTCAAAATAAAAATAAAGCAATCTGGGAAGTTATTCGAAAAGAAACTAATTCCAATTCCAATGCTAAAATAATGAAAATTAAGGTTAATTACCAAGGAAAGGATATAAGCGATGAATCTAAATTACCTAACATTTTTAATAATTATTTTACAAATATAGTGGACCAACTAACAATTTCAACAACAACCAATGCAACCTTGTTGACATCTGTTACAGGACACACTTTATTTCTTGCTCCTGTTATTGAAAACGAAATTATAATGATTCAAAATCTTCTCGGGCTTCTAGCCAGGTAATAACTTGGCTTGACACCAACGTTTCGAAGAAGCGCATCTTCCTCGTCTTCAGGGTGAACTGATGGTTTGAGCTTGCGGAGACTGGTATTTATAAGAGCTGGGATGAAGCTAACATCTGATTGGTTCGCGAGATATTATGGCCTGGTATTTAAGGTGACTGAGACATGGGCACGGACTTCGTAGAAAACTATTTATAGCAGTTATTCGGCTAATGTTTTGTGTTTGAGCACGCACCTGCTAGAAAATAAGTCTTGGAAGACTGCAGGTACAGGATTAGGTGTTAAGGCTCTTTATCATCGGTGTCCATGCTGAACTTAATTGTAGGCCAGAATCGCGATTTAGATTATTTGTTTCAGATGAGATGGCTAAAGCTTCTTTTACTCTCCTTTCCCAGTAGTTCGAACACTTTGCCACTATCTTGGTGTTAGTAAAGTTAGCTCTGTGGCTCTGTTCTATACAGTGTTCAGCCAGTCCAGATTTTTCGGGTTGCATAAGCCTTATTGATCTTTGGTGTTCAGAAACGCGTGTGGCAATAGTGCGTCCTGTTTGGCCAATGTACGCTGTGCTGCATTCGCAAGGAATGTGGTAGACACCAGGTACTCTGAGAGCTTTGTAGACTACTCTACAAATATGTCAAAACCATCCATAAGCCACCACCTAAAATCAAAAATTTGGTCAGGCCAGTTAAAGATAATTTAGCTCTCAGAGTACCTGGTGTCTACCACATTCCTTGCGAATGCAGCACAGCGTACATTGGCCAAACAGGACGCACTATTGCCACACGCGTTTCTGAACACCAAAGATCAATAAGGCTTATGCAACCCGAAAAATCTGGACTGGCTGAACACTGTATAGAACAGAGCCACAGAGCTAACTTTACTAACACCAAGATAGTGGTAAAGTGTTCGAACTACTGGGAAAGGAGAGTAAAAGAAGCTTTAGCCATCTCATCTGAAACAAATAATCTAAATCGCGATTCTGGCCTACAATTAAGTTCAGCATGGACACCGATGATAAAGAGCCTTAACACCTAATCCTGTACCTGCAGTCTTCCAAGACTTATTTTCTAGCAGGTGCGTGCTCAAACACAAAACATTAGCCGAATAACTGCTATAAATAGTTTTCTACGAAGTCCGTGCCCATGTCTCAGTCATCTTAAATACCAGGCCATAATATCTCGCGAACCAATCAGATGTTAGCTTCATCCCAGCTCTTATAAATACCAGTCTCCGCAAGCTCAAACCATCAGTTCACCCTGAAGACGAGGAAGATGCACTTCTTCGAAACGTTGGTGTCAAGCCAAGTTATTACCTGGCTAGAAGCCCGAGAAGATTTTGAATTAACACGTCGCCAGGAAAGCTATAGTTCTTATTTTGAAATTATAATGGTCTTAAAAAAATTTAAAAACAAATTCTCCTGTGGACCTGATGGCATACCAGATGCAATAGTAAAAGCGTATGTGCAATTAGTTGCTAAATCCCTTGCCGATATTTGCAATGCATCTTTTTCAAATGGACATTTTCCTGAAACTCTAAAAGTAGCAAAAGTTACGCCACTATTTAAAAAGGGGGAAAAAGGAGCATATTGAAAATTATAGACCAATATCCATGTTATCAGATTATTGAGAAGTTGATGTACACCAGATTAGTAACTTTCCTGGAATCGCATTCCCTTATTTCTAATTCTCAGTATGGTTTTCGGAAAAATAAAAACAATAATAGTGCTTTATTTTCATTTCTTACTCGTGTCTGAACAGCAAAAACTCTTAAAAATCATTCACTTGGCTTATTTTTAGATCTCTCGAAAGCTTTTGATACAGTAAATCATAGGTTATTAATTGAAAAACTTAATTCTTATGGTATCAGAGGAATAGCCAATCCATGGTTTCAATCCAATCTAAAGAATAGGAAGCAGTTTGTAGAAATAAACACATACAGATCAAACCAAAGACCTATTGATCATGGTGTCCCACAAGGTTCTATTCTAGGGCCAATATTATTTATTCTATATATCAATGATCTCTCAAGTGAATTGCCGCATATAAATACTTTCTGTTTGCTGATGACACAAATTTCGCATCCAGAGGCAAAGATCTTAATGTTCTTCAACACAGCAATAACAGGGCAAATGAAAACTTAAATACATGGCTGAAGAAAAAAATAAAATTGGTTTTAAATGCTGATAAAACTGTATGCATGCACTTCAGTTCTCAAGTAAACCAACAAGCAAATGTAAATATTACCATCGGACAATCAAAATTTAAGCAAACAGACACCACTAAGTTTCTAGGGGTATGGATTGATGCTGACCTATCCTGGAAGACTCACATAAATTTTGTAATTACAAAGCTCACTAAACTAAGCTATGCAATGAGAATCCTTAGTCGTGTATACTCTCCTTAAGTCCTAAAAGCAGTTTATTTCGGATGTGTATATTCTGTACTTTCTTATGGTATAATCTTCTGGGGATCCTCAGCCAAAACAAAAGACCTATTCTTACTACAAAAGCGCATTGTAAAAATCATGAAACGTGTCCCCATAAATTTATCAACAAAACCAGTGTTCAGAGAATTCCATATTCTACCACTAACTTGTGTTTACATTTTGGAGACTGTTATTTTCATTCATACGAATATATATTTTAGCAGGAATTCTGACTACCATTCCTATAATACCAGGGGATCGCAAAACTTGCACTTCAATCATCAAAGCAGTAAAAACCTGTCAGCAGAGTACACTACATCAACGGCTATCTCTTTATAACAAGCTACCGGGTAACTGGAAACTCTTAAATCAGAAACAACTCAAAACATAAAGTTAAAAACCATCTCTTAACCCACATGTTCTACAATATAAATGATTTCATGACTACTGCACTTTCCTAAACTTGTATTAACCATTGTGTAAATTATTAATATCTTGTTTAAGTTACTTTCAATTGTACATACTAGTTGTAAGTTGTATTACAGAAATGTAAATTGTAATTTGTTACCTGACAAAGCCTTTGAATTCATGTAATTCTTTTGGTGAATAAATATCTTATCTTTCATTGAGAGGAATGATAATGTTGAGCAGGATCTTTTGAAATTGTTATGTACTCATGGGATTACAATTTTTTTTCTTTTTTTTTTTTTTGGGTTTCATACTTTGATTTGTCAATTATTGCAGTTTTATTTTCCTTTACAGCTTTTCTATAGAAAAATCTTCTAAGTTTAGTGATTTAGCACTATTTTGTGTGAATTATGATAATTATAGGTTATCTTCAACTTCTTGGGGACACTGTAACCCCTATGCTTGCAATGTTAGTTTTAAGAAGTTTAGCTGCACTTTTCAAGGAAACTATTTGGTCTAGAAGTGTGAAATTTGGTGCACATATAAATCAATACTTTCTGATTGTACTGACTTTCATTACTTAGATAACCATTTGAATCCAGTGAAATCACATCATGCATTGGCTCAGCCCACATGCCTTCGAAAGACATGTTTACAATACAAACTAAAACTTACCATGTCAAAGTTGTGTTCCATGCCAAGTAGTGTGATCAATGCTGGCACTACTTGCTTTACTGGGAAACCAGCAAGTGTGTCCTCATTACCCATAACTAGCATCTGGCACATTTCTATCACAGCCTGTAATTGTTGTCCTTCATCTCCTGTAGCTTGTAAGCCCTGTAGCAATTGCTGTGCCTTTGATGCTGCAACAGAAACCGAAGCTCAAGGTAAAGACAATAATTTCCAGGCATCTCATTTTTTTGCATTTTCAAAAATATTTATTTTTATGCAAATTTGGCCATTTTTATGTGAATTACACCGATTTGAGTCTTTTCATAAACTGATTTGAATTATATTTTTTGAGCTTGAAAGTAGCTTTGTATTATATTATACTTGAAGCTTAAATAGCTGCGTCATTTTATAAGCAGAGGATTTTGTTGGTTTTGTAGATCCATAAAGTATATTCGAGACACTGATATTTCAATGCTGTGGAGTGACCAGTAGAGGATTAATTTTATGTCTACATTTATACAGGCAAGTCAACACCTTTAGATCTAGCAAGGCCTGTGTCACTTTATTTTTTCTTTTCGAAAATCAATAGTACGAATACAAAACATGTCAAAAATGAAACAAAGGAAGATAAACATTTTACAAACACAAAGAGTAAGTAAAACATGGAACATTTTCCACTTTTATTCATTCTGCAACATCCTCCTTTAGTTTCTTCTTTTCGAAAATCAATAGTACCAATACAAAACATGACAAAAATGAAACAAAGGAAGATAAAACATTATACAAACCCAAAGAGTAAGTAAAACATGGAACATTTTCCACTTTTATTCATTCTGCAACATCCTCCCCACCTTGGGCGATCTCCAGAGGAACGACCAGCTGGACAGGACATGTGATTGCGTTGCCATCTGCAGTGCATAGTACAATTGAGGGGGTCAGCGCAACAGTGGTCTAATCCAGAAAAAGATTTGCACCACACTAATAAAAATCGTTAGGTATATCTCAACATTATGTTAACAGTTCTCAATGTGCTGTTGTGTAATAATCTGAAAAGTGTCAGTGAACAATCAGTTGGATTAAAATTTGGTTTTCGTTATTCTTAAAGAAACCAGGTGTGTTGCACTGAGTTATTCTCCATTTTTTAAAAAGATGGGTTAGACCACTGTTGCACTGACCCCTTCAATTGTCCTTAAATTTCCATTCCTTCCACGACGCAGGTCCTCTATGGGCACTTTCTTCCATGTTTGACATGGGCACACCTCTTCGTGGATCAAGGCGATGTTTCCAATTTTGAGCTGAGGTGAGTTATCAGGTTGACGAACTTCGTAAAAACTAAGTTCTGTCAAATACTCCTTTGACCAGCGCTTCCACAGGTCATCTGCTAGTTACTGGTGAAGTCTGAATTGTTTTGTTAAATTGTCCTTCACCTCAGGCTCAGCTCCACTAGGTATCGTGGTTAACCTTTAACCACAAAGAAAATGTGATGGTGTCAATGGCTGATTCTGCACTATCTGATTGTGATATTGATCTTGAGTCAAGGGCTGCTTCAGTCATGATGAGAACTGTATTCATTCCTTCTTCCGTCACTTGGGCTCGACTCAATACCTTTCTCAGACAGTGTTTCATAGTTCCTATCATCCTCTCCCACCAAGCAGCCCTGGGAGCAATGAACTTCCAAGTGATGTTTTCTGCAAGATATTGCTTGGTTTTTGAAGCAGTGAGAGTGTTACATAACTCAGTTAATTCTCTGTTTGAAACATGGGAAGTCTGGCTGTTGTCAGAATAAATACTATGAGGCAATCCGCATGTCCCGGCGAATCACTGGAGTGCAGAGATGAAACTACCTGTGGTCATAGAAGTGCAGAGCTCTAAATGGATGCACGAGTTGTTGCACAGGTGAACAGCGTAATATAAGCTTTCTTAACTTTGCTTCCCACCTTAATGTATACAGGTCCAGCATAATCAATTCCCGTTACTTTGAAAGGTTTTAGTGGTGTCACTCTGTCACTAGGAAGAGGAGCTTCAACTGCTTGTGCAAATGGAGCTTTTGCCAGTTTGCAAGGAAGACGCTTTCCTAGTGTCCTTTTTATAGTTTGGCGGGTACAGAGAATCCAAAATTTGTCTCTAAGCTCGCATAGAACAATCCGAACACCCATATGATGAAGTCTGGTATGTGTGTTTTGGATCATCAAGTGAACAAAGTGGTGCTGCCCATCGAATAGTATGGGATGATGATGTGTTGGAGACAGGCTGTTGGCAAACTGCAAGCGTCCACCAAGATGAATGACTCCGTTCTTTATGAAAGGGTTGAAACGTGCAATTTTAAATTTCTTGGGCAGTGGCTGATTGTGCTGGAGTGCGTGAAATTCATCCAGAAAAGATTCTCTTTGCACAGTCTTAATCCAATGAATCCGTGCAGTGGAAAATTCTGAAGCAGTGAGTTCTTCAGCAGTTCTGTTCTGTGTACGTGTGTTCCATATGAATTGTACAATCCATGCTGTTATGCGCAATAGTTTATTGTAAGAACTGTACCTTCCAGCGTTAACAGGGGACTTAAGAGTGTTAATTGTCAATACTTGTTGACTTGTTTTCCGTATTTCAGGAAATGTGATTTCGGAGACCTTATTTCTAGGCCACGAATCGAGCTGGTTCTTGAGCCATAGTGGACCTCTCCACCACAACATAGACTGAAGTAATGCTGTGGCAGTAATTCCCCGAGATAAAAGATCTGCTGGGTTTTCTTGTCCAGGACAGTGTCTACACTGTGCCGGCGAAATAGTAGACTGAATTTCCGTAACACAGTTGCAGACGAAAGTTTTTCCCCGATTAGCGTCGCTGCGAATCCATCCTAGAGTGACCATAGAATCACTCTATAGTGTCGCCTTAGTGACGTCATGCCCTGCAGAATGGCAAAGGTATTTCAAAATTCGGACACCTATCAAGGATGCCAGTAATTCAATATGTGGAAGTCTCACTTTCTTAATGGGAGACAACCTAGTCTTGCTGCAAGCAAACTGGACTAAAGTGTTAGTCTCATATTCTGTTCTGAGCTGCACCGTAGGCCCTCTCTGATGCGTTGAAGAACACAAGGATTTGTGAAGTTTCAGGCGTCCAGCTGGATATACCAATCCATCGTGGGATCGTAATATTTGAGAGATTAGGAAGACTTGAAATCCAGGTGTGCCATTTACATGCGATGTCATGTGGTAGAATCTCGTCCCAATCTAATCCCATCAACCATGTGTCTTGGAACAGAATTTTACCTTCTACTGAAAGTGGCGAAACTATTTCAAGCGGGTCATAAAATCTTGAGATTATTCTCAGCATTTGTCGTTTAGTGCCTGGTTCTGTTAGCAAGTCAGTACATATCTTGGTGGTGAAGAATAGGGTATCTAACACTGTGTTCCAGTTTACCCCTAGGACTCCAGTTTCTTTCTTTATTTCGCGTCCCTCAGCTCTCCGTATGTTATTCAGTACTTCAGATTTAGTAGCCCATTTAGCCACTGACATTTTAATTTGCTTCAGTAACCCAGTCAACTCGTAGTACAAAGTCACTGCTTGATTGTCATCTTCAATGCTGACAGCAGTATCATCCATGAAGGTACTGCTTTCCAGAATGTTTGCTGCCAGTGGACATTTATTGTGAGACTTAGAAGCGAGTTCTTGTAGAGTAGATGACAGTAGAAAGGGGATGCGTATGAGGCTGAATGGCAAGCACATGAATCTATAAGTGGTAACTTCTTCGGCCATTCTCCAAGATCCATTTTCTTCTATGACTCGAAACCATAGGAACCTTGTGAGGTCTCGATGTTTTTTGTCCAAGCTGAGTTGCAAGAAGGCTTGCGTTACATCTCCAATTAAGGACTTTCGGTGCAAACAAAAACGAAGTAATGTTGACAGAATTTCTGGTAACAAATTGGGGCCAGGTTCAAGGGCATCGTTGAGAGATGGAGAGTTACTTACGTGTGATGATGCGTCGAACACTATTCTCCATTTGATTTCACCTCATTTTTCCCTTTTAACAGCATGAGGGGGCAAGTAGTATGTACTGTAAGAATTGCCGTCTACTGTAGTTTCTATGTGGCCATTATGAATGTAGTCTAATGTGAGTAATACATCTCCTGAAATGAAGTGTTGTTTGCAAGTTTTTTCTGCAGACTGACAAAACGTTTCTCAGCATTGCTTTTGTTAGAGGATAAAACATTATACCCCTTTCTAGGCAATGAAACTACTCTCCTCCCGTCCTCCATTTGAAAATTATCTTGAAACTCTTGTAGTTTTTCAGTAGTTTTTCATGTAG